>PDGT01000049.1:1333907-1366593 GCA_003671415.1 Megathymus violae | reverse complement strand
ACAGAAAGTAATAGTTCAAATGTATGTTTGACCAATCTACTTTGGAAGTTTGCGTAGAGCTATTTATAATTATTAATTAGGTCGTTAGAGGATTTACTTTTAATCCATATAAACTTAACAATTTGTATTTCTAGTAACGATGGCTTTAACGAGATCCACTGCAGTCCATTGACATTTAAATGTGGTATGACTACTAAACTGCCACTGAGAGAACTGTTCACTGTCAAACCAACAATTATGAAAAACTTAAATAAACATTTTGAATAAAAAAAAATGTAATTTCATATTGTGTTTTTAAATATAAACGTAATATAAATAAGTATACAAATACTTGTAAAATAAATTTTGTATTTCGTGTTCGTTCACAAAATAGAAGTTGTAGTTCGGAAATATATATTTCCATAGGCAAAATTGGAAGGGTGGAGAAGTGAGCAGTGATAATGAACCGTAAGTACAATCCCAAATTCCGATTAATGTCGCACGGTTCGAGGGACCATTGGATGACGCGTGCCTGTGTGTGCCTATGTGTGCGTGTGCGCCACGATCATTACCATCGGGTAACAATAATGGTAAAAACTTTTAACTAACTTCTCTACATATTATTTCTTCAATCATTTAATTGAATTTCAAATTGCAAATCTTTTGATAATTTAAGTGGGCATTTTGAAAATACATACGTGTATTCACACATCAGTTTTTGCAGCTACTGCTGTTTTGAAAGGTGTTTATTAGCTCGTGATACGTCATAATCGTTTATTTACCTAGCACAGTATGTTATATAATGTTTTGAAAGTTGATTGAAGGCCCAATTGTGGTGCACTTTAGAAAACAATATACATAATTCTTATTTTCAAAACAGTTAACTCGCTCGAAAAAAGTTATAAACATAATGTTTTCCCTATTTTATCCCTTTACGTGTCAGTTTTCTGGATTCTATAATGAAAACGAAACGTCCAGGTTATATTTTTTTATTTATATGTAAATAATGAAATGTTTGTTAAGTAGCTCTATAACTCTGTATCTGAAATAAGTTAAAATTAAAAAAATCAGGGTAGCCAGTCTTATATTCGTGGGGAGTAAAGTACGTAATAAAGCGCCTTGCACTCGAAGATCGATGGAGCTTCTTACAACTTTAGGTAATCTTAAATAAACAATTTGAATGAATCGATGAACCAGCTAAGCCAACAGCTAAATAAAATTGAACCTCGGTTATAGTAGTTCTACGAAGCACAAACATTCAAATTAAAAGCCCCCTGGCGCGACGCTAAACGCCAGAGATGCGGGTACAATCGGGGGTCGCTTTGAAGGGTTCGAACTGGTTCTTCTAATCGTTAAAATCAGGAAAGTTAACTTCGAACGACAACGTAGCATTATTGACTTTATTCGCTACTTCCTATTAATGAAGTACTTGGGAATTTTCGTTTTTCTGCGTATTTTAGGCGTTATCAAGTTAAGGATATAAACGTAGAGCTGAGAGAATATTGAAATTGTAAATGATTGTGATAAGAACTGTAAAGATTAAAATACAAATTTAAATATATATGAATGTGTAGAAATGTAGTGAAAGAATCATTTTAGGCATACTTGAGTGTCTACGAATGTCGCAGCTGATTTTTGACTTGTAGACACTTAATAAAGGAACAGATCCAAAAATTTGCGCGGATATCTAAATACTCGGTTAACAATTTGTTATCAGACACAATGATACTAAATTTTCAATTTCATATCACGCTTAATTTACAGGTTATACTTCATTGTTGGAAGAATGTTAGGAATGTCACTTTACTAGTCATACAGCTACAGTAGTTAATGCCGATGAAATAAAACTTAAGACGTACCGCTATAATATGTATATCATATGTATACTTGTAAGTTATCATTGAAATAGACGAAATGATGTGCTTGATTCCAAGCATATGTTGTTCGTAGACCTTCTACTGAACAAAGTGTAGCGATCGGTTCCTCCTGCTTGAGGTCGATGCGCTCGGTATCACTCAGATTAATTCTCGTGATAATTGTACATGGTGATAGGGTCGATACTTGCGTAACATACTACCAAGTTTGTTATAGAATTAAATTCAAATAATTGAGTTTCAGTTCCAGATCGGAAGGAAAATTATTATCTGTTTTCCCGCTTTCCACTTGGTCAGAGACGCTTTTGGTGTTAAAATTGTCCATCTATGGTCCTGGCCGCAAGTAAAAAATAGGCATGCACATTGTGTCATGTGGCGTACATAAGCTACAGAGAACATCTACGGGTTAAAGCAATATGAACTATTATACAGCTTAAGGTCGAATTTCCCATACAAAAATGACAATATTACGTCAGCCTTGTCAAAATTGAGTTTGACATGTTTCTAGAACTTTAGATTTTTGAACTAGTCAGATGTATCGATAGTAATGGTGATTAGAACTAAACATCTCGCATTAAAATCGTCGAAAACGTAAATACCTAATTTAATTTAAAAAAAAACAGTCTTCAGTTCTACAATTATCTTTTGCACGACAAATATGAAATCGTGTCTCAATCATAAGTATCACTAAATGACATGTCGAAGGAAGCTTTTAAAGAAATCATTATGAATTAAAAAGGACGTCAGTTGAAAGGCTGATCGACTAACGTACGCTGGTCATATTAGACTGGGACTCGATAAAGCGGTGCATACAATTGAATGTACGCTTGTGGAATGTTAGTTAACGATTGCGGTGCAGTGTCGTAAATGACTCATGCCTATTGAGAAGCGTTAGATATTAAGAACATGTTCTATCGGAATGCGGATGCTTCCGAGAGTTAACAGCTAAGTGTTTGCCTGCTTCCCATCGCGATTGTATCAATGTCAAATTATTTTAATCGATTCTTAGGGATCGATGATTACTTCAGTATTGTCGTATATTGTATTCCTCAATAAGCGAAAACATTTTACGTGGATAATATTGAAAATGGCAAAAAAAATAGTTGGTCATTTTAGGGTCTTTAATTTATTTAGTCAATTGAGTGGCTTTGTTTTTTTATTTTAATACCCGATAAAATGAGACCTCTCTGTCTCACGATAGTAAGTGGTGACCACGACAAACAGCACCGACAGGGGATCGGCCACAAATAAATAATAAATTTTATAAGTTAGTGCTTCTTTATAACTCTAGATGTTAGTAAATGGAATTGTAGACCGGGGTGATAAAACGCACTAACTAAATAATACCATATTTACTATTGCTTTAAAGAATAAATTTATTAATTAATAGTTCATTCTTCCTGCAGTAATATTGTGCCGCTGCTCCCATTTGGTGTTACAGGTGTGAATACGCGAAGTTGACCATACCATAAGGTAGCCTATTTTTTGTTGACTTTTTACATAAAAATACATTAACAGACTCTCCAAAACTGCAACCGAAACCTATTGAAAAAAATAATGATGGTAGCTAGCCAGAGGGTTAAGAGACCTACCACCATGTAACGACTTAAAATAAGAGACCTTGTTTGCCTTGTCCGCTGTTCAGTAGCATTTACAACGTACCGGGAAGTTTGACTTGGTCTCAAGGATGGATGAGGTCTCATACAACTTAGGGCTTGTTATTTTGTGGTTAAATCTATAAACAAAGCAAGACGTTACTCAAAGAACTCAACGCGAATAAACTTTGTTAACAATACTGCAGCATAATTAAACGTCCTCATTCATAGGAGCAGTGCATAAAGCTGAAAGTATACAAGCACTGAATATTGCTGGTGAGGACGTACTGATCTGCGACATGACGCTTCCATTTATCGATCTTATTACTTGTAGCATTTCAGCTGAGATGTGTTGAGAAATCACGTCGTTTTCAATTCCTGAATAACCATATAGTTTCTAGGGTTCGAGCAGTGGATGATGTTAATGATGGTGTTCCAATTTAAATTCTCTTTTATTTCATTCCTCTTTTTGATATCTAGTGCCAATTATTTCTTCATCTAAATATTGTTTTCCTTACGACACATTGATACAAACTCGTTTTACACTAATGACAAGTAGTTACTTATACACATTTTCGAGCCGAATCATACAATACAGGACCGTCTATTTAATGATACTAACAATATTGATTCGAGACTTCATATATGATTTATGATCGTTCGTAAAATGACGTCGGGTTTCCTGTCACAAAATGTGGGTATATCCAATAGTTAAGTACACTGGTCAAATGCGGCTTGGTTAACTAAATTTTTGTTAAAATTATTGTACAGTTTCAGGTTTTCCTACGATGCATTTCCATTGCTTTGTTCAAATCATGACTCGCTGAATAGATTCTAAATTTTCATTATTAGTACTAGGCGATTACTAATACCTATTATTTAGCTAATTTTACCGCCAGACTGATAGGTTAAAGAGAAGAAGAAAGTGGAAAATCAATGAACACTTAAATCTGATACTACAATGTTATATTCTTAAAAATTTGGAGCGAATAAGCTATTAAAAACCTTGTTTTAAAGCGTTGACGCGTCTGTGAGTGATCAATATCTTCTAAACAAAATTAACCCATCAATTTCTTATGCATATATATTATAAAATTTGTTCTTATTTTTTTACTTTATTATTTAATCTATGAAATTAAATAAAAAATTATAAAGTGCGCTTATTCTATCACATAATAGTGTACAGATTAAGATCTACAGATCTAGTGTAGTCTAAAATTAGTTTATATCAAAAGGTGAATGTAATGACATTCTCTATCAATTAACTCGTGGTACAATATACCTATTTGTTTATATGATCCGCTCTTGTTAAGCCAATTAAAAGGGGTCCATGGCGTTTGGTATCATTTATAATTATAATCTATTTCATCGATTGTATGTTGCACAATATAACACACCCTATGCGGCCGTTTGAAAGGTGCGAGTGCAGCTGCATGCAAGATTTACTTTGAGCTTCAATTTGAAATTAATCACAATAACGATACGATGATGTTGTATCATTGAACACGGAGGACATGTTACAGTACGTGAAGGCGAGGTAGATGATTGTTGTGTATTGACACTGATAATTGAATAAAGTGTAAACATAATGTTACCAACATACAGCGCGTGTTCTTCAGTTGTTCCATGTTTTGATTGCGGTCCGCACAATAAACATCTGTCTATCACACAAATATCAGCTCCGACTGGCTATGAAACCCGGTAAACTTCACTCAGCTACCGAATGAGTTTATTGTGTGCATTTAAAATCGATCTGTGATTCCTGTCACTTCTGTCATCAATTGGTTGCCCCGTTCCTGATTTGTCGCCATAGACAACCGACGATATTAGCAATGGATTATAGAACCAGTGAGATGACACGACGCATTTTATTTTCATGCAGTATAACGCAAGGCAGCCCTGCTACGGCAGTTGAGTTCGGTGAAGGGTTTCTTGGTTATTATTAATGTTAAGTGTTCCTAAATTACGCAAAAGCTTTTGTCAAATCTTTAGCGACTATTATAGTAACTAGATGCACGCCTACACATAAAAGTGCTCAAGAAAATTGCGATCGCCCACTTTCTGATCGTATCCGAAATTCCTGGACTATATCGATCACTTACGACTTACATTTAGTTTGTAACGAACGTGTATGAGTAGGTTGGGTTCCATACTATTTCTTTGCTCACATGATGACGACACAATGTGCAATAGGGTAGCGGCAGCAGCCGCGCACGGGCTCTGTAGGCAGGTGCGCGTGCGCAGCCGGCACCGCCGCAGCGTCGTTACAGCACGAGTTCCCCGCCAAGTCAAATTACTGCTCATTTAAAGTTCCTTGCGGGTAGCTGTGATACTGCAGGTAATTGCCGGCTTCCGATCGCCCTCATTATAATATAAACTTTACTCCTATTTTGTAACTACTGATTTTAACGCATCATCATATCACTTTGTATTTACTTCTATTTACAGTATTTGTTCGGGTAAGCCACTTGAAACTAATGAAATGTTATTTTGGCTTACCTATGTTAAAAAAAATATTGAAAGACGTTTAAATTTTTTACCATGAATGTAATTTTTTTTTTATTTTTTATATCGTTATGAGTTTGTTGCAACTTACGAGCTCATATTCTGATGGTGTAACTTACAGAATGTGGTCCTAATTCGTTAGTATAATTTGATAATAACCACTTAATTTGATACCTAGAAGATTAATTGGCCATTACTTATATAGAATGATTTAGTTCCTCGGTCAGCAATTAACTCCTCAGTGTGCTACTTTTGGGTTAAATAAAGTACGAAGCCAGGTGCAAGGTACATTCATGTTTGTTTTTAATACAAAAATCTGTTTTATGATTACTTGCTGTTAAACTGATACGCCCCGAAATAAGAAATAGTAAATAATAGTTTTTCTGTTGTAATTCTTAGAAAATTCACGTTTGCTGATTTAACAAACATAAATTCTTTTGTCGTAAAAATGTTACTATTATCATTTTATGTATATTTGTACGGTTTCTTTCCTTATAGAATTATATATTTATCTTCCTTGTTTAAACTAGGATCTATCGGAGTGATGGACCTATAAGCCTCAAGTATGAGTTCTGATGATCAAGAAAAGTTTTACCGCAGCGTTTGGTTTTTGATCACATTAAGCGTTTCGTATTGTATCGTACGATAGATATCAATATTAACCGGCAATGTGATGACTATAATTTTATAGAAACATTGCACTGTAATCTACCTATATGCCTACCTACTAATAATAAAATTGTAACAGGACAGACTCTGTGCATTAAATATTTTTTAGAAAAGTTTAATGTAGGCAGACTTTGTTATCGATATAGAATTTAAGTCTGTCTAGTCAGACATGTGACTTAATGGTTTTAGAGTGATACCTGACCACAAAATTGAATGATACCTACTTGGCATTTTAGTAACTTATATTATTGATTATTATTAGTGGTTATAACGTAGGACACTTTTCATTCCAGGAACCAATCTGTCCCGCGGAAATAAAAGTTAATAGGGATATTCTATTAGGAGAGCAGTTAATGAAATGTTGTCTTCCTGGGTACAACTATTAGGTATACCAACTTAATATGTTTCTAATTTTTAGAACTAAAAAACCTATTGCTAAAATAGCGTCGGTGGTATTTCTACACGTAAGGCGTAGATTTTCTGAAGCGAAGCGAGAACGGATTACTAATAAAATATATAAGTAAAAAACATTTATTTGTACAGAAGAACTCATATATTAGCTAGCTGGAAGATTTATTATTTAAATGAGGAAACTGACTCAAGGATTGACAACATATTCCATAAGTACATCTCGAGCCCCTGACTGTATATTAAAAATTAAAATATTAAACGTTGCTACCCAAAAACGGAAATTTTTATCATTATCTTAAACAATGAGACGTTCAAATCAATCAGGGAAAAAATACATCAATCGTTTAGATTAGTATTAATTTCATTTCACGTAGTCAACCAAGTATTATCCGCATCAAAGGAGTAATCATTTGGTATACTTATGCTTTCCTAAATCGTGCTGAAACACCAATGAATATATTTCAATGAATATTGGACAGAAAAATCACATATTTGCCTGAGTGATTGTATCTATACAAAACCAACCCCATATCTATACAAAAACATTTCACTTAAATGTTAAGTAACTAAATTGTCTAATGGGCCCGAATGTATTTTTATTCAACAGTGTTAAACTTCATCCTATCCCAAATCCACTTCCAATCTCAATTTAAAAAGACCAAATTTAATTATCATTTTCCAAAGCCAATTTTAAACTTCTCTTGTGCTTAGTTAATTTTTCTACTCTACGAATTGAGTACACACAAAGTGTTAACCACTCCGTAAATTCATTCATAACACCTTATTTTATCGTTCGTAAGTATGTTTATAAATATGTTACAGATAAAAATTGTATCGCCCCTCCCCAACCATTCCTAAAACGACAACAGATTTGGCGTAGCCCTAAATCAGCGAAGCCACAATGCACAAGGAGTATCAAATTGGAACGTTAGTGAGCAACAAGTCGATCGATAAGGATAAGTCGCCTCTGGCGGAACGAAAGTAGAACAGGGTTTGTCAACATGCACCGTCAGCTGGCCCCAGCGATAACGCTTATCGCCCGCGGGACATAGTCCGCTCATTCACAAGCCGCTCCATTCATGCTCCCGCTCGTACCACCCGACGCGCTTCATTGTGGGCCTTAAGTCGTTAGCAGACGGTTCATAATCGCTCGCCCGCTCGCACACTCGGCGGCGGGGAGAGGGGTATGTAGACCGAGGATATCGCGGGGTCAACGCGGATTGCAGGCGGCCGATAAACGACAATAGCGTCGTCGGACTACGCGCTCCGCGAATAATACCAGCACGAAATGGGACAAATTTCGTCCACCAAGAATGTCAATTATTCTTTATTGTGTTTTTTTTAACAATTGACAAACGAGGAGACGAGTTTGATGTTGAGCGGTCGCCACTGGGAGCCGTCAAAGGCATTGTTATAGAGCTGCCTATCTGCCTATCTCGCTTCTTCTAAGTTAAGAAATTCGCTGCAACTCGAACTACGTGTTGATCGTGTCGTGATTCACGAGAAGCGGTTGGTAGTAAACATGATAAGGATTCCTTTGACATCGAAAACAGTGTCTTATTCTATTTAAACTTATGTCGCACCTATCTTTAGGTCTTTAGGGGCTATTATGCATAAAGGCAAACGAAAAAAAGTCAATTTACGACGAGAACGATCCTAATACACTCTTGTGTCTATAAACCACGTATTTAAACCATGTATGTAAACATGTCACATATATTAATTATCAATGACGGAGCTACTTTGTATAGGGTTGTAACAGATAATGACGTAATTGCATAATTTGACATCTACATAAATAAATTGTTTGAATTGAATTTTATCAAATAAACACAAGAATTTTATGACTTAAGGAATTATGTACTTGAGTGGAATGTCTCAATTAACAACGCAACCGCTTAACGTATTTAATAGAAATGTTAATCTTGACGTCACAACTCACAGCTCAGTCGAGTTTACCAAAATAATTTATTTAGAAAGTTATTAAAAGGTGTTCTATTTAATTAACATAAAAATAATAATTTACTTAAAAGTTTAATTAGCGCCTTTGTAGACGGAGTGCTTTATTTATCGCATTAAAGTTATATATAGCGTAAACATTCAATAGCTATAAGTTATATTGATAGATATAGTACTAGATAGTAAGTATACTGACTTAAATTCGAGGGAATATTCCGTTTATGAACTGATCTACAATAAAATTTTGAAAACAATTGATTTACAGACAAAGTATAGCCCAAACTAGAACAATAACTTGCAATACGTTCGTAAGCCTCAAGGCATGTTTTTGTAAATTTTATCATGAAGAGAGTGAAATAGCTTCCTAAAGTATGTACGACAATTTTTAAACGCGCTTAAAAACAAATAGGACCGTGTCATTTTAATAATCAATTTTTGATTCATGTTTTCGATACATCGTGTATCGAGTTATTATAATAAATCGATTATTTGCATACTTTGTATACAACATTTTTAATTAATTAAAAATTGACGCAGCCAGCAGCAGAAACAGTAGACGTAATAGACACAAAACGTATATGTACATATAAACGTAGACAAATGAATGTGGCTGATAAAAATAAAATGCTTCATTTTTTTATACTTGAAATTATCAGTTATTTTCCGAAATAATCAATAATCGGCAATACCTCAGGAGATGGTTCTTTGGTTATTTAATTTTATTTAGTACACCATGCCAGTAGATAATATTTCTATGCTTATAACTTCTGTTGTTTGTCTGTAAGGTTGTCCGGAAGAAATCGCTTTTTTAGCGATACGACCGTCTATTGTATAATTTTGTTGTTCAAAATGTTCTTAAAACATGTCCGTGCTACGGTGTAAAAAAAGAGTATTATTGTTATTATAGTTAGAAACATATTCCGGGAGAGTAGTTAGTACTGGATGCACGTATTACAAAACGCAAGATCATTACGAGAAATGTGTTTATCTCGATAAGCAAGCACTTTTAGAGTGCCTACTGGTGATCAACGGTAAGTTCGAGTGTTTGTGTGATTTATCAGCATTAGTCATGCAGAAAAATTCTTGTTTGTTATTTTCGTATTAGGTATCAGATGATGACACATATGTAGAGTATTTCCGGAATCATACGTCCAAAGATCACGGGGTGTGACCCTGGCAACTTTGGCATGATATGAATCTCCGACATGAACACATCATTCAGGATTTGCTGGATCCGTTTTGGTAAGTCATCGATATTTTCAATGGCCATAGTACAGTGTCATTTACAATTTTACTACGTCACTAAAAACGTATAGATTGTCGTATATATAGATATTCATATAGATATTTCTATTGATATTTACGATATATCGATTTATCGATATTCGTAACATCAAGTGCATAAATGATGCCATGCCGCCAAGGAAGAAGCGTTAGGTTCGATTAGCTGGCTCTCCGTTGTTCAATCGATATACACTAAAAATTTAACGGCTGATTATAGAAAATCGGTAACCACTTCGATTTGAAAAGAATCTTATCATTAAACACGAGTACTTTTAATATTCAACAGTGTCACAAAGCGCGGTTACGTCCAACATAAAGAAGATATCGTCAATGTACCGTTTGTTGGTGAACAGAGAGCAAGGAAAGTTGGTTTAATTCGAGAATAAATATTATTCCGAAATGTTGTACGAGGATGTATTCCAACATATGGCGTAATATAAGAGAATCAAGTATCTCACTATTATTAGTATTGTGAAGTAGCCTTGTTGTAAAGTTTGGAATTCATCCTTAGAATTGATTCTCGTTACTTAAATGCAACTGTACCACAAAAATACTTATATTGGTACCGTAAAGCCTAATAATTTTTAAAACTGACAGATTGATGACTCAGTAAGATATTGATCTTACGTTAATTGTAATGGCATATTTGATTCGTAACTATAATATTTAATGGGGTCTCACCACAGAATGAGCAGTGATATTCGAAAGTGTTGGGTTGTTTTGATTCCCTTAACAACTTCCGGACTTGGGATAAAGTATTTTTGACAAGGAAAAATATGTATCATAAACTACACACACAGAACGTAACAAGACGCTTAAATATCCGGAAGGTCGGGACAGCTGGCGAAACTTAACAATTTATACTTGACGTGAAAAGTTAACG
Organism: Megathymus violae; assembly: GCA_003671415.1. Lineage (NCBI taxonomy): Eukaryota > Metazoa > Arthropoda > Insecta > Lepidoptera > Hesperiidae > Megathymus > Megathymus violae. The sequence goes on along the minus strand of PDGT01000049.1, from coordinate 1,355,434 downwards.
GCAGTACTAGTAACGAAGTTTTTAAAATACCTTATCTACAAATTAAATAATACGAAATCTGTCGATTGCAGGACGTCACAGGCGCCATCGCAGAAATGCTGGCTGGTTATCAATGTAAACGGTTTGTTTACACAGTTAACAGTAATCTTATCCGGTGACCTCTTTAGACTTTCCCGTTTCGAAATGGTACCGTCGTGAGCGGCCGCATGACGCCAGCGACACGCTCGCAAGTACGCAGCGAGCGCTAGGGGCGGGCGGCCGATAGCGACCGTACCAAAACATTGCCCCAATTCCACTACTGATACTGACATTAGATAATTATTAAATTTACAACGCACTAAATTACACGCTCTACGAGAAATTGATAATGTATTTACGGGATAGTTAATTGTTTCTTGTTCGTGGATGCCACGGACCTACACAACAACGACCTTTTATTAGCGGACTGTCACATAGTACGCAGACTTTGATGGACCCTGGGCCCCTACTCTCGGCAGAGTCTCGATTGGATTGAAAGGCCATTTAAATAATCATTAACTACATCATAAATGAATTTAAATACGTGTAAAATAACTTTTCCGTTATAGAGATCTTGTGGTATCACAAGACAATTAATTGTACACGTTAATGGAATAACAGACAGCATTTTATTAAATGTTTAATTATATTTAGTTTCTAATTTGATTTCCATACAAGGCACTTCTAATAGCCATAATAATAGTCACATTACTGATGTAAGTGATAATTCACTATGTATTGGAGATTACTTATTTGTTATACTGTAAGGCGATATTTTGATTTAATTTATGACTGTTTCAGAGGAATACTCTCCTCTTAGATTGTTGTCATGTAACTAGCAATTTAAGTAGAGCAGTCGGGTAAAACACCATAAGTCGTCATTAGCTCGGTTTTTCAATTGAATATTACAATTTTTTGAAATTGTTGATCATGTATGTTGATCATGAACCGCTCCATTTCTCCGCAAGTACTAAGCATTAAATTGTATAAAAAAGTTCCGTTTCACATTTTGGAAAATAATTTAATTTCAATAAAAAGAGAATATTTCTAGGTATGTTTGATAATGATGCCTCAAAGCCGGTTTCGATTACAATCTAGCTTTAGGAATCGTTTTATATTTTTCATGTTGAATGGTCGACTCAGTTTAGTATGTTTACAGACGCTCCAATGCACGCGGATTACATTGGAATTTGATCGGTGCAATTACAGAGTATAACGCAATAAGTATGTTTACATCCAATCATTGTTTATCCTTAACGCTGGCATTGGTCCTAGCTTATTAGGGGTCTATCCTTCGTACCGCTTATTGTTCAATTCTTAACGTCGGTGTGAAATACATATTTACAAGTACCTATTTATTGTTTTATTTTCTATTTTTTAAGTATAAGTAACATAAGTTATTAATTAATTGTTGTTGAGTGTAATTTTATTTATACGGACAGCCAACACACGAGCCGGCGCGCCGCCTGATGGTAAGTGGTAATTGCCACCTATGGACGTCTATCACAACAAATACGATGCCTTTGCCAGTTAAATCTATTATTATAAATGGTAAAATTTCAGTACTATTTATACCCACACTATAGTTCTATATAGTTCTTCACAATTTTATTGCTCGTTTAATAGGTAATTTATGATTCGATTGTATTAAATTAGCGTCAGTTCTAATGCTTCTCAGTGTCAGTTCTATAAAAAAGTTATTTCATTCACAGAGTTCCAAATGATATCAGTAACTACAAATTTACCTAAGCTGCTATAAAATGTGTCATAAGTGTTCAACTTACTTATTTGAACTTCTACACAGGTAAGCTTTCACCTAGGTTTTTTTTTCTTAAATTATTTTCTGCCTTTAGAATTAAGATGATACTTAGCATACTTATAATTAATTTTATTGGACATTATCTAACATCATTTTTATCTTGTGAAACAGGGCAGTTTTTTCGTAAACAAGGTTTTTAGTTTTTTCGTAAACGAGTTACTTAGTACTGAATTTCCGTTTAAATGTTATTAAATAAATTAAATGGAATACATATATATTCTACGGGTATATAAACAAAATGCGGTAAACATGAAGTTTATAATATGGGAATTACAATTGTTACGGGTTCGGATACTATTTGTAAACGTAGGAATTGTTTCCCGAACCGAAAGGAAGCGTGGACGATTGACTAGTAAAATACTTGTAATTAAACGCTTGTACCTACATTCCCGCGTTTCCCTATCTCACTGGTCGCTGGTGGCTTTAACACGTACAATTAGAAATAGTAAACTTCTGGGAATATAGTAGAGAGTATATGGAGACATTAAAACGATTTGTTTGATATAGATATCTGCCCCATAATTGTTCTTTACCGGCCGGAAATCGAACCCGCGACTGCAATTTCCTATCTAATTCATAATGACGTATTACTAACAATTAAGCTGTAGAATTATCTTTTCTTCAACAATACTTGTATAACAAAATATATGAAATATAGATAATTTTAATTTTATAAAGAAATAAGCTAGCCTAAGGGCGTCGCTAACATATTAAAATATGAAAAAAAACGGTTTATAAGTAAGTAGAGAATATATTAACAATATGACAATACAACTATGTTAATTAGAATCTGTCGTCTCAACAACATGTACTTGGGGTATCGTTAACTTGTACAAGTATCGATCGATCAAACCGATGCACCTCAAAAGTACAGTCAAAAACAATATCATGGACAAGTAAAACATTTTAGTGTCCAATGCAAGTGTGGTGCGTAGCGCGGCGCGGCGCGGCGTGGCGATGCGTGCCGCGGTGTGCAGGCGTCTTATCGCCTGACGTCCTTATACAAGTCGCCGGAAGTGCGCGCTCAACTGCGAACCGCCAGCGAACGTTCATTCATGTTCTACGTATTTATTTAGCAGACATGCGTCGGTACCTACCGCGAATACGTGGATAGTGACGCGAAAAAGATTTACCGAGGGTTCGTTTTCGCTACTACTAATTTAATTGTCGTTTTAAATAAACATTCACTTTTTACATTTGATTAAATGAAACGTCTTGTCAATTTAAATGTAATGTCAAAAACATTGTTATTATGGATGGGTATTATAAACTAAATCATTATTTAAAAAAAACAGAAGTATTTTTACCTGAGATTGTTATTAATTAAATTGTAGACAGAAATGTATTTAAGTTTCTATGAAAACAAAAAACTTCCTTCTCTGTTTCTTGCCGCTCCTTTTATTCGTTTGGGTTTACGTGACGCATCATGTCATCACATTAATTACGTAGGTACGATTTAATTTGACTTATTTTAACTTTGGAAAGTTCTGTGTTTACAAATATTGTACTTCAAAGCATTCTTGCGCTCTTGGTGGTTCGATCGATGTGCAGTTGGCTCTTTTGCCTGATCAATAATACGATAAAAAAACATAAAATATACTCGAAGATATAATAAAATTACTGTGTTCGTACGATTTTAGATACGTATAAAGGTAAGCACACAGTGAGCTGCACGACGTTCCGCGTTCTGTTTCTAGATAACATATTTGTAGTGTAACCGTCAAACACGATTGTTTGCTTATAACCGTCTGGAGGTGTCGGCAGCGGAAGTGGCGAACAGAAGCGAAGGGTCGGCGGCGCGCGCTCCACTAATTGCCGGGGTTTTCGGAGGTCGCCCGATAACCGCCGCTGCTCCGGAAACCGATAGCCCTTTGATGTGGAGCGATGGCGTCAGTTTCCCTTCAGATGCAATCTACACCTTCCGATTCTAACTCCGGTTTATCCAAGCGTTCGACAACTTTTAATCTTTTTTGTAATAATAATTTTAATAATTCATTTTAAAAGTACTTCTCGATTTAAATCCTGTCTAAATCTTGCTAAATGATCGGATGAAGTCGAAAATTATCTACTTATTGATTTATTATTCTAAAATATACATACATAGAATTGGAAACGTGCATAGAAAATTGGAAATTGGATTTATGATCAGGAAGTAGGTATAGTTTGCACTTTAATATAAACCTACCTACAGATCATTCTTGAACCTACTTACGTTATGATTCTTACGTTTAACTACGTCGTATTATATTAGGACGTACGAGTTACATGATTATTTTTTTATTGAATAAATTTAAATAAACCTTCAACGATAACACAATTTACGTAGTAACATCTACGCACCATTTTCGCTATAAAGTCGCAGTTACAAAATTTCGCGGTATTATTTAAAAAGTACATTATATTTTATAGAGTATTTACATTTGAAATATTCAATCCAAAACCGGTTGCTGATGCGTCATAGACGCGCGTAAATGGTTTTATATTATACTTGAATACGGAGTACTATGTACTTATTTAGATCTTTACAAGGAAACAACGAATACCTCTAGTCATGGGAAACACGTCCCGATGACGTCATGCGATATCGGCATACATCCATGTGCTCGAGCCATTGTTCACGTCCACGCGGTATCTACCGCTAATTACTGAGCCGCTCACTCGGAATACGTTTGGATATTTATAGGTGGTCTTTCTTTGAATCTCAAAGAGCACTTTGAATTGAGCACTTCCCTTAAGATCGTCTAGAAATATCTCCTACATAACTTAAAACCAATTTAATCAGCCTAGTCACTCTCAATTTAAAACGCTCAAAGTATGTATTTTCATGTTAATTATGTTTTTCAATAAATCTTTTTCCAAATTCAAAGAATGGCAATACAAGGCTTTAAAACTGAATCAAAATAAAGTCAAAAGTTCAATTCATTATATTCAAACAAGTAATGTCTATGCCACAGAGTATGTTGATCATAAGAATTCCACAAAACGCGCCATATTTACTTCTTTGGCTGCTTAATTATCTACGTTTCTGTATAATATAATTTATACACATTAGGTGATTGATATACCATTTTGATTTGAATTACAATAACATTCCTATGGTTCTTGGAATGTGCTTAACACAATTTTTTTTTAATTGTACATATTTTGTGTAATAGCAATGACTCACCAAACTTTATTAGAATATTTAATTAAAAATCTATCAACTAATTATGTCATTGGTATCGTTATTTAATAATAGTGCAAGATACATTTGATGTAGGTATATGTTAATATTTAATATCGTAATTCTAAACTGGAAATATTTTTTTCATTAAATAGTCATTTCAACCAAGACGTCTCGTATCGAAATGATTATTGCAATATAAAATAATATAACAAGTTCCAACATTAAAATATTATATCTAAAGACAATTTTTATATTTATGAAAATTAGAATAAGTTGGATTGGAAATTATGAAAAACAAATTAAATGAGATGATAAATTATTTTTTTATGTCTACTATGCCTAGTCTTCTGTCAATAGAGCCAAATTAGTTAGTTTTAGGTGTCAGCCAGCTTCTTGCCACAGAAAGCCACTACTAACTAATTAAACTATTATAAAAATAGAATTACATGACATTTACTATTAATATAATATGATTTTCTTCATTCAAATTAATTAGATCATTTATAGGTATTCTGTAAATACACTTATGCACGTCATTTTTTGCTTCTACTACTTTTATTCTATTTTTTTCTTTTCTCTGACAAGTTTTCTTCATTTAACAGTGCCTAGTAAAACAATATCTTTTACATTCATTTTAGTATTAAAATGAATGAAGCAATTTAAACATTAATTTATACCCCAAATTTTTTTTTGTAAATCCGCTAAAATTTACATATTTTTGTTTTGTTAGCAAACGCTGATCGCTTATAATCAGACAGCAATCAACTGCCGACCTCTAAGTTACGGACCAACAAACACCTAAAAAACGGATCGAGGTTGCGGCTTGTGACCAAGAAAAGGATTGACGTTATTCGCAGATAAAACGTCGCTTTTAGAAGAATCAAGAATCAATTTGTGTCAACAAAAGTCAGCGAGGACAAAGGTTGGTCGTGCGTTATCGAAATCCGTTACAGTTTTATTTTATTACTCAGCACCTCTCAATAGATTGGACGCCAAACATCCGGGCTTAATGGCGAGTGATATGGAGCTAGTATGTGGCATTAATTATTCTGTATTTTTATTACTGTGCTAAAAAAAGTAACGTACTGTACCAGTATCTAATTTATTAATGGCTCTTGCTAAACATAGTTTCTTTTTTTTTTTTCATGTAATTCGTGCTTTGTCTGTCATCGTGTTGATGTGTACAGAGAAAAAGATGGCCGAAATATATTAACGAACTGTAGGTACATAACTTTTGACAATATTGCCAGTTCACATATTATACTCACATGGATTAACATATTTGAAGAATTAAGCGTAACTGATATGTATATTTCTAATAAATTAAATAATAAAACCTGTACCAACCGTGTTTCTGAATTCGTTTTCGTCCGGCAACGCGCCGGTGATGCATTTAATGTTACATGTAAACGCCCTTAAATGAGAGCCCTTGACGCCCCAGTATCTACGACTTATTTGAACTAGCACACGCCTAAGCTACCCAGTGCATTATTCCTAAAAAGGTACAGATGTAGATCCCCAATGAATACAGTAAAGTTTATCGAAATTTCAACTTATTCAACTTGGGACTGGTTTGTAAAACGTATGAGAATTCCGTGCGGACAATTTGCAATTAGTCGATTACAATAAGACTTCTCGATGACATATCGACAGGCGGCTACGCAGGCGCCAGTGTGTGCGCAGGTGATGCCACTGTTTGTGGAAATCAAAGGAGCGACACGCGTCGTGTCTCCCGACAATGGCTCGCACCTCTCAATAATTCGCACTCTCTACCTGTTTTTGTTAAAGTTAGAAATTATCGAGGAACCAAACTGATTTTTATGCACAAGCCCGCAGCTTGTGGTCTAAACATTATGCAGGTACTTTAGGGGACTAATTATTATGATACTGAATACTTCATTATACGACGTAGCGTAGTCTTTATGAAAAAGATCGCATTCGTATTTTGTTCCCAAATTCCGTAGCCCAACGGCAAAGCCGAACTCTTATAATAAATTCATGTCCATGTAATAGATGAAATATGTAACGTAGGTACATTTAGGAATAAATAAATAATTAAAGATGGCATCCGCCATCAATTGACTGATGAAAAAAAACTGCACACATTCACGTGGGGTGTCTACGAATAGGTCTTTAAGAAAAAGTGACGGTTTTAAAGTGACTTCTACATATGTACGTTTACAACTTTTTTTTATCCCTTCTAACTTTTAATTATGCAGTGGAAAATTCTAAACGAGAATCTCATGTTAGAGCTTCAAAAACTCAACTTAAATTTAATTTGACGCAATTTGATTAATATTCGAATCTAACATCGAGTTCTATATCTCGTTAAATTTAACAGAGAAATGTACTGCGTTCGACCTTCGCGCAGGTAGATCGAGGAATGAGGTTGCAGTTACAATGGTGAATTTCTAGGAAATCCCGAATAGCGTCTGTGTATTAACGACAACGTGGTACATATCGGTGGTCCTGCTGCGGCGTCTCGATGGCGTTAAGCCCGGCAGGTAAAATACTTAAGAACATATTTCTTTCGTAGCAGTAAATTTTTGGAGGCTAAAAAAAAAAGGTTTCATTCATTTGTAACGTTCCGTACATGTGATCGTAATTATTATGTATTTCTATTGTAAGGGGTACTCACGATTTTTATATGTTATACCGATATTTCGACCCACTTACGTGGATTATGGTCACAGCCAGACTACGGCGGCAGGGTGACACTTTACACAGTTGACACTTGACAGACACTGATGACAGACGAGCCTGTCAACGTTACGTCTAGTTCGTTGTGGGTACGCTGCGAGGTGCCATACTATCACGACGCACGACAATGACGACACCTTCGGCTACTGAACTGTGCTGTACTTACTTCTAATGTTTTACCGTGTAAAATACATAGATACCCGAAAATTTTGTTTTTATGTTTTTCGTTTATCAAATAATACCAATCCTAGATATATACACAGTATTGAAATGATATTGATAATATGAAATTCAAACTAATTTACTACTTATCATGGAAAAAATTTGATAAATAATACGGATGACAGTTGGCCGGTGAGCCAGCTAACAGGCATTTCGTTCTGGGTATGACAACGCGTGCGTGATGGTCCTGTTGATTTGGATCACCACGGGATACAGTAAACTGTTACCATCACGTGATGCGTACTATTCGTTTGCCGACTGTTACCATTATTACAAGATAAATATCTTCTCAGATCCTGGACGCTTTCGATGTCTCATATGTAGGTGCACATCCATGCCACTCACAACACAGGGAATCCTGGTGCGCGGTGTGAATGTGTGAACGTTTGTATATTTATTTTATACGACTCTGAAATAGTGCTATTTACGTTTTGCGGAAGTAGATTGCTTCAAATAACCTTGCTTTGGTTAGGAAGGACGGTGGAGTCAATGATGATTACGACCGAAGCGTAAAGCAGGGTGTGTTTTTATTTTATTTCTTTGATACCCTTTACTGTACAATATTGTTACAAAATAAATTGAGAAAAGTTGTACAAAAACCGTTCTGTCACAAAATTGTGATTGCTTTGAAACAACCCTGCTAGGTGGTGCTAAAGAACTAAAAAAAATAAATAAAAAAGGACGGGATACGACGTATTAAAAAAAAGTCAAAACGTTAATAAATATATTATAGAGACCACGTATGTACCTAATATTTAGAAGAGGTAATAAGTATATGGGATAGATAAAGTTGAAGTTGGAATAAATATAGTTTAACTTGGTTCTTGATGTGATACAGGGACCGAGTTAAAGCATACTATCTCCTCAGTCGGTAACGCGTCGGCGATACCTTGGTGTTACGGTCAGAGTGACCACATATAAATGGTCGATGGTCGTTTGACGGCTGTGCACTTTAAAACGAGGGTGGAAGATGAGGTGAGTGACTATAAAGCAAATTTTACGCAAATGTTGCCAGGAATAACTGCGTTGAAGAGAGCCTAGAGCTCCACAGGTCTCGTCTGCTGGACAGCAGGGGACAGCACGACAGAGAGTTTGTGGTAAATTCAAACCCCTTCCTCAAAGAAGTTCTGTAACCAGGATTATTTGTAACCAAAGTCGGATCAAATGTGACAGTGTAAACAAAGTTATCTTGGAAGTCTCCGTTGTATTAAAGACTTTTTATTTTGATTAGAGATTGATTAAAATGTTTCACTACTACGTCTGGAGATAGGTCACCGTTAGAAGACAAACACACTAATGGAGGGTAAATGCACCGCTCTGGAAGAGCGGCTCTTGGAGGGCTGAGAGCATAATCGACCATGCTGAGCCAGGCAAATAGAAGTCAGCATCACATTAAAGGCTATATATTCGAGATAAATTTTCACACTAACACCTAATTGTCTATAATCCGTCTATAGTTTGGAAAATGTTTTATTTAAATTTCCAAGGAATAATTTTTGCAATCATATTAGTTACCAAATTAATGTTATAAAATTATTAATTTATTTAATAGATATTGTAATTTTAATACACCACAATTTTTAATAACTTATCTAATATTTTCATTAAAAAAAAAACTATATTTTGACAATTTATATAGCTGGTACCTGTTAAACAAAAAATAATAATATTTTTGTTATTATGAAGAATTAACACAATTTAAAATTAATTCCTGCAATTTTGTGTTTTGGGACCATAAAAAATAAAATAATAAAATGCCAAGTAAAATTAAATTAAATTAAATTTGAAAATAAAATTAAATTCAATTATAATCCAAATTCAATAATGTTTTATTTTCGATTCGAAATATATTTTACCATTATTTTAGTGAGTTGATTTCAAAATATAAATATTTTATAAAAGGAAAAATTGTTTTTTAAGTGAAAATAAGCAGTGCGTAATGAGGTTGGCGCGGCGGGCGGCGCGCGAGGGAGGGGAGCGCGCGGCCAATGCGCGCGCGCGGCCCGTGCCCCCCCTCGCGCCGCTCTAGACCCCCCGCCCGCGCCGCAACCTGCCCGAAACTAACTTTTCTCACCCGAAACATACTACTTTTGTACACGTTTAGGGTGCGTCCGCCCCCGCGCTTTGCACCCCCGCGCACCCCCTCTCTGGTGCGTCGCTACGGCCGCGGAGCCGCCGACGAAAAATCCGAAGCGATGGCCGCGCGCGCGGCTTGCGCCTACTTCGTCGATTATTCGCGGAGTTTCCCTTCGAAATTATCCCGACAAATTTACGCGATTATTGTCTAAGGATATTATGCTTTCTTATAATAATTCGAAAAGCGACACCGCGGCATTTGTAGCGACTCACTGCCGGCTTAACGATCGACCGCCCGGCCGGCTCGACGGTCGCCAATTACCTAAAATCCTCGTAAAAAAAATCATATTTTTGTGACATATTCGGTAAATTCCAAACCTGTAGAGACGTTTTACAAAATGAAATATGAAAATAAATGTATAGTGGAGGTGCAGCGCTTCGCCGCACGGGCCCGCCCAGCCGGCCGGGAGCGCCCGCGCCCCCTCGCGCCCGCTCGTTAAACTCCAAAAAAAACTCCCGCAGCCCCAATGTTTCAACGACAACCCCGAGGCGCAAGCCTGCACGGCATGTTAACGTCGAAAAAGTCAACAGATACGGCATCGGACGTCGAGGAAAATTATTTAAAATTTTCCGACCACACTGCAGTGCTGACGTCAAGATAGCACCGTGGACGCCGTCCGTGTGCATCAAAGTGAATAGAAAGCCTCAATGGAACTACGATAGTTGATATGGTGACATAAAATGTGATAAAATATAATAATTTATATTTAATTAGCAATATTCCCAAGTGCACCACACAGGCGGGACAGCACGGCCGCGGTCTCGGTGGCTTCATTGATGACACATAATTATATTATAAATTAAATGTATCAAACAAATTTTAAATTTATAAATAATACACCGATTAAAAAAAATATGATTATTTTTATTTTGGAAGAATTTGGAAAGAAAATCTCATACGTCGGTAGTAGGTACTCATCTCTTAAGCTAATAATAAAATTGCCATGTAGGTAGGTATAGGTACATTACAAACAATAACTTTTATATTTCAGTTATTAACTTTTTATATATTTATATAAAATTATTTAATTCAAAATTATTTGGCATTACCGACCAAATATTTAGTATAAATATTTTAACGACAACTTAAATTAACTATAATACCTACACAATTTTGGCGAAGGTACATAGGATTTTCTTCGAGTTTCCAATCACCTAAACTGTACTTACCTCATTTCTGTAACTTAATATAATTCAGATACGCGAATCAACGCAGTACTAGGTACTTCATTTTAGTACAAAAAATACGTACAGATTCGGTCGGAGCCGAAGTGAAACCCATTTCTAAGAATGCCTATTCTAAATGGCAATTTGTCGAAAGTGTGTGAAGTAAAAGGTCCTTGACGACTATTCTGCCGCTAGAGAAAGTTACTTTCATAAATTAGTGAGAGGCTCCGGTTCACATATTTTTATGCCATCGAACTTTTACAGTTAATTTTTAGTATTGAGATAGGTTTTAATGAGATATAGGGGCGATACAAATGAATTCCGCTGACAGGATTCACCGATTAATACCTTTACCCTTCATAGGTATATTAAATTTATTTAATTACAAGCACAAATTAAATATTAATAATTTAGGACAGCTTGTCGAAATATATTTATTAAGTAGGTACGTATCAATATTTTTATTTTTATTATTTATTATTATTATTAGGTAATACTAATAATTAGTAATTTTGGAAATATGTTAAAATAAACATTTTTGGTAATTAAATATAAATTACACATTAAGTTATTATAAATTACATAAAGTTTTACCTCGTCATTTCATTAAATATTTTTACAAAGTTATTTTGTTTTCGATAGATATATTTTATCTATAAATTTTTCATACCAACAATTGTTTATATTTTCACCTACATCAATTGTTAATTTATCTTAGTTTAACATAAATTAGTTACATTTATCTTTTAAACAGTATCTAGAACTAGCTATAAAATGTATTATGTCAGTTCACAGATAATAACAAAAAAAACTTCAATCACAATAACATACTTTTTTTCCATAAAAAAACTTAAATCTTGACAACAATCCCGCTTGATGGTAAGTGGTGATGAATTCTAAAATATTGAACGCACTAACTTATAAAAGTCTATTCACTAAAACCTATTAGGTACTGATAAACGATTTTGAACTAAGTAAAATAATTGTTGTGTGTGTTGTAATTATTGTTTACTTCAAACGATTTCAAAGAAACAAAATGCCTTCACCAATCCGATAGATAACTAAAACGGTGAGGAAAATAAAACAAATAATTTTACGTGTTGTCCTCGCTAGATCCTACTCATAATTACTGGTCGATGGCGAGGGGGTGGCTAGGGAGTGGATAGGGGTGTCGAGGGCGATGACCCCGCGGTAAGCGTACGCTCGCTTTTTTAACATCCATGTGATTTATATTCAGCTGCTGTTTTTCCAATCTAATCGCCTGCTAAGAAATATTTAATACACGCCAGGCTAAATAAAAAATAAATAATATACTTTATTTTGTAACTTTTTACTTTGCTTTGTAACTTTTGGACTTCCCCGCGGTTTTGTTTTCGTGTAATAATTTGCCTACTTTATCATTCAGAACATAAATGAGTTTTTTTTCCTGTTTAGGTACGTCTTTTATAAAACCTAATAGGCGTTGATCAAATCGTAGCAACATGTATTTATCACGAAGTGCCGTTTACAGACCTAAGTCAAAAGTATTCAAAATTGCTTCTCATGTTACACTACGTATGTAGACATAAATACGAGTTTTAACAATGTTTCAAAGAAATTGGATGCCGTAATCAGTTGCGTTAAGAAGAATATGCAAATTCCTTTTTTCGCTAAAGCCCTATTATATTTTACACATTCGTTCATGATGTGAAATATACATTCTACCACGCTGTATACTGTCGATAGATTTAATAGAAAATTCTTATGCTGGTCATAGGCCTGCGCCTACAAAATTGTTATCTAACCGTTATAATAGGACCCCTAGAAGCTAGAAATGAGTTAAGTAACAGACCCTCATGAAATTTAGCCCCTAACAATCATCCAACAACCTGCAGACAGCACACGCATAACTTGACCGCGTCCATCGCCGATACCACCAGCCACCAGCCACCAGCTGTAGCTAATTATTTGATAACGATCATGTTAAATCAACTTCCAATATTTAATTCAATTTGTACGACATCGCCAATTGTACGTATTTATTCTATTTCTACTGATTTTATTGTAATATTATGTGTACAATAAAGATAATTTGTGTTGTATTGTATTGTATTGTATCACCACAGACCATCACTAAACCATCGTCCATATGCGTTTTGGGCATTATTTGCATTCAAAGTACAGAGTAGGTAGGTTGTCTAGATTAAAATTGCAAATCGCGATAGATAATTCTCAATATGAATACGCGTCCATTCCGCGAACGTTCGATAAAGTGTCGATAAATCTATCGCCATGTAAATAAAAACTCGGACTAGAATTTAATTTAATGCAGGAATAATTTATTACCGGCGTAGATGGTCTCGTATCAATCGAAGCGGAGCGGTTCGTATAAATATTTTACCGATAAAAGTTCAAAAAGCTACGATATCTTTGGGACATAATAAAGTTGTTCGTTAATTACGGCAGTGGTAATTAAGTAAGAGTTTTATTACTGTCCTTGGAGTCCCCGAGGGAAGGGAAGGGCGGAAATAGAGAACACACGTGCACCACATGCCGCGATAACGGTGTAGCCACCGCCACCCAGCGCGCTGCGCCTTGTTGCAGACAGATAAGGGCCACGATCTACCGGCAAGCTCGCCCGTTAAAATCTTCGACACGGTGGCAAAGGAAAAATACAAATTTATCGTAACCAGGTAAATACAGGAAAATAACACCGTTAGATGCCACTCGCACTAGGAACGGAGGGAGTTCCGAGTACGAGAGCGGCATTATCACATATCCTGCTGACTCAAACTTATTTCAATAGCCAGTTGTCGCTATGCATAGTATTAAATTAAATTATAAGCGACTCTGTTAACAATGCCGACAGAACCGTGTATCACATTTTCCTCATTAATTTATTGCGTTTATTTTAACGTTACCATCGTATATACAACATTTTATGGGTTCTAGAACAATCGATTGTAATACAATGTAATAAACGAACGCGACGCGATATCTATAGTCTATGCGTATTGAAAATCAAAATGGCGGCTTTGTTTAAGTTTCGAATAATTAAAAATTATGCTAATAAAGGAATAGTTTTAGTTGTATTAAATAAGGACGCATATTATTAAGCTTTTTAATTGAAATTTAGTAGTAGTAGTATTACTGGTATTATTATCGTTCTGTGACGCCTATCTGGCTGGCTACCACCCTCCTGCTCGAGTCAGCCGCCAAATGACTCGTCGTGTTCCGGCTAGGGGCTTGAGAGCCAGTACTTCTTATTTCTTTGCCGACAACGCATCAGTTATGTCTTTGGTGTCACTAATGTCCATGGGTGACGGTGGCCACTTAACATCAGGTGGTTCGCTTGCTCATTTGTCGGCTATTCACATAAAAAAGGTACAATGAGGTCCTATGCTATCGTGGAGAATCTTCTATTCAAAATAAATGATTTGGTTCCATTCTGGTCCATCAATATCAGTCATGCACGTCATAATATGATATTTCCTTGACTCAGACATTTTTAACAATCCCTAATTAGATCTATAGTCAAATTTAAATTCAATCCTATACTGATAATAATAATATAAATCTATTTGAATCGTACATTTGTCTTTCTTCTGTTTTTTGTCGGTCTTACGTGTATTATTTTTCTTGAGGCTTACTCAAAATTTCGTACAGTCTACTCATGCTTCTGAGACACAAACAGGGTATACATTTTTGTTGCAAATGAGCTTTTTAGCTTGATAAAAGTGATCTCAGTTTATTGGCGCCAGCTTAATCGGTCAGACGATCAATTTAAGTAGGTTCAAATTCACAGCTTATTTGTTATTTTACAACCTTTAAGGTGAAACACAATACTTTTATTATATAAAGACTAAGGCAGCAATTTTCTTCCGACAACAAACAAACCGACATGTGTATTGTGAACTTGATAAGTACCTAGTTATGGCGCAGTACATTGTCATACGAGGCCGAAGAAATGTGCACAAGGAACAGAACACGATGCCTTCACGAATATGCGGAAACTAGGTAATTCCCAACCATTAAGATGACATGTTACGTAAGTCAGTTTTTAGTGTACTTTCCAGATGATAATAATTCTGTTTAATATCCACTTATTTTACGGTTTTTATGGAACTGTAAATCCGATAAAAACAACCCTTACAGAAAAGTCGAAATTTGATACATTAGACAATTAAATAGCTTATTGGCTAACTGATAACGTAATTAGAGTTCTAATTTTGAATATTCACTTCGATCGATAAATTAGAAAAAAATATATTTGTTCGTACACTTTTTGTAATTTTGAATTATATCGGTGCGAAAGTACATTTATCAATTTCTACTGCGCAATAAAATGTACAATTTGTGATATACATGCAAACATAATATATGTAATGTAGGCATCAATATTACCGATGTTAGATTTTTGTCCGAAATACCGAAATTTCCCATTGCTGGGCTCGGATGTTCTTATTAAGATTTATACTTGACGACTCTAGACAAAAGCTTAAGATGTTAAATAATAATAAATAAATGACACTACTTTAACATACCAGTAGTACTTCAACGTACATCTACTAAATATACTTTACGTATACTACGACCGATCTCTTCGTCGTCTCATAATTTATTAATGATTCATCTTAGAACCGTAAGAGTAGTAACTGTAGTATGAGATACTATTACAGTCATTCATTCCATTCACATTGGCAGTGAAATAAGAAAAATAATTTTGTATTGTACATGCACATTTACAGATGTAACATACATAGAAGTGTCGGTTCTGGATATTTTTTTAAAGCTCTGAGTCGAGACTTTTCGCCTGTGGTACCTTGACGCTTGACGCTTTTCAGAAACATAAAAAGCTCAAAAATAAGACTTGCGAACTGAAAACTGGAAACTTACTCGCACATCGTATCAGTATTGTTATGGAGCGTGGAAATGGTGCCAACATTTCGGGTAATGCATCACAGGGGCCCAGTTATACCTATAGGGACACTTATTTTAAATAATTATTTAATTTTACTTTAACTTCATTTTTACTCTAAAATCGCTTTTATTAAAATAAATAATAGTATTTTAGAAATTAAACAAAAGTATTTAATTAGTTTCATCTTTATTGAACAATGTAGGTACAATCCGCTACATTCTTATGATGTTTTTTTCAACATAAAACCATCTACTCTTTATTTAAACAACATTACATCATTTACCTATATTAATAATATGTCACGATGTCAAGACTATAATTTGGAATGGTACCCCAACCGATATAGATCGATTGCTGAAGGGACCGTTTCTTTGAAGAGACTGTTTTTCACTAACGAGAGATAATAAGAGAGGCCTACCACTATTATATAACTGTCCTTTATTATAAATATATAAAATAAAATCACTAGTATAAGCTTAGTTTCTTGCCTTTGTACGTAAGTAATTTTAATTTGTCAACTAATAATATTTTCACTTTAGTTGTCGGTATAGTGGTGTTTAATTTGAATTGCCAAGCGAGCGAATCTTGTTAAAATTTTTATTCTATTTTATTTTGTTAAGGTAAAATTATTCAGTGAATTTAAAACATTTAACGAACACATGACATGAGAATTGTCATTAATGCCCTCGGAATAGACATCATTCGGAATAGATTAAACATTCAGGACAAACATTTAAATAAGACAGGTAGGCAGACAATGTAAAAAAAACTTAAAAATTGGATTTTCGTATCAGTACAGGCTTTTAAGTAGGCAAATTGTTTTTTAATTGCTTCAATTTATAATGAAACCAAACATAACCTACATTTTTTTGTAATATTAAATAAATATATATCATAATAATTATCCAGTTGCACGATTGAAATTTTTTTGTTATATTTTTGCAAAGTGTTGGTGATAATCTATCTTTTATTTTCTATAGGACCAATTAGGTACTGTTAAATTGTATTAGTAATTTAAATGTAGTTTGGGAGGTAAAATACTTGAAGTAGGTATAATCACACTATATCACACGTAATGACTCGTCAATTACGATAATACTTGAATTATAGATAAAAAATTAATTACCTAAAGGTTCTTCATTTGTTTAAATATTATATCTAAGAATTAATAAATTACAGTTAATAATATGTTGGTATATATATTTAATTATATATTTTATTAAATATTTTAGTATAGTTTTTTATACAAATTGTAGATTGATAACATATAAATAGTTTTTAAATGGGTGTATTTTGAATTCCACTGTGTAACAAAACTTGCGTTTCTACTTCAACTCGATGCACTAAACACGTTTAGTTTACTTTTATGACTCCGTATATGATATGCGTTTATTACAATACAACTTCCTGCAATATTGTTACAATATACGAAGCACAGCGTCATAGCTCAAATCACCGGCTTACACGTCTGCAACACCGAATTTTGATAACGAATACAACACCTACTTCGATTTGAAAGGATTTTGTGTGTGAACAACCAAACGAAATTGTTACAAAGTGTATGAGAGAAGCATTTATAGGTTAATAACAGTACGAACGAAGCAGAAGGCGTCAAATGTAGGTACGATTTTCCCTAATCGTTTCGCAATTGATATCATAGTGTGTGCGTGCCAACTGCCTACTGGGGGCCACAAGGGTGCCACTACGCATCGGTGGACACGCCTACTGTCACACGACCATACCACTTTACGTTTCTTGACATTTATCACGAAATATAACCTCTCTGTCATTCTATTACAATCAATGGCCTGTTTCAACAATACGACCTAAAAATAAGTATACGACAAATTACGTTTTTCACTTCCTTACCCACATTCAAGCTTTAAATGTGTTCGATTCGAGTTCTCACGCACACACGGAACCTACGTGTATCGAAGTTAGTAATTGTACTGGATGTGTAGAATATTTCATACATTGGCAAGTGTTTAAGTGTAGTACAGTGGAAGAACTAGTCATTTGTTAGACTGTGGCGTTAGCCAGCATCGTGCGTTGTATTCTCAGAGCAAAATTGTATCAAAATCGCATTATATATTGCTAAAAACAACAATTGATACAATTACTTTTATAACTGATAAAACAAGTTTTCTTTATTAACACGGCAAAATAGAAATAACATACGTAAATAAATCAAACATCATTGGCAAGGTGAAGCTACTGATTACTGTCCGACTGTAGTATTATCGAGAACGTAGATAGTAGAGTATCAGTCGGTGTGGTGTGTGTTGCTACATTTTAGTGTGCGCGAGCGCAGGCGTGTGTGAGCGCGTGAATGTGTGCGTGCGGCCCACCAACGAGGTTATCAATCTTTAATGAGTCGCATATTATTACATTTCAAAAATGTGCGCCTGCTCACCTACAATGTGTCCGTTAATTTACACTGATTATTTAAATATATGTTCTAAATTCAAAGTTTTATTCTTTTTTTTAAATACCTTGTTTTAGTTACCTGCAAATGCTACAAAGTGGATTGGACTTAAGTTCTTATATGTTTAGGTATTTATTAAAAGAGGGATTGACTCAGGGAGTAAAAAATTATGTATATGCCTACTTAAAAGTCCATCAGACCAGAAACTGTAAAAACCGCCAGTTACGTAAAGTTAGTGGAAGTTTTTACTTTTGTCAACTAGTATTAGTTGCACAGAGTAACTTAATAAGTCTAACTATACCGTAAACTCACGTATTGAAGTGATTTTGAAGTCATCCATCAAAAAACTTGAAATATTTATATATTTGCTTCTTTTGTATGTGTCTAAGGATTAACTAATAATAATTAAATACTAAGAGATATTTTTATAAGTATGAACATGAAACAAACATTTTGTCTGATTTTATTTATCACCTTTTTTAGTAACAATTAATAATAAAAGTTAAAGTTTTTGAGTAAAACTACCAATTAGCTGGACTTTATTTATGCGCACAGTTGTAAATAATGTATATGTTTGAATACGTTACATACCATAATTATTATACATATATTATGGATTGACGATCGCTACCAATTTATTATAAATAAATTATGAAATTACGTAAAAATAAGATTATTTACTATATTAATTCATTGACTAAATAAATAGACGGTACTAGGTAAGATGGAACTTACTATATTTTAGCTTATATAACTTTTATATATTATATAGCACATAATATAATTAAAATCTAATACTAAATACTGCACTTACTCAAAACATTAAATTATAGGTAGATAAAAAAGCAACTTATTTGCACTATTTTGAAATTATTATTTGAATTGTATATTGAGAAACATATTTTTGGATCTTGTAAATGCAGTTAAACAAGGGATACTGCACAGATAATCAATGAAGAAAATATTTTGGAATACGGTAAACTTAACATTAAACATAACAGTGGACTTTATGTTCACCACAAAGAGCTTCTTCATTTAAAATTCATCGCTTTTATGATGCCTCTGATATGGATTCCGAGAACTCCACTACACTCCATAAAATCCAGTAATGTCATGGTAGGGTAACATACTCGTATTCTAGTTAGTCCTATGTGAGTGGGATCTGAATCTGATCTGGGAATTTCAGCGTGCTAATGCTTTCAGTTTGCTAATTTCATATCTGTTAAAAATAGATTATGTCCTTTTTGAACATTATTACTTTGGTTACTTTTAAAAATATTTTAATATATCAGTATATACCTGAATCGTGTTCATATATACGAAGTATCTATAAATATGACATTGCTTTACTTATCTTATAATTTAATCAATCGATCAGTGGTTGAATTGGTCGGTGAAATTAATGAATATACACAATACGGAATATACATGCGAGTACAAATTTACCACAAGTAACTGAATTTTACCACAAATTAATAATACTTTTAATTAAACTAGATTTTTTTACGTTAAATGCCGACAAACGGGCAGACCAGCCACCTGATGGTAATTGGTCACCGTCGCCCATGGACATCAGCAAAACCGAAGGTATCACTGATGCGTTGTCGGCCAGGAATAATTTCAAGAAGAAGACAAGAAAGAAACAGAAAAATAAATTTATATTTATATTAAATTGAAATTAACATAAAAAAAAATTAAACTAAATTTTTAACTTCCTCGAATCATAGACTATGTATTGAGTTTGTCTGGCAACAAATCCTCTAAGGATAG
This sequence comes from Megathymus violae, assembly GCA_003671415.1. NCBI lineage: Eukaryota > Metazoa > Arthropoda > Insecta > Lepidoptera > Hesperiidae > Megathymus > Megathymus violae. The sequence continues at coordinate 1,335,111 of PDGT01000049.1, read as the reverse complement.
TGTTTGGTGAACTTTGTACATCAAATAATTTTCATTTTTTTTTTAATACCTAAACTGACAGTTTGACCTGGTGCCGAACCGCTTGATAAATACACGTTTATAATTAATTAATTCATTCATTGCAACGAATAATTGTCCTACTGCAGGACTTGAGTCTCTTCTCACAAAGAAAGAGGAGGATAGAGGGTTAATAATTAATTGGCGACATCATACGGAGATTTTTTTTTAAATTCAAGACAAAATTAAATTCAAGTGGATACCCTGCATGAAGTTAGCGGTAATAGAACATCTCACATCTCCTCTCAGCTCACTGTCATTTAACTATCAAGTAGACCTGTATTTTATCTAATTCTTAGGTATTATTTGTATTTAAATGAATATTAAAATCTGTACACTTTTACAAACTTCGGCGGCGCTTCTCTCCTTTTTTTTAGTGATTATATGTATATAATTATTTTACATTATATATATTATTATTTATAAATATTGTAAATAAAAAAAGGGCGAAATTAAGTTTGAAAGGCAAAAAGAAATGTTTTTGATTTTTTTACACGGATTACTTATGAGTACACTAAGAAAGTGTCCCTATCTATACTAGTTTTATTAAGAGAGAATGCGAAATTTTGAGAGTTTGTACGTATGTGGAGCGTAATCTTCGGAATCAATTTGAAAATTTATTTTATGATTTGAAAGATATATTATTCGGGATGGACATAGGATATATATACATATGAACTATATATGCATACGTATTTAGTATTGTTGTATTAATGAGAAAATATTTTTTTAATTATTTTTATCATAGCCAATTTTCTAGCTCTGATGATAGTTATTCAAGTGCCTGAATTAAATTCAAATTATTAGCCCAGGCCATATATTTATGGGGCAGATGAATATTTGTTTTTGAGTGCTTGTTTATGACTTGTCATGTGTAATTTGTCCAATCCATTCGCAACACAAGAAAATATTAACAGGTCTAAGATTCATTGTGTGTGCTCACAGTGTGTATGAGGGTGAGGGCATACAAAATCGAAAGCGCAACAACAATAAATAACAAGCGTGAATTGGCGAGTTCGAATGGTGCGCGTCGGAGCTTAATCGTGGTTGTATTTTTGACGAGTTGCATCGCTGCAGCGCCGGCCCGAGCGGCCGGGGTGACCGGGGCGGCCGGCCGGGGAGCGGAGCGTGTGGCGGCCGGCAGTGG
>PDGT01000049.1:1321466-1333823 GCA_003671415.1 Megathymus violae | reverse complement strand
TCTCGCCGCATTCTATCTTCACCACCCGGACCTTCTCCACCTCAAATTCATCGCTTTTATGATGCCTCTGATATGGATTCCGAGAACTCGTCCGCACATTTTATTTTATCTTTATGCACACATATGCCATGTTTATTTCAATTTAGAACGAGTGGATTTTATGGAGTATTTATGGAGGTAAAGGTTAAGTATAATACATTTTACAGATTGACTGGGAAGTGACGAAAACAAAGAAAGATACGATAGAAGGTCCTATCCTAATTTTTAGTTATTTAACAAAACGATACAAAAACACGTACAATGCGCCTCCTAGAACATGAATGATATGGTGGACAGCATTCGAGCGGTGTTCCGTTCATATGTGACCTATTATGAGAGAGACAAAAAATGATTCGAGGACCTCATTCATTCATCTACCCGTACTACTGAATGGGTTTGATACGTTTTGACGTATAAATTGTTACGTAACTTTTGACCGAATTCTATAGCGAGATAGTCTTGCAGAACTTACACGGTAATATTAGTCAAATGCAATATAATAGGTACGGTTATAAATATAATACTGTTTTTTTTAATTAATATGTTAGTTTAAACGCTAAATCCGATGTAGAATTATGCATGTGGAGAGTAGATAATCTGAGCACTGTTTCCTATCTGAGCTATAAGGCTATATATATATATATATATATATAAGGCATAAGTGGTTGTTCCCTTCTACGAACATCTAGACTGTGATGTAATGTGAAAGTTACAGAACAGATGACGATGTTAACACCGTGTTGTTGGGAAAAAAATCTGATCAGTTCCGCTCTCGTTATGGACAAAGCCCAAAAGAATAATTTAGTGCTACTTTACATTTATTTAAAGCTTTTTGCGATTACATTGTAATACATTCAATTTTTTTCAAGCTATGTCTCAACTATTGCAAGCGATACCTACCTAGTGCAGTAATTGAAATTTTGTGACGTTTTCTAACCGAGGTTGCCGGACAGAGTCAGCGATACCTACCATTTTTAAACAAACTATTGCATTAGGAATAGCAGCAGTAGGCGCCCACTTCGTTCACGGTCTTGACAAAAAGACGTCTATTTTTAGTGAACGTAGCCCCGAGTAAAGTGACACATATGGGTGTCTTATCATTCACGTCGCAGTTGGTACTGGAACTTAATGAAGCAAAAACGTTAATGAATCTTTGGGGCCAAATGTGTTTCCGTGTGAGGTGTGGGTGACGCCGCCAGAATACGTTGACACAAGACTCGAGTTTAGGGCTACCAGATGTGGAGCGTTCGAGGGCTCACACGTTGTCTTGACTCGACGGGGTTGCCAGCTTTGCACCGGGCTCCGAGTACACTTCATATGGCAATGTTTACAAGAAACAATATTTACTTCCTGACATATTAAATTGTCATTACAAAAGATTATCTAAATCATCTTGATCTTAATAACTCGACAATGTTTGGTAGGCGGTAAAACATTTATAATATTTGGGTAGGGAATGTACCTACATTGATATCTCTTAGTAGCCCTTAAGTCTCGGATTTAAAGTCTTTTGACATTTAGTTAATATAAATATTTTATTATTACACCAGTCGCTACGCGCTTATTATTAAGTGATTATAAAAAAATCATCTTAATTCATAGTATAGTTTGGACTGGCAATTGTATAAAACAGAAATGGAAGGGATTTTGTTTCATATATTATATAAATAATTTTAGCTTAGACCGTTAAGAACGTTACAATATATGTCAGAATTAACCAATTCTGTAATCGCTTGTAAGTAAAAGTTCAAAGTCCGTATAAGAAGCAAGCGATTTGTGCCGCGAGAGGGCCGCGAGTACCGCGAGGGCGGTATCACCGGAAATATCACGGCGATATATTTTAAGTCAAGCGCCCCCTGCGACGCATCTTAATCATCCACTAATAAGCAGACGGAAGGAAAGTAATCTAGACAAAAGTTTAAAAATAAGCCGTCTAGAAATAGATCGAAAGGTGAGCTTGAGCGCGGCGGCCCCACGAGTTAAAAATACGCGCGTGGCGTCATTCGCGCGACGCAACCGCATATCGCTTACGGCTAGTGCGGCGCGACGTGACGCTGCGGCTTCACCCCTATAGATCCTTATTAACATTAATTTCACTGTTATGATTTTATTTCCCTTGTACAAAGCAACACAATACTTATTATAACAATTATAATTATGACTAGTATGAAAATCGTTATGTCGCATCCTGCACGGATATCTATTTTTTCAAAAGTTAACCTATTAAAAACTATTTATCGTCTGCTTTAGTAAAGGAAACCAGCGCAAAAAAACTGTGTAATTAAAGTTTTCTTTAATGGTATCCAAGATGAAAGCCCGAGACGAGTTTGGAAGCCTATGGCTATCCGTTTCCTTCTCTTAACAACGGAACAATGTGACAATTATGGATTATGATGATACCTCCTTTACAGCCACATCGAACGTTGCTGGCGCATCTTGGGGCAATAAGAACGACGTGCCTTCGAGCTGACGTTTTACTTTAGACACTAAAAACAAATAACATGGTCCTAAGTGAGTGGTTGAGCGCGTTATCATGGTGAAGCAGAAGACGTCGAATTTGTTTGGTCGTTTGTTACTAGCACTGAACATTTCTGACAACCCAAACTACAACCATTTACCAGTACCTACTTCCAATCCATAAAGGGATTCAAATGACCGGTCAAGATAAACGAGCGATTAAAATCTACCGTACTATTTTCGACAGATTCACCCTGATAGGGTTTGGTTCGTTTTGAAACAGCAAATCTTTCGACTGGGCCTTCGTTTCTAGATATATTAATGAATAAATACAAGATTCATCTCCTGTGGTTTTCTTCCGTAAATTTCCACAATTCATAGAATGTGCTTAAATTTGTCATCGTTGTCTATGATAAGTTTATAAAGGCTTTTATGCATAAATGTTATTTAAAGTCTTACAAACATTTCTTCTGGTTTAGGCGACATTTGAAATCTTAAAAAGTCAACGGACGAAAATGTTACAAATCCATTTTCCTAAAGGTACTATATTTAAATTTAGCTGTTAAAAATGTGGAAAGAATATTAAAGTAAAAACCTTGCCTTTGGGAAATAAATTTCAACGGGCCAAGTAAAACATAAAAATTGTTTTTCACGAAAATAAACCACAAAATAACACATCATACAAGTTGTCACATTCAGTCGCACACAAAAATAAATTTGACCTACGTCAAAGTAATATTTTATATTTTGTTAAAGTACGATTTTAGGAAAAGTAAGTACGATAATTACACTTGGTCGTGTTGCTTATTCGGACAGGTAGAGATTTGTCAATTGACAGTTTTATTGGCGGGTTTTGTATGATTTGGTGGAACTTGCAGAGAAAGTAAGATCATCAGGATTACAAAGCTGCGCGACCATGTCCCTAAGGTAAAAACAAAAAAAAAACAAATTTGTTTACAAACAAATTCAACGTCTTCTGCTTCACCATGATAACGCGCTCGAGCACTCACTTATACTAGGACCGTGTTATTTGTTTTTGAGACCGTTAGAGAAGCAGTCGCTATGGCAACTTCTATATTACAAAGCGCTAACATTTGTAGAGTCGCCTTCGCAAGTTGGCACAAACGTTGACTCCCGTTCTATTTTCATCTAGAGGAGCTAGGGTGACGTTAGATCACGTGAATCATTATGTCGATATTACGTATGTCCATCTAACACAGATCGTTCAGGTTTATGACGTCTCTGAACGCTTTTTACCTACGTTGAAATTACATTGACGCGAATCTCTTCATTCATAACATCTATTTTGTATTAACTTTTTCGTCGACAACGATTTGTTACCTAATCTCCATTCGTTAAAATCACCCAATTATAAGAATCAGGTACCCCAAAGCGATATCTACGCGTTTCAAACCAAGGAAGCGGTGAACTCACTTTAAACTGGCTGTCTGACGCTCCAGCTGATACAAGTTAACACGACTGGTTCTAGAAGGACAGTGGTTTACTAGCTAATTCTAGCTAGAACCCTACCATAATACATGTCTGTGTCATACATGGAGCTGTATTATACAGAGTCAGCGGCTTCCAACAACGGACCTGAAGGGTTGACTAACTAGGATTGAGGGATAGATGGATCTGTTTACACCCTAAAATATATATATTAAAATGCGAAGTGCTGGTTTTAAAGACGATTTTAAACTTTTTAGCTGCATTCAAATTGCTTTAATAAATGTTGTATGAGCTTGAAAAATAATTAAAAAATAATATTAGAATACATAGTATATTACAAATCAGAGAAAATTTTGATTACAATTTTATAATAGTACTAGCTGTTCTGGCAAAGATTATACTGAAATATTTGAATATAGCAATTATTAATACACTACAACGCCATCTATCTGATCCTAGTTTGCCTAAGAACAATCGTCGCTGCTTAAAAAATATATTGTGCGAATATGAACTCAAATTCAAGTCCAAGTTATTTAGTAGTTAAATCTTCAGTCTACATACCTAGTCGGGTCATAAGTTCTGCCTCTTGTTTATAAAATAATTGACACATGTTTGTTTTTACAGTAACCATTTATATACCAAAAGGAATTTATTAAAACATTAAATCTTATGCTAACCAAACTTATTAATATAATCTCAAATGTAATTATTAACATAAAAGAAGTAAGCTGTATATATAATAACTTTATTAACCTATAATTTGACATAAAAATTATTGTATACCCACATAGGGTGGACTGTTGAGAACTCTTTATCGTCTGTATTGTAAGATCTATGTATAAACCAACGGTAAACAATAAATTTATTATTATTATTCAAAATGAGGACCGCGACTTTGAATAAAAGCCTTTAACCTGCGCGGCCAGTTAGTTGTCTGTAGCAGCGCGAACGAGGTCCATATTAATATGGGCGGCTGCTTTGATATAGGATGGCTGGAGTGACTCCAAATCAGGATGAAGCTTTGAGCAGGCCTTTTTCTCCAAGTGTGACCATATTTTATAATCCAACGGATTCACGTCTGGACTGGAGAAGGGCCAGTCTTTCTGCCGGATGAAGTCAATTTCACGCGCCGGCAACCAATTTTATGTGCTTTTCGCTCTATGAGCCGGCGCGTAATCTTGCTGGAATACCCAGTGTCTGTTATTTAACATTGTATGAGAAAGAGGTTTGTGTGTGCCTCCTTACCTCGGCCGGATTGTTGGATGGGAGCGACCGTTGATAAGAAGGGAGGTGTCGTGCGGTGTCCCACAGGGCTCTGTCCGTGGGCCACTCCTGTGAAACATCAGATACGACTGGGTATTGCAGGACAAACTTCTCTCGGGTGTAAACCTATCCTATTATGTAGACGACACCTTAATAGCCGCCAAAGAGGCCACATATAAGGTAGCTGCCAGTCGTGCCACTGAGTAGGTGCGCTGGCAGTTGGTATAATATAGACGGTCGGACTCCGCGTGGCTATTAACAAAACCAAGGCCCTGTATTTTCATGGGTCCAGGATAGCTCTACCGCGCGGGTTCCAAATCATGGTCGAACGACCCTGAGATACTTGAGCTTCGTTCTCGACAGCCACTAGAGCTGATAGGAGCGGCCGCTCTACTAAAGCAGCTGCTGATTAATCTTCGGGGGCCTAAAGAGAGTACTCGCTGCCTCTATATGGTCCATTAAACGCCTGTTTTCGATAAGCCCTTAAGTCGTCTTTCAACACCCTTTTCACCGTGGTTCTTGCTTAACCCCATCTGAAGGGCCAACAGTTTCTGCTTTCGCATAGGATTTCTTTGGATTTTCGCCTTTACAGCTTTTATTACTGCTGGAGTCCTAATAGTGTGAGGGCCACCATTTTTTTTTCTTTTACACTTATTTGATCGCGCAATAAACGAATCTTTTGATTATATCCAAATTTTTCAGTAGTTCGAAAATTAGTTTTGGCGCGTAATAACCGATGGAGAGCGCGAAACACAACTCAGCCTTTTTAAGCGACCACTCTATATTTAATTATAAACAAAATTCGAAATAGTGCACATTTTTATTTTCATAAAACATTCTAAATTCGAATCCAATAAATATTTTTGTGGCCAGCATTCAAAATTCAAAAGTTTTCGTTATGTGACAGAACTTATGACCCGACTAGGTATATTCACTATACATAATGTAAATAATGGCTAAGAGACGCGCGACAATTTTTTTGTAAATTCTAAAAATATCGTTTAAAATTAAAATTTTGATTAAAACGATGTTACTCAAGGTGACATTAATAGTTCTTTAATAAATAAATAAATGCAGTTTTTTTAAATCAAACTCATCAATGCATTTACTTTGGAAGTTTCATAGTTAAAAATTCGTCCATAATAAATTAATATTGAAAAAACTATATTATTCGACTCTTTAAGAAACGTAGATTCCATACCAAAAGTATTTTGTGATTTGTTAGACTTGAGTAACTAACTACACAACGAGACTAACGAATACACCCTGTATATACCAATACCTGTAATACCCAATGATTATACATAAATACAATGATAAAATAATGTTTTTATTAGTTTAGCTCTTGAAACTGCCCCAACAACAAGTTACTCATCATTATTAATACAAGAAAGTGACTTTCTCGCTGGTAGTTGTAGCTCTTATACAAACATTCATTAATGCCCGTCTTATCAGTTAAATGCATTCTTGAACTTATTTGATTATGGCATACCACGCGCACAATACACAGAGATTACGAGAATGTGTGAATTTCTTGAGTTTTTATTATAAATATACTCTATACAGAATCTGATACCTGAGTTGAGTCGAGATTATTTTATTCATTTTGAAAATAAAAAAAAGATGAAATTTATATTGTACATTCATAATGACATGTTTTTTTTTTACGAGTATTGTTCCAAATTTGAATACACGTATTTTAATTTTAGTTCATACTAGCAAACGCCCTCGCTTCGCTTCGGAAAAACTACTTTAAGCTTAAAGATATGTAGCATCAACATTTTTCTGGGTTGTTGTCGTTCTGTGAATTAGAAATACATGTATTATTAATTCTAACTTTTTTATTTATGGACAGACTGCAATTAAACAAACTTTAAGTTGTAAGTGATGTTTACTGCAATACATTAGAGAAAACCAGAACAAAATCGGTTAAACCGTTTCTGAGGTTAGTGGGAACAACCGCACAGACAAACAGACAAAAAATCTAAAATTATTGTTTTGGGTTCTGTTGCGTTAATAAAGGCCCCTATTAATGTTTTTTCTCATATATCGTTCATATACAGAAATTGATCAGTTAGAATTTTATTATTAGTATAGATTATATGAAATATAAAAATGCGAAATTATTAGATACTCGATTTCTTATTTAGAAATTGTTCTACCATTGTTCTGACTAGTCTAAAAATAATATCTCTGAATAGGAATAAAATCTGTTAATAACTTGATTAAAGCGGTATAAATGCCGTTCCAGAGATTACTTTCCGTATATACATAAGGTAACAAAAATCGCACACTCTTTATTATATTAGTAGGTATAAAATAGGGTTTATGGTACCGATACTGGTAACATTTTTCAGAACCGGGACTAAGGTACTTTAGGTTCAGTCCAGATATTTTTGATTTGGGTATTTTTAGTTACAAAATCACTGCTAATTGATATAATAACATAAATTGTGTCAAAGTAATTATTCAACAATATTATCATGAAGTTCAGGTACTCAAAATTGCGTATAACATCGCATCACATGGTCTGAGTTTGGTTCAAGCCATAGCTCAAGCTCGCCCCACTTCGAGTCGGAACGTATCGCTCGGTTGGAGCTTATCTTTCCTCATTCGTTTACATTGGTCTGTGATGTCTTGTGGTGTAGTGTTGTTAGCTAGTCGCTTACATGATTATAATATGTAATTTTTATTAAGTAATTTATGTTTTTTTAAGTTCTTGACCATAAAAATTAAGGGTTATTAAAAATGACATTTTTACAAATAAAGCTGCCTACTAGCCTAATCGTAACTCGATTTTCGTCTTTTTGAGTAAGACTGTGTGAATTTTAAGGATTTTCTCTCGTACCAAAAGTCCCTGGAATTTCCGGTTCCAGTTGAGGCCGTACCAAATTTCCCGGTTCTACTAAAACCCTCCGGTATAGGAAATCCTAGTATAGATAGTATTGATGTACTAATAAATATTATAACTATCTAAAATATTATTTTTTTCAATACAAATGTTATCATCACCTGGCGGCTGGGGGACAGACCATTGCATCTCCCAAAATACATCCTAGGGAGAACGGACTGGCTGAATACCAGCTCTTCCCGGGACCTTAGTCCAGAGTAAGCAAACTGCTGAGCCAGCTCTCGTTGCCTCAGATAGTTATATGTTAGTTTTTGTTTACCTTTTTATTTGTATTTCTTTTTGTAAATTTTGTAATTATCTTTGGTGATAAACTGATTTTATTATTATTATTATTAAAATATCAACTGGCATGTCAAAAAAACACTTAACAGTAATGTATATAATTCTTTACAGGAAAAGCCAGTGATCCTTGACTGGCCTTTACTGTAACAGGACTCTTGTCAGTGGATAGAAAATAACATAAAAATGCTGTGCGATGACTTTGCGTGTGTTGTGTGCAACTTTTTTTTATTCGTTACTTCTGGTGGAACAATGATCGAGAAGACAAGCAATACCTACACAGTAAAAGTTTTATTTCAACAGTTCACTAAATACGATCTAGATATCAAATCATTCTTTCTGCACCAGAGCTTTTGAGTAATGCTCATCTCTATAAATCTGTCAGCCTATTGGAATGGAGATGTGAGTTGAATAGCTTACATTGTAATCGAGGCTGGCGCCAGTATAGGATCCGCGTAATTCGTATTTGTCAACCATGATTATAGGATAGGATAGGATTATTTATTATCAAGTACTGTGATGTTTTGACGTATCATGTCTCTAATTACTTAACATTCGCGATTAAATATTATTCTTATTAGAAGTTCGACTTTCAATATTTTGTTTTCGAATATCGATAGCCCGTATCGATAATCGATGGGGACGAAAAATCAACTCACGTTTTTGGCGCAGAGTAGTTCTCACGGAAACAAAAATGAGGTAGTACAAAATAACTCGTGAAGAAGATACTAGACGGGATTTCACTTAGGTATTAAAGCGCATTACTAGCTCAAACTCTCTGTTTACTACATGAATGAAAAACTAACGGGCGAGTATGTTCATTTTATACCTGTTTAAAAATTATACCAGATACTCTTACCAGAACAATTTTACGAAAGCAACGTTTGCCATTAAATAACTCTTTTGAATTTCCATTTTTAAAAATTCATCAGTAACTTTATAATTATTAAAACTTCTTCTCAAATGTTTGATTTTCGGTAAAAGCTAAAGTAACGCAGAGATTTCAATGCTATGTAATTTAAATATTGCTCTAGTACTTAATGTATTTTGTTGCATGTGATGTTAAAGAGCATAACGACTTGTAAAGCGTGGGATTCACATGAATTCTGTACAATTTTGCTTTCCATAATAATGTACATCTGGGTTGCATTTAATACAATAAAGTTTAAAAAATTAATCATATCAATCTGCAAATTGTTTGAATATGTGAGAAATAAAGTGCTAGTATTCAAAACATGGCGCCATCGAATGTTTACAAAATTTGACATTTCATAATCATTCATAATAAATCTTATTTTGTTTGTATTTGTAATAGGAAGTAAATTGCATACAATGCTAGTTCGTAAATAATGTTTATTTTTAAATTACGCATAATATGCTTTTTAAATCGTTTCGTAAGTACTTAACAAAAGAATGAAATTTAAACGTAAACGTCGGGGCGGTGCAATTGTTTCTGGATTTAACTTTGTCACAGACAGTAGTAGCTTCTTTTAAGTGTCTGTGGATTTTATATTACACTGTGTAAAAATGTAGTACTCAATTATGCCCTATCACTAGCGCTCGGTAAAGTAATAAAAGTAATTTATCAACTATGTTTTGCCGACCTTATGTAGTTGCAGGTGCCTGTTAACCCTAATTACAAAAACCCGCGGGCAACACCTGTCACAGAATACAAACCCTATTCTGAGTTCTTGTTCTGTGCATGGTTACATGGATTTGTGTTTTGATTCACATTTGATGCGAAATTAATGGTTTTTTGTGGTTTATCTTGTAACTGTGTGTGTCCGAGAAGTGAGACGTTGAAAAGGTTACAAGTGTTGTCGTTAAATCCAAAAGATGTCAGTGTTTCTTATAAAGGGACACGAGTCACGTTTCAGGTGATCATAGGATTTTTGTCTTCACGTGAGTCAGATGAACAGTCAGTTCTGTATACCGAATGACTGGTATATTTAATAATCGAATTGTACGAATATAAGATTTAAAAATGTACCTTCGTAATTATCTATAAAATACAAATTAGCGCTCATATGCCAATTTAAAATATTTGATGGTAATGCTGAGTTTTATTTAAAGACGCATAACTCCCGTGCAGGACTACAAATACTAGAGCGTCTAATACTTTTACATAGAGATATAATAATATGTAATGCAAAGATCTCCTTAAAAATTGTTCAGTCGAAGAAAAACGTTGAGTTACACGAGGTTATCAGTTCTACTGTTGCCTTGATTAGTCGTGAGAACGAAGACATCGCGCCCTCAAGCTAAATTAAATGCCATTAATTATAAGACACGGGTACTCACGATATGAATGTACGCAGATATTTCGATTTTATTACATATATCAAGATCACGACCAAACTACGCTGTGAAGATGTTATTTTTACATAAAGTATATAAAGTTGCTATGAACTAAGCACCTACCTAACGAAGTTATGTTCCATGTCAATACGACTACTTCGGTGTATGGATACAGAAATGATTTGCACATAATCTAAATGCACCGGGGCCCCCCGGATAACGCAGTAGTATCAAATGATACGCGACAGTAGAAGCTTACGTCATTTCGTAGAATACCAGGTGTAGCATTCCTAGCGGCCGGCGCGGACTGCGGTCGCCCTTTACGTGATGCGATATATTTTGCGCGCTGCATGAATACTATCGCAGTTAAATTATACAATTTCTACGTCACATAAATTATATATTTTTATTGTGTCATGTTGGAAATGGTTTATTTTGAATATATTTTGTACATTGCATTCGAGTGATGTTCAGGGAGTAATTGCGTCATTGTAAACATCTTCTAAAAATGTTAAAGTCAAAGACGGTAAAATAAACAATCCATTGGCATTAACATTGTGTTAATAAAATAGATTATAGTTATGTGTCTTTGATGTATTTGATTTAGTCCCGCGCAATTTACATAAAGTACAAATGTTTTGGAGCGACAATAACAATAGTTTTCCAATATGCGTGATTTAGAATATTATTACTTTAAAATATTGAACAGAGATATCTATCTATCTCTTATTCGATCGATAAGTTTACCTGGCCCACATTTGTTTCGCCCACAATATGAATCTATTCCGTGTACCGCATGTATCTTGAAGTATTAGTTCTCACGGAAACCGAGTCCCGCACAAAAGGTATGATATCGAAAATGTAAGTCAAGGATGAGCAGTGTAACGACGGCTTAAAACCGTGGGAGAGTTCCTTCTAGCGGCCCGCGTCACGCGGCATGCGGCTGCTTCTGAAATAGAAAAATGTCTTTACACTGAAACGAACGCTATTAGCTAACAAACAGACTTTTAAGAAAACTTCGATACTTATTTAAGTCCTCAGTACCGATGTTGTGCTCCCGTAATTTTAGTTTCGACGTTTGGTCGCGGTATATTCTATTCTATTTTCATTAATACCTTTTCCGCGGTAGCATTGGCATTGTAATATGCTTTTATTTATGTGCGGTACGAGTATTCGAATGAATTACTTCTTTATGAAATTATTAGACGGATAGTAAACTGTCCGATCAGGTTCTAAATAGTCAAACGTGTTACAATGTGTACCTGTAACATCTCAATAACATCAGTAGATAAGAATGCATGATTTAACAGGCCTCACATTGTTTTAATTAACCCGTAATACAACAATTAATGACATAGGTGAACCTCACTGGCATTCATCCATAGATTTCACGTTACGTTCAAAACATACTTATTAATTTAGAGTAAGTACTATCGTAATTCGTGACAATGACGTAGTAATTATATTGGCCAATGAAGATTACGTTAGTAGGAGGGCTAATTTAAGAAACGTCAAGGGACGTCAGGGATATGAGGGTGAGGGAGGACGGTGCGGAGTGAAGTTCATTCAATTACAGTTGGGATATTCAGAGTGGGAGTAGGGGACGTCATTGAAGGGGCGCTGGCAGGGCGCGGAGGGAGGAGCGCGCGGCCCTCGGGGGC
>PDGT01000049.1:1307898-1320383 GCA_003671415.1 Megathymus violae | reverse complement strand
GACCTCGTGAAAGGCGCGCGGCTCGCGGCTGCGGTGGATCCGCGCGCGCCGGCCGCTCGCCTTTTTACGCGCTCTTTCCCGCGCCTCGCCGCCGCCGCCAACCCCGCGGGCCCCCGGCGGTCGCCGCCCGCAGATAGCGCGCCAGCCGCCACCAACCTTCGCGACGTCTGCACCGCTTTCTTCTCATTATAATTTTTATTATGCCGGTAACATTTATTTATTTATTATTTTTTTTATTTTTCAACTTTATTGTTCATAGATGATTTTATTGTAATGAAGGTAGTTACAGAAGTCATTTATAAGGAACCTCTATCGTATAATTTGCTTCTTAAGCCTTACTATAGTTTACTGATTATATGTGTATATTTGTTATATAGTTTGAGGATTAAAATAAATTATATTTATATTTTTATAGTAACTGTATTTTTTGTGTCCAGCTTCCGGAATATTTGAAAATTTATTATTATATGTTTAAATATATTATTTCTATATTTTCAATATATTTATAGTATTAATTGCTTGATACCCAAAAAAATATCACCTAGCACCGAATTAATGCCATTTTTTAATGTAATTTTCATACAATAATGAAATCCCATAGTTATTTAATCAAAAATACTTTTTGAAGTATTAAAACTTCTTCATTTTTTATTCTTATCTTTCATGTAAACCATAGTGTATATGTTATACTTATACCGATACCTTACATATATTGAACAACACTTGATGTCCACAATTACGATGGTGACTGTACATATTCGTCGTAAATTACAACTAAAATATAGACTCAAAAGTCACTACCCATAATACTATACACATAATAATAATTAATGTTATACGAAATGATAGGAGTACGGATACTAAAAAACTTAGCATAAAATATTGCTCACATTATAGTACAAAAAATAAATAGAAGATAAATAGAATAACTCGGCACCTGTTTTTCAGTTTTCTTAAACCGGACCTATGATATGGTTGTCCTTGTTTTAAAGTAATAAATGAAACTCCACTTACGTTATCTTTACTGAAATTAAGCAATGTGTTGCTACTCGGCAGTATATGTAGGCCTGTGAAAATTTGTGTAAATATATGTTCTTGAAACTATAACGTTCATATGTATTATTTTTATTTTTATAGGTTTATATTATGAAACACTGAGAACTCGTAAAATGTGTTCACAAAGCAGAGCGATAGTTATCGGTATTGGCACTGTACTGACAGGGCATTGAACTTTACCAGATATCCACATTGTCCACCAAATTGACCACGTTAATACAGCAAAGAAATGAGATTTTATTCTATCTATTGGACCAGTTTAAAACTCTGTACAAAATAAGAGTTTTTTAAGGACATATTTTTTTAATTTAACTGTTTCAGAAATTTTCAAGTGTTTTTAGGTTTTTCTTTAAAGTGGGTTGTAAATAAATGTCATATAAATTGGTAACCATTATTATGAATATTGTCATAATTTATATCGCATTTATATATTTATGAATGTATAATCCAAGTGTCTTACTGATTAATAACTTAATACGTACGAAATAGGTTTGTACGTATCCGTAAAATAAGTATATCAATACATTCATTACGACAAATAATGCATCGAATAAATAAGAAAACCGTGAAAAAATGAATTGACGGAATTCATTCTTAAAAAGTAAACCTCAAGTACTTTTGAGTATTAATAAAGAAAACATTCGGCCTGCAACAAATGAGTTGCTCGATGACAGAAATACCGCGATCAATGTGACTATTCCAGATGTTCTTTAAATATTTGAATCACTGAACTATTCAGAACTTAAACTATATAAGTTATTAGACATTTATTTATAAACATAATATTTTTAAATAATATAATATTACTACCACTTCCTCAAAAAAAATTTAACTTGATGTAACAGATGGAGAATTGAATAATCAAATAGGAAAAAACTAAAATAAAATAAGAAGTTCATCTAGTAGAGAATATGTTACAATGTTATAGAAAAAACTGTTAGCGAGCGCGTGCGGGCCGCGCATTGGTGTTTCCTGGCCGCCGCTCCGCCGCCGCTTCGCCCTAATTAAACAATAATCGAAAAACTACAATGAACGGGCGCGCGGCTCCGCGTCCTCGGTGTCCCGCGCCCGCCCCGCGTCCCGCACGCTCCCGCCCCGCGCCCCCGCACCTCCGCGTACCTCCTGACGTCACCATTGCACTCCTCATTATCGCCTCTCGACTGCTACACGCTACAGCCACCTCACACTGCGCTACAATTATGAGACATGTGCTTTACTCACTCGAACGTTGTACGCTGTACACCGTACGTCGCGACGCGTTCATCACCGCTCGCACTGCAATCTAAACCGTAATGGACGCCGCCGCTGATGACAGCGGACAGTGACATGTCTGAGGAGATGTCCGTTAATGAACAAAACATGAAGCTCGTCGCGGTCGAGCGTGTGCGGCGATCAGAATGTCTGAGCACCTAACTCTATTGGACTGTTTGTTAAGACGCGAGACTGTTGGCCAATCATAACGTAATAATAATGGAAAAAGAACATTTACAGTTCTGTTGTCTGTTAAAACAGGTAGGTCCGGCATGTCGCGGAGCGCGTATTATTGGTACTTTAACTTTCTTATACTTTATTTTGATTTAATTTATAACTCACGGAACGCCATGACTGTTGGTTCTACATTTATAGGGAGCTATTAAAATAATTTAAATATTTAATGAGGTGGTGACATTTCTGTAGCGATTATGTTTAGAAATAAAAAGAGCGGAAACCATTATAACTACATGCAGTTTATTTCGTATTGTCTTGGCATTATGTAAGGGCGTGTTGTCGGTATCACTACGAGAAGTGATCGATCAGACGCGGAACGAGCTCCGAGCGTGCGGTGACCGGTGACGTGTGGTCGGCGACCGGCGCCGCGCCGCGCCGTCAGAGCGAATGCGTCACCGAGTGACCACCTGGACTGCGGACTGCGCTCATAAACACGGACGAGTTCGAAACTCCCTCGAACGACGTCACCACCGGTTCGAACCCGTCGGGTATTCGCAACCGCTCTAATTAACCTCGCGATGTCATAATCACGTAGATTTTCAATTTACGATAATCCAGAATTAGACGAGTCCTAGAAAAAGGTATTTCTAGGTGCACATAAAAGTGATGTAAACGTTGTTTGGTGCGGGAAATATCTTTTGCACGTATTTCATGGAATTATATCTATGTACCGTTCTATGTTCTAGCTGAGACTAATTGATAGTTTTATATGTTACATTATTTAATGGCTTTCAGTTCAATTTTGAAAGGCTTGGGCATTTGTTTGTGAAAATACACTGCGCGATTTTATGAGTGTAACTTTCAAAATATTTTAAACGAAGAATCTAAGAAAGATATAATGTTTAAAATTTTTAATTTACAATGTAAATAAAGGTACAGCTCTTATGGGAATTGTAATCTGTATCCACTATATCTTTAGTAATGTCTTATACGCAAATACACGTACATACTTCAATTACACAAACAAAAATTATCAAATACCTTCAAAAGAAAAAAATAGTCGCTTTGAAGGTAGAACTAACGAACGAAAAACATTGGCTTATTAATTCGGATCCCTTGTGTAAAAAATCTTGAAAAATAAATAAATAAGACCAAAGTCGATATATGCAATACAGTCAACTCTCTTCCCAGAACTAGGTTGAAGATCTGGGAACATCTCTGGCTCCGCACCTTTGACCTGTTTAGACATACTGACCAAATATATCAAAGAGAAGTCGCTAGGCTGTGATCATGTATCGATACGTAATGTACTAGTGAGCCATCGTTTCTTCGCTTTGCTTTAAAATTAGAATATGTTTTAAGTATCAAATGAATGAAGTTCATTTACTGATGATTTCAGACCCTCCTCGTATTGGACTTTAACAAAAAATAATAAACACGCGCCATAATTTTTATGGAGTTTTCTTACCTAATGGGTTTTATGTTTAAAAACCACATAATTACCTATCCCTAACTATAAATACAGTAGTTTATAAAATGTAAAATTGATCATTCTCTGGTTTTTAAGATTCGTACACAAGATTTTACGTCAATATATACTTAAAATAAAAACCGGCATGGGACCGAATCTGTCATCAAATATTATTTGGAAATTTTAATGTAGAATAGAATAGTTTTTATTGTAACCCATAACAATGGCAATAAATAAATCAGCTCATCATGAGTAAATACAGCAGGCGATTTATCGCTAAACAACGATCACTGAAAATCTTTGAGTAGAGGACACAGCGAAAAGAAAGTGTGGAGGGGTACAGTTATGTGCAGGAAAGAATGCAAAATATAGGTTTCATACGTTTCATATAGGTAGGCCGTTATCGATATAGACACTAAAAGATATTATTTAAATGAGGAAATCCAATCAAGTCGTGTTGTTGGCTCCCTGCCGTTTTCTTCAGGTCATCACTTCACCTGTTCGGGGATATATTATATTGTGACCTTATTACAAATTAATTATTACTTGATTCGGTGAAGGAAAGCATCGGAAAGGAACCTACCATATCTGAGTACGACCTCTTTTCTTTGTTTGTTGACGAGGGGGAAACCTTCAAAAGGTAGGTACCCGGTGCCGTGGGAGCGACGCCGGGTTATGTGGGATTTTTACTGCACTAAAACTCCCCCGGCGACCTTCCTAGGCGCTATGATAGGACTCCGGGATCTCCATCGGAACACGACCGACGTCCTTCCCGGGGTCATTGGACGGTTCAGGCTCCCACCCTAGCCGCCCACGACCCCGGAAGCCCCCTTTTAGTCGCCTCTTACGACAGGCAGGGGATACCGTAGCCCTATTCTGGATCTGAGTACGACCTACGTACCGAAGATACGTGAGCATACCTGAGAGTTCCACATAGTGTTTTCTAAAGTGTGTGAAGAAACTGCCAAACCGAACTTAACCAGCTAGGCGGAAAGTTAACCGCTCTGATTTTGAGAGGAGACTCGACCAGAGCAATGGGATTTTTGGATAGTTACACTCAATGTTCTTTCTTAACGCAGTTAGAGTTCTGTATATTCGTCTTAAGCTACTCCCACACCGTTGACCTGGCTAGATTAGGCCAACTTTAAGAAAGTGTTTGTTACGGTATGACAATATCTTGCATCAAAATGGGTCTCTGGATTCCTGGATTCACTGGTCTGGATTCACATCACTATGATGTAATCGTAATGTTATTCGACGAAAGACACTTTTACACACTGTTGTTATCCTTGCTATTTCGCTCGTGAGTGAAACTTGCCGCATATGATCATCCTTAAGACTCCGCAAAGATGGTATCACGTCGTAGGCATAACTCGATGGCTGTCACAAAGAAAGTAGTTGCAATGTTATTTATTCAAAAGTTAATTTTTTCAGCGACAAATTTCTAAACAGCAAACACGAGTTTAATATTGTTTTGAACTTCCCTACCGTACCGTGAATTATTACAACGTAAGCAAAAAGTTAAAAATTTTGGGGTCCCAAGTTAATAAAGTGTTATAAAGTGCACCCCACACATTAGGGGAAACTCTTTTAGAACAGATAGTCTGCCATCATGTCTTAACTGTACTATTTAGGGACATTCTTAGGAGGTAGTTTCAGAACTGTTGGATTAAATTTCTTACACTGAATAAACTAAAATATTTTACCAAACATCGTCGGAAGAAGCTTTTTAGATACAAAAAAATATGAGGCTTGTCATTTCAATAGGTTACTTCATCTCTCTTCCAGACAACTGTATTAGTATCCGGTATGGAACGTGTACAACATTGTATAACGTGTTGTATAATAATTTTATAGAATAATACGTTTTATGGTCAATATGCGGCAAACGAGAAGATGAGTAACACGTAGGACAGTCGCTCAAGAACATCCCTAAGCCGACTGAACGATTTGCCTGCTAAGAAGAAAACTCTGAGCACGTTTTACTCAATGGGGTGCAGCGAGAACATGACGTGACTGGTTTAGAAACGAGGGTGGACGAAAACTCTTACTCTCCAACGCTTTGTTTGTATCAACACAAATCTAAATCATCTATTTTTACGCACAGATGCTTCATTGTTGTAGTGGAAACCAATATAATTTCGCATCAATACAAACGAGTATGTCTAACAGAAGAATCATGTCGATAGAATAACGTCCCAATATCAGTTTGCAGGAGCACATATTATATGACGCTGTCACGCTTGCACGTATTTTCTTTCTAATATTCCCTCCATAATACAATTAATATTTAGTTGACATATTGAGTACGAATCAAAGCAAGTTTAACTAGAAGTTTCGGGTCGTTTCCAAATTATACACTCATCTAATTGTTATTCCTAAGGAACTGTTTTCGAACTCCAGTTGCATTGTAATGTTAATATTCAGATATGTTACTAGGACTACATAAGAAACATACGACGGACAGAAAACCATTAAACATGCATGAGTTTAACAAGTAGATTATAATGGTTAATGAATTACAGAATTTCTTGCATTCCACTGAACAACTTAAACCCGTTCCTGTAAACCAGCGACCATTGATTTGATTGATTGGTAACCGGGATAATACCTTCTCAATGGTTCTCACTAGAATTGATGTCACCGGTTTTTTTAGAGACCTACATTTATTGGTGTTGTTGCAGCGATTATTTTATGAAATAGATATTAATTATTTCCATTGAAGCACCTGCGTTTTACCATCACAACTCAATAACTATTGTTAGGAAGTCCTGTCATGACGAGATGAATATAAAGCTGGCCACTACACTGGTCAAGTTTGAATAACTGATTGTTACGATTGAGATCTTTAAGGTGTGCTGCTTTCCTTATGATGTTGTCCTTCGCCGAAATGAGTGGTAATTCATTAATACGCAAATAACTTTACACATTTGAGTTGGTTAGGTTGGTTGGGTTACAAATATGTACATTTGGGTTGCGTACATCGTTCGAGTCCGCGCCTCTGCCAGCGGGAGTCCACGTTCAAACTGTATTATATTGGCTATTACTGCTTTTTTCTTCTGCATTTGTCCAATACAATAAATAAAGAGTGGCAAGCTACTCGAACATTATAATTTCCATCATCTTTCTATTTAAATAATAGAGCGTATACGAGTATAATTTATGTTTCAATTGAAATAAGGCTCTATACAGTAAGCGTTGATGTCTTTTTTACTAAGTTGCATATTTTTAGGTTCCGCACGTTCGATGAAGAAACTTTTATTTGAACACTGGCGTCTTTCCAGACGGACAGACTTTACCAATCAAACCCGATTTATTCCGAATCTAGTGTAGACTTGAAAGTTGGTGTAAATATTGAGTTAAGAAACCTAACTTAACCGTATACAGTGGCTGATAAAGTAGGAAAAAAAAGCTTAAAACATTTAATATAGGGTTTGTCATGAGAATTTTTTTTCTGTTATTTTAAATTGCATAGCTTAAAAAGGTTAACACAGTAACTGCTTTAGAATTGACTATCATCCAAAATGTTAAGCCTAAAATTATAAATGTGTAAGAATTAATATCCTTACCATATGAAATTACAAAATTTCTGCAGAAAACGGGAAATATTCCTGGATATATTTGCAGAATGGAACCCTCTCTCACTCGCGTTTGATTCGGTTATCTACAAAATGAACATTTTATGCTAATTTAAAATCACTGACAATAATTCAATAGTACGTAATCCCTACGAACCGCTAATCTGTCATTTTATTTTATATAATACTTTTTATATATATTCAGTTTTACGATGTTTATAGCCTCCATAAAACCTATTTATAAGCCTATTTATCCCTGTGAAGATAAATAACCCTAGCTTCGGAAATCTGGCAGTAATTAATAAAATGCATTTGGATTAACTAAATTATTTCTGCAATATTGGATACAGCCGGCCATTGTATGACGTTTGTAGCAAATAAAAGATTTTCAGAAGGACTGCTGTACGCTGTAGGACATTTGCGCTTAAATGCGATAACTTTTTACGATACGATAAATAATCTAAATCTAGAACATATAACATTGATCTACACTCATAGTCTAACAATGTGCATCATACTACAAATTCTATAAATTATATTAATCAATTATTATATCTTTTCTTACCAAATATTGGTAGGTATGTAACCTATTGTTCTAGATAACATACCAGCGGGTTATAAAAATAAACTTTTCGATTGTTTTGTTTTTCATAAAATTACGGCCGAATGCATTTGTTCCATATTTAAATGTGTTTTCTTTGATAATTGAAATTTAGTACCTCTTTAGTCTTAAGTTTATAATTTTAACAATAATTTGATGAGTTTTCGACATAATTGAATTGTGAGACACTCTTAACGTCATTTGATCGCAGATATAACGAAAGAGCTGTAGGGTAATTGCAAGTGGGAAGGTATCAATCTCAAAGATGCATTTTGGTGTCAACAAAAGCGTCATTTGCCGTACAACCAGCCAAGATGTTAGCCGATGTTAACAGCCCAACAGATAGGTTTGGCTACAAAATTCAAGTGGCGTTGTTGTTAGCCCCTAAATCGTGTGAAATCGGCTGCATGGTTACAGCCTACGAACACGACGCACAATCATAAAAATCCACCTGTACGTCACCGGAATTGCGCTCGTTGAAATGAATGGTGTAGACAACACGTATTGAGTTTCGATTTAGGTTAAGGCTTGATACAAGAAGAGTAAGCGTGTGCCATCGTCCCGGAAATACTGAAAGGTTTAAATGCGTTCAGGAAGTTCATCCATACAGCGGCTCATCAGTTATGCTATGGGCAGGTTTTATGAAGAACAGACGAACTGAGTTCGTTTTTATAAATGAATATATGAACGCTGAAAAATAAAGGATAAGGATGTTCTTACGTTAGGCCTTATGTTCGTTTATTGTATAAACCCTTAGCACCGATTTCACGTTAATGTATAACAATGTGCGTTCACACACAAGCTTTTGTGGAACAGTGAGTACTCGGCGCCCTGATCTGCACGCATAAAATACACTCCAGAGGCATGTTTTAAAAGACTTTTACAGAGTGACAACAACCCAACAGCTGAAGGATTTGCTAAAAATAAAGAATCTAAATAAACTTCCTTTTGGAGTGGTTTCACTGAGGGGAGATAAAATCATGTTACAAGTCATTCCTCCCTAAACCAAAACCCATTTGAACGTAAAAAATGAATGTTTTATTTAATTTAATTTCCTATATTTCCAATTTTTATGACAACCCTAAAGTTTTTTTAAAGCACCCAAGAATCAATTCACAAATAGAGGATATAAAGGTATTGAACTATTTTATCTTTTTAAATATTATATCTATTTTTCATCATTTCATTTTTTTATATCTATTTTTTTGTGTTTTAAAAATCTTTTCTTTCCATTTTTTATAACACTAAAGCACGTTAGCTAGTAGCTACCAAACAATAAAATATATAAGAAAAAAAGTACAAAGTTTCATCATGTATTAATGAACACATTGTCCATAATATAAATAGTTCATTTATTATTATATTTCAGTTGTTAACAAGGGGGCAACTCTAGAGCTTTAGCGTTACGGATTTCCACATCCATTGACATCTGCATATATAGTTTGTTAACACAAAAAAATGCGGTTTTAATAACACGCTTACTGCATTCTATACAAGTCAATAGTTCGACTGAACGGTTTTGATCCGATCCGAAGAACGGTTTCGGAAAAAGTTGAATGTGATCATGGCGCTGCCGTTTCCTCTAGATCTTGTTTAGTTCCTTGTAGTATTTTATCTTGCGTTAATACGCTGCATTTAAACGATAATAATTCACTGGAAATCACTCAATCGTTCATTATATTCTGTAGTTAACTTGAAAGCATTTTACAAATTATTGCATTTAACGATAACTTTAATAAGAATTTTAAATAAAACTTGAATAGTTAATGAATCGTAATTTGTAACACTTTAATTCGATGGGTGCCTGGAACAAAACCGCAATCGACAAATCACAATTTTACAGGAGAATGGATTTAGTGAAAAACTTGTATAATTAATAAACTACTAAGCGTATCAAAACGGTTCGTATGTCAAACAATGCGTTATTTTTTTCTGGAGTAAATGTTATGTACATAAGGTTACAGTTTTTAGAAAATACTCTAAAAAAAGCAAAATAAGATATTACCGCTTCATGCATTGAAAGTCATTTCCGTAAGAGTCCATTGTTGTTTTATTCCAGTAAAATGTTTGTAATCAATGAAACAGCTATAGTCTATTGCAACGTTTTGAAGGATGTATGACGTTTACAGTAATAGCGTTTTGCGGTGATATTTCATGAATTTAATGATAAAGCTGAAAAATGTACTCGTGAATGCTGTGTACCTACATTGTATGTATTGGAATGAGTACAAAAGTATAATATCTAGTCTATTGCGTAAATATCTGTTAATAATTAAAATTTATAATGTTTATTAAATAGGTGATTTATAATTTTGTGTGTTTTATTCATTCATCTATATTGTTGTTTTATTATTTATGCACTTCTTGTTATTTCTCTTTGTACTTTTACTGCATTATTTACTCTTCAATCTTTTCTGTTTTGTCCTAACATTGAATGGCTGAGAAAATAATGCTTTCAGCAGCCATATCAATTTTAAATAATTAAATATATGTTATGTATTTATCTATGGATATGTAAAAAAAACAATATAACTCAATCAACAAGTACAGTTTGTTTATTATTTACGAAAAAGAAACAGTAATTATTGCACACATCGTTACTTCAAATTTTTGACAATGCTAACTTAAGGCATAAGAAAAACAGTCGCATTTGCCATTACTAATATTACTAAGGTACCTATTTATAAAAAAATATAGTCATCATGGTATTATATAACTTTTCTACAATCTGTAATAAAATGTAATAACATGATTTGACTCTTTTTCATTATAATCAAATCTTTAGAATCTTGGTGGGTATCAAAAATAAATAACAACATTATGATTCATAAGAAAATGGTGTGTCTTCTTGGGAATGATGTCTTGCTACTACATTCTCATCAGTTGAGCATACCAAAGTCTCATAAAAATTATGGTAGCGACGTGGAATATCGTAATTTTTACAAAGACTCAACAAATCTGAGTGCAACGCTTTAGGCACAGGAAATGGTTGACTATAACCCCTTTGCAGCTCGAAAACGATTGGAATTTCAGTCGTAAGAGTTATTACTTATTAGTTATACTTATTAGTTAGTAGCGTGGAGTGTTTGTGCACCTCGTGTACGTTCATTTCGTGTGCGTCCACCACGTATCCGAGCGCCTCGAGGCGCTGAACTGGTGGGTAGATCAAAGGTGTGTAACTCTATATAATCGTTACGATCAAAACTGTACTTTAACTTTAGTATACCCTCATGAGTATGACACGCGACCACTTCCATAATATTGGACCACAACATTTTATTTCCCTTTGAGTCATGCGTCCAATTTCGGCCTTCAATAAGCTTTTTTATATCAACAAAGTCAGATTGATCCATCTCTATGACATTGTATTTCTCGCCACTAACTTTGGCATTCATTGCAACTGCGTAGATTTGTTCTGGCGTGTATAGAAATTTATTTTTCTTTAGCTCACGCTCAGTGCAAGCATGCATTGAATCTCCTTCATTTTGACCGTGTCCGGTTTCAAAAAATCTATGTGTGATTGTCATGCCAAATTTTGAGGCTGCATATAAATGCAGAGCAAATATAAAACGATTTTTATTTTGTCCGGGACATCCGTCCGAATACAATGAAATTTTGGAAATATCGCTCTTATGTTATTTTCTAAAAATTTTAGTAAGCAACTCCCGACTTCAATAGCTCCTTTCTTCGCTATTTTCAAATGCCACATAAAACAATATCCCAGTTTACAGCCTGCATCGAACACAGTAAAATTATAAGCGAGATATTTCCGTTTATAATAGATAATCCCAACATCTGATCTCCAAACGTAAAGAACCTTCTGAAGATCAAATACTGCTATGGTCTCCAATTCATTAAAATTTACTTTTTCTTTATCTTTCATCTTACGCACTCTGTCTTTATTAATTATGGTTTTCATAGTGATTTTGTAGTGTGATCTTTGTTTCTTCAACTGCCTGTACATAACGTGTGCATATTGCACATAAATCTTTCTTTGGTTTGAAGTAAGAATAATTAAACATTGTATTAAAAATTCTCCTATAATGTCGTACGCTCGCCATTTGACAATCCAAAGTTTCATTAGCAAACCATTCCTTGTATAGTAATATACAGTAACATACATTATTTTCGAAAAGTTTTTAGTATATCGCCCCAATGAATACTACCATTGAAATTAATTTCCAGTCACACAAGTGAATAAGAAATAATGAAAATGCAATTAATTAATTGCATTTTACAATGCCGTAACACTATGTTTTGTGATATACCTACTTACATCTGTAATTAATAAAAAATAAAATATAATATTACCTATTATATGCAAAAGTACTGAAAATATTTTTACCCAGGT
>PDGT01000049.1:1273950-1307013 GCA_003671415.1 Megathymus violae | reverse complement strand
TTTCATCTTACGCACTCTGTCTTTATTAATTATGGTTTTCATAGTGATTTTGTAGTGTGATCTTTGTTTCTTCAACTGCCTGTACATAACGTGTGCATATTGCACATTAATCTTTCTTTGGTTTGAAGAAAGAATAATTAAACATTGTATTAAAAATTCTCCTATAATGTCGTACGCTCGCCATTTGACAATCCAAAGTTTCATTAGCAAACCATTCCTTGTATAGTAATATACAGTAACATACATTATTTTCGAAAAGTTTTTAGTATATCGCTGCAATGAATATTACCATTGAAATTAATTTCCAGTCACACAAGTGAATAAGAAATAATGAAAATGCAATTAATTAATTGCATTTTACAATGCCGTAACACTAAGTTTTGTGATATACCTACTTACATCTGTAATTAATAAAAAATAAAATATAATATTACCTATTATATGCAAAAGCACTGAAAATATTTTTAACCAGGTACCTACTTTATTATTATTATAATTTATTTATATATATTATAACTTACGACTATACTGAAAAACATGTAATTACCTACCTATGCAGATGTATTTTGTAAGATAAGTAAAGTACCTCAACGTTTTGAATAACAACTAACTTTATATACTTTTAATAACTATAGTAAATCAATAAAGTAGAAACGAGTCGCCCGTATCCATAAGCGAGGACTTATTTCGAAAGAAACAAAACCAAACAAAAATCCTATAGGCTACACAGCCCAATAGGAATAAAAAAAAAAAAACCTATGCAGATGTAAAAAAATATAATATCTACTTAACCAACGTTACCCCGGCAGGTATTTTCTAGAGATAAACAATATGGAAAAATAGTAGGTTGGTAGTTTACATAGGTAGGTACTTACAACTATGTTTATTGAAATTCTATCCATATATTTTTATTTCATGGAAATACACCATAATCACTATTACTAGTGAAAGTTTAAAATATTTGTACAGCAATGTTTATTGTGAATCGATATACAAAGTTTATTTCCGGGAATAAAGCAGCAATAGCCCCTCCTTGTAGAAGGTTAAAAAAAACTTTTATCATTGCACATAGCACTATTATTCTTGTAAACAAAATTTGAAAAATAAACAGGGTATAACGAGGCAATATCCATAACGCTTTTGCTAAATCAGCCAGTTTTCGTTATAAAATTATGAAAAAAATTCACAAGATGTATAAGGGTCCATAGATTACGATAACGGCTTAATCGGAAAACTGCTGCTATGGCTATTGCGGCTTTGTTCCAGGCACCCATCGATATAAGTATGACATCAATCGGTCAATACATTCAGAAATTATACAATAATAATAATAATAAACAAATAATTCAGAATTATCGCTGAAAAACTGATCAAAGATAATAAGTCTTTATAAAATATATATAAAATTCGGTCCGAATAAAATCAAAGAATGCTAATAAATTTCTTGGTAAAGTATCCTCGTGATAATGTTTTTGAAATAAAAAAGGATCTTTATGATACTTACGTTATTTTTGTAGTTCTAAATAAAATTACAATGTTTTCTAAGTTAATATTCTATTTTTTATTTTCGTATATGTTTATAGACGGCAGTCAGTCATGTTATAATATTATTTTCATGGTATCATTACAGTCCATAGTTTTTCCAGTTTTGCCCTCGAATTTTTGAGAATGAGACAGAATTATCGAAGTTCACATCTTCTCTCCCTCTCTATAATTTCATGATCCTTGAAAATTTTTATATAATATTTTTATATAATAAGAATTTAGTTTCCTCACGATATTCCCATACTTTAGATACATTCAATTTATCACTGCTCATGTTATACGAGTATATATTACAAATTAAATAATATATGATAACTATTGAAGCATTATGTCATGGAAACCCTAATTGCACCCGCTAGTCGAAGAAATACCTCGAACGAAATGTCTTGGCACGCTCGAAAACACTTCAATTTCTCAGTCCTAAACAAATATGTTACCGGTGCAGTAATTGCTGTCTGTATTTACAATCTTTTATTGTATATTGCAAAGCAAATATTGTTTTTGAACGCATCAGTTCTACCTACAGCTGCCATCCATTCCGGCTTTTTAACCAAAACTTAATTTGGCGTTCATTTGATTTGTATCGTGTTTGTTTTGTCAAACTGCGTCAGGAATTCATTCGTTTGCAATATGTTATGCCAGTCGTTACATTCTATTGTTTTTAAAATTGTTTCCACTAACAATTAGTACATTGTTTTCAAATTATGCTATATGTTGATTATTCTCATAGATTTTGTTATCGATAGAGCTCAAAACAAATTTTTTTGGCGGTCTCTGTGTTTGTTTGACCATGTATCATTTTTTTGATACATGATAAATTTGTATGATACTTGACGCTTTAGTACTACATATACTACGAGGCATAATCCAGCGAAGTTTCTATCCCAGGAATTGGATCTATTCTCGCGGAATGGCAAATAAAACTTAATATGGACATTCAAATAAGAGGGTAGTAAATAAAATTATAAACGCATGGCTGCAGCTATAATCTATATAATTTCTAATTCATAGAACTAGAACTAGTATTCATAGAGTTAAAAACGTAAGGCGTAGGTTTTCTGAAGTTAAGCGAGGACGGAGCGGACGAAATTCGTAGTATTATAAATAATTTTCATTGAAACTCTGTATCGTAGTAAAATAAACTTCTGCTTATATTCTATATAATTGTTAAAGCGAGTTTTCGGTTTTAATACCCCAAATTCGACTTATACACGCCCAGCCCCTCCTACCAATACAGCAAAAGGATGCCTTGAGATTCAAAATAAAGATCAACACTTACAAAAAATGGTTCCGTGGTTATCTACCGTAATATTTTAGAAATTTTATCTCACAGATAAGTTTAAGTATAAATAAAATCTGTATAATAATTATAAAATATCTACTTAGAAAAAATACAACGGTGCTTGAAATAATTACAAATAACTACTATAAATTTTAACGTGCAAGTTGTATTTTCATATTGTATATTTTCTATTATAATTAAAGAAAAGTTTAGTCCTCAATCTAAGCTGAGCTAAATATATAGCCATAATGCCGGTCCAATTTTACCGGTATGTGCTATTTCACGACGAAATTATAAAAAAAAGTTACATCGGGTATCTTGATGTGAAAAAAAAAACGGCACTCAAATATCTTAAATTTCAAACGCCGCTGAGGCTACTGTGTTATTCGAGAACTAAAAGAAAGCTTACGCGACAGAGTGGGACAGTTTACAAAAAACACTTCAATCGGGCGAGAAGTAACTCAATACCCTAGTGCAATGTGGATTAAATTTTGTTCAATCCATGAACTCAATCGGCAGCTGTTACCAGAAACTGCCAACTATTGACGCAAAAATGTTCCTGGAAACGCGTCATATTAAATGTTATTAACACGCTCATTATTGAAATAAAATAACTGAAACGTAAATAAGACATTATTTTAATTTACTGAAATCTTTAAACCAGCAACCAAAATGGTGAATTGTGTGCTTATAATCTAAAATGGCGAAAGGATAACGATTTTATAATCATATCCCTGTCGCTTAAAAGAATCAAAGGAATCGTCATTAAATAATAAGTCATGATTTGTGTCTCTTTGCAACACGTGAGACGAAACTTCTTGAGAACAATCGATGAAACAATTTCTGTAATATTGTCAATAAAATTGACGATTTATAACCATTAAATTAGTCCCGACACGTAAAACTATGCATATACGTATGTATGTGTTAAGAAACAATATAATCTTTGAGGGAGTTATTCTTATTTTATTTATCTGTTCAGTCCCACATGCGGTGATCACTGAATGTACGGTGTTAGTACGCCAGAGGACGTAGGATTCCCAACACTAAGAACTGAAGAGTAATTACTCGAAATATCGCTCTTCATTATTGCACTAATTCGTAGATTGGTAATATTTTGCTATGCTACCTATAATGTTTAAAGTTGAACTCGTAAACATAATTGAGAATTTTTTACTAATAAGCAATGTTTGTGTTTCAATTGAAAATCGATTTACGCTGGCATACTTCTGCAAAGCACACCAACTTTAGAAGCACCATATATAGTAAGACTTCTTATGGAATTTTTGAGTTTTGTAACGATTTATCGGCGGAAGTTTTTTTTGATGCAATACGTCCTTATTAACAGTTTATGTTCGTTATAAAATATGGAAAACATTGTCGAAGTATTTCTAACGAAATTATATCATTATTTTACTGAGGTATATAATATACATAGGATTTGTTAATTATAATTTGATCAATAAGCAACATCACTTAGAATAGATCATTTGAAAAAAAAAGTAAGAAATTATAATGAGAAAATTGGTCTATAAATTTTATAGTATACAAAATGATGGACGAATGCGATGTTGCATGTTTATCTAAGACGCTTTTACGAATACCAAATTTTATGGTGGCCGTAACATCGGTTTTCAATAAAATCTTAGTGTCATACTCATACCCAGGAAAAACAAAACAGGAGTTTAATGTTATGATACAAGTGTAATAAAAATAAAAACGATTTATGCGAGTTGTAAGTCAAGTAAAATTGAATATTACCTCACTTTTACGATAGACCACGAAAGATAAATTACCATCTTCGAAGAAATAAAATTAAGCGTCTTTGGTTATACTGGAAAATTAAGTTCCTCGAAATCATTATCTGGATTAATTTTTCTAATTTCTCCTTAGGACACATCAAGAGAAGGTAATATTATTCAAAGCTATTTCTAAATTAAGTAAATATTTGTAGCATGTAAAACAAAGCCAGACCTATGAGTACTACTTAGCTTTAATTACTAAAATTGCTTGAGCGTTCTGAGCGCAGACTTTCCTTCGGAATGGCCGCAAGTAGTAATTCGAGATCTCCGACCACTAAAGGGGAAAACATTAGTTGGAGTGTGTAAACAAGGCGAACGGCGGCATGACAAACAGTCAACCAGTATCTCAAATCTTCGTTTAATGGGATACAAATGGTTTCGGAGCCATGTAGAGAGCTTCAGACTATACTAATATAGACTGATTCAGACTATACTAATATAGTCTCGCAGAAATACCACAGAAATTTTCCCGATCATATAATAACAATAGTAACAAAAACACTGTTGCAAATTTTCTTTGAAGGAATTATTAAAATTCATGTAACGTGCGTCACGTAATATACCCAGTTAAAATTCCACACAATATTGCTTAAATTAAATATAATGTACATGGGAATCTAATTCAGTAATCTTTTTGCACCTCCACCTATAAAAGTTTCACTTCTCTTAAAAGTATAATAACTGACTTCAAATGAGAGTAATTATATAAGTATTTATTTATTTATTTAAAATTTACAAAGATCGTGTGCGTGGATGATTTTATCGTAACATAGTGATTATTTCTGGGTGACATTTTTGTTGACATAATTTTTAATTATCGGTAAATCTACTCACGGCTGTTAACTAGTGCTGTACCTATTCTTTAATCAAGGAAACCGTTGCACAAACCAATAAAGATGAACTGGGATATGAATATAAAATTGAAAGCAAATCCATAAAACAAAAGAAGTTTAATTAAAAAAAAACAGTAACATAATGTACTACGAGGTACTGATACAATGCATACTTTTAATACACGATCACTCAATTCGCGATAAAAACAAGATAGTTATTTGAGTGGCATTGAATAAGATCGGTATCACTCAATGTAAACTATTGACAAATGACAGAGTTTTAAAGTAAAACCTGAAACTGCTCTGTAATAAACATTGTGCTGACAATCGCTATCGCGTAAGCTTTCAAAAGGTCTGATGAATAAACAAAGTAGCGTTTTGTAAGGCTTTTCCAACTCCATTAAATAAATCAATATCTGAGACCGTGAATATTAGAATCGTTCTGTATGATCTGAACCATATTTTTACTTTACTGTAAGACATTGGGACATTGCGGGCCAAAATAATCAGTCTTAGCTTTGGTATATTGAGTAAACTACTTCTAATGTAAAGAGCATATTTCCTTGTCCTAGTATAGAGAAAATTACTTTGTTTTAAATATCAAATGTCCTTATCTACGTAACTATCATAAAATATCCCAGTATTAATTCACTAACATTTTATTATTTACGTGTGAAAGATTTCATCGATATTCATTTGATTCATAAGTAAAAAAAGTAACATCTTTTTATAACTGAAGCATAAAACGCAGAGATTTGGCGACATTGAAGATCTTATCCGAGTTAAGCCTTTACACAATGGCCTCATAATAATAGGCTCGCAATAAATGATCTATATCAAAACTACAGCTAAGGGTACCACCATATTATCCAAC
The DNA here is from genome assembly GCA_003671415.1 of Megathymus violae. NCBI lineage: Eukaryota > Metazoa > Arthropoda > Insecta > Lepidoptera > Hesperiidae > Megathymus > Megathymus violae. Next base: position 1,300,677 of record PDGT01000049.1, on the reverse strand, counting down.
AATCACACACGCAGACTTTGTGAGAACGAACTATTGTGCTTACTTGTGTGCGTACTTTTATATCAAAGGGTTTTAAATCAAACGACAGATCTTAATAGACCGAAAAAATATAACTGATAAAAGACGGATGCTACAGAAAACGTATACATATATTTAAATGTTTATTAACAAGGCCGCTCGTAAAACTAGCTCAGAGCAAGAATTTTTTTTTAATTTTTTGTCAATTTGATCCTTGGATTTGATATTGCCTTTGGCTGTCGGGAACTCTCGTTAATGGGGTACCTATGAGGCCCAAGCCCGCATTTTAAGTAGTATATGTACTCAGTTCTATACGCTTTTGCCGGCGACCCTACGTGACAAAACTTTGTCCCTCCCTACATTCAAATTTCTGAAGGAGCAATTGAAATCGGAGATCGTAAAGAGAATTAGAACGGGGTCTTTTTCGAGCGCCCGTTTTGTTTCGGTCGTGTTCAAAGCGAGGCTTCTTTTGAATCTCGAACAGCCATCGATGTGGAAGTGGGGCAGCGTTTATTGGGATTCCCTATGGCCTACCAATCGGTTGGGCGACAAGCGTAATCTAATAGCTTATTAATGAGGGGAAGCCTTTGAAATGGGGGCCCATTTTTCTATCCTAGCAAACTTTAAAATAATAGACCCAATCTCGTTCGTTTGCTGTATTTATGTGACGGGTCGTTACGCGTATTGCCGTCTTGTTCTTGCGGACGCGAAGTGGGAAGGTCGTTAGCTTGGGTGAAGGCTCCTCCCACTAAATTTATAATACGATAGATGAATGAAGTAAGCGTGGAACCACTCGCGGCGATAACACGTAATGTGAGATTATTGCGTGAAAAAAATAGCAAATTCTGGTATCTAAGAAAGATACGGCCCCGAGTAAGACCAGCGGTCCTTTATGATCCGAGTCGGCTAATAATACGGACAGGAGAATTCCATGGATTATTTGTGTGTAATAAAGAGAAAAAGTCAAAATTACGTTTCTAACAATAAAAAACTAAAGTAATATTTATTTTCTTATAAGGCCGTTACGCAATACTTAGGGTATTATCTCCGTGAGATCAAGGTTAGATTTTCAGTAGAATGCCCCAATTTCTTTTTATCTTTATAATCCTCTATATTTTTCTAGAATTATACGCTCAGTAGTTTCTGAGATAACAGGCGAAAAGTTTAATTTTCGAATATTTTATTAATGTCAAAATAATAAAGAAAAATATGTTTGAACCAGTCAAAATGATATTTAAGGTTTGATAGGACACATTATGACATTAAAAAGTTTCTTTTTAAATCTATTTACTTTCCAAAAATCACATTTCGATTATTTTGTGGTATACGAATACGTCGATCACTGGCCAACGTAACTAGTATGTGTAAAATGAGATTTATTTTCGTCTACTTATTTTGGATACAGGAATGCTTTGGGTGTGGCAGACGGGCAGACACACCAGTTATCCTATAAAAGTTTTGTTTTCTTAATAGGATTTATGTCCCAAAAAATAAAACATTTCAGCCTTTCAACATAACGGGTGTCTAATTTTTTTTAACATTTAATGGTTAACCTGATTAGCGACGGTTTCGGCGGTACAAAGGAAATAATTTTGTCTTGGGTTTAAAAAGTATAAAAGCGTAACCAGTAGCAATCGGCGTGTAATTGTAAACACATTCCGTATTGCTTGGGCTGTAACCTTCTAATGCACCTTCACATTTTTAAATCCTGTGCTGTGTAGAGTATTTTATAATTAAGTATCACTCGCTCCTATCAATACTATCGACTATTACGATGATAATTAAAAATTTGCTGAAAATAATGCTTAACTTAAATATGATTATTAGTAAAAATAATTATATAAAATATATTAAATGTCTACCTTCTTGGCGGTTGTCATTATACAGCTGCGCTAATATTTTTTAATATTCGTTACGGGTCACGCATTATACTGGACCAATCTAGTGTAGTCTATAAATGTCTGGACATTATACTATGTATATATTACGAGAATGACTGACGGTGTGACTCTTCTAATTGTGATTTAATAAATCTTACAAAAATTATACGTACGATTAACTGTCATTAGTAAGACTCGTATTTCTTTTTGTTTTTAATCAGTTTAATCGGGGAACTCCCTTATTTAATCGATTGGAGCGGATATCTGCTTGATTGAGCGGCCTACCGCAAGGATAAGAATGACTTGAAATAAATATACCTCCCACAAAATAAGGGCATTCTTATTTTATAACTATCTTGTGTTGTTGGATTTATATATATATTTTCAAGATACATAAGTGAATAGATAATTAAAATGTAACAATAATAGTGAAGATACAATATAAATTTATACATTTAAGGATTTAAAGCAGGGTAGCATAGTGGTTAGAATGGTGGTCTCCTGCCCAAAAATTATAATAATATAATAATAATTATTATCATTATCTTTAAATAGGGTTTAATAACTTAGTACGTTCAATATCACTGCATTACCACATACCATCAAGTGGGATTTTTGTCAAGCATTCACTTTTTTTATATAAAAAAAATATAAGCATCACAAATTTTTAAAAAAATATATCCATTCCTAAATAATTTTGTTCCTTATAACTTTTTTGACTTAGGATTTCCCCGGGAAAAATAAATATTAGAATACTGGAGAATTCTTCATAATGTTCATATATGTCATGTCTGTCAATTCACACTTGGTTAGGATAGTTTGCTATGGTTGTAAAGCGTATATGCGACATGTATAAAATACCTTTCAAATAGTAAAATAATTATTCACATAACATATATGTGCTTTGGTCCCGGAGATTACTCAGTCTATACAGTCAAACTCGCAAAATTACTCTCCTTTATAATATTAGTATAGATAAAGAGACAATATTAATAAGGCTATATTATATACAACAAATCAGGTATTCATAAATCCTTTACTGATATTGGAAAATAGCTTTATATAATTGAAATTAAAAAAAAATTAATATAAACAGTTATAGCGTTACAATGTCACTGTGGTAACATTACGAAATAGCTATTATCAAAGCTACTAAATATAAAGTTATAAAAATGCATGAAAGCACGATCGAAATGTGAGGAGACCACGCTTTAATATAGCTAATCTTGGGATCCATGGGTGCCGTGCGAGTAATATAACAAATGTACACTCGATGACTCGGCGAGCCGGCGATCGCTACTTAATCCCAGGATCTAATGTTGTGTGAGTTCTTCTAGCCAGGGGTTCCTTGTAAGTATAGTTGAATTATATTATTTATTAAACATAATAAATAAATATATGATATTTACACAGATACGTCTTTAATAAAAAGTAGCAATACCTATGTTCCTTTGTATTTGAGGTTTAAGGCTTCAGTCACCTTTGTATCAAAGCTAAATTTTCTAAATTGTTGTTGGAGCACTGTGTTGTGGACACTGTATTACTCAAGTTAATTTCAGGGATACATACATGAACATAGTTAATTTCTTCGTCTACGCGGTACTCTCCTTCTAAAATCTATGATAAAATGTTTTTACGTATTTCGCTTATGCATAACAAGTTTATTTACCACTTCTCTGTCTGCTCACGCATACTGACAACCTTTTTGTAGGTTACTGGGATGTCGTGTCCATATTTGCCGGCAACTGGTCGTGTTCCTATGGTATTGATGTAGATGCATTCCCAATGCTCCCCATCACTTAACAACAGAGGGCTCGTTTTTTCGTTAGCTGATTATCAACCAAAAATGCAATTACGTAGCCACTGTAACATTTAGACACCTATAAGTTACCTTATAAATATGTGTAGTCTCTCTCAAGTCAATATGAAATATATCGTTACTGGTGGAGACTCAGAAGGCGAGTATCATTTGTAAATGTCACTAGCTACCACACCCTTCGTTCGGACTGAAACGTTAAGGTGATGGAGGCAACTTTCTTTACGTTATACTGTATTTTTTATCCCGTATAGTATACTGATACTAACACAAGTATATTTAGATCGAGTCAGAACTGCTCGAGACCTAAATATATGAAAATAATTTTACCAGTAAATTTCATTGGTGAAGTCATTTTTAAATCATCCTTTAATCTCAACAGTCAGACAAGATTTTCAAACTAGTCGAGGTCGTGAAACAGACATCATGAGATTATTTAAGGTTATGATGTATTTTTGTTATCATCAACTACGAATGCACGGCTGCTAGCATCTATTTTTATATCAATATAAATAAATAAATGTTCACATCATCACTTTCTTGTACTGTACTGTTCTTGAACTGACAGAATTAAGTTTTCAAAATTGTCAAATTTATGTCTGTGTGTCATAAAACTAATATTTATCATGAAATTTGTCAAAAAAATTGAATGTACTACAGACATAGAAATATTACAGATTTATATAGTATATATTTATTAATGTTTTGACACAATCACTCCAGTATTTGCTACGTTTTTTCACGCATTACTTTTTAAATTTTTTACACACTTTTTATTTCATTATAGTAACCATTTACCCTATTGTAATTTTTACTGTTTACTAAGTTACTAAAGCAATTTTGATTCTAAGCCAATTTGGGGTGTGCGACCCCTTCGATGCCTATTAGCAGTTAATACGTTTTTCTCCAAAGGAACTAACTGACTTGTACTGACTGTTTAGAATATTTATATTTTTCCATTCAGTTTTAATGAAAACAAAAGGTACACTTGAACAATTGAAGTACGACTGAACGTTGAATTAATAATATCCAAGAATAGATTGATCCTACTTGTACATCACTTTACTTGTCAGGACGTGCTGTGGGAAATTCCAACAAAAATTATTTTTTAAACTAGAAATTCGCTATTCTTATGTATAACTAGCAAACTCCCTTCGCTTCACTTCGAAAAAACTACGCCTTACGCTAAGAAATAGTACCTACAGTATTTTAAATTAATTTATAACTTTTTTATTTATGGATGGATTGCAATGAAACAAACGTTTAATATTAAGTGATGCTTTCTGCAATATGTTAATTGTAACCAGAACAAAATCGGTTAAGCAGTTTCTGAGATTAGAGTGAACAAACGCACAGACAAACAGGCGAACATACAAAAAATTCTAACAACTATTGCTTTGTGTTCTATTGCGTTACTAAAGGCCCCTTATATTAGTTTTTCTCATATATCCTTCATGTACAGAAAGCGATCACTTTGAATTTTATTATATGTATACGTTATGTACACATATAAACGTCTTCACAATAGGATATCTTGCATTGTGGGTAGTATTGAAATATTCAAAGACAAATCAAGGACCAAGCACAAACATTTATCCGTCATATTCCGATCAGGCCGGAGATGAACACAGAACTCCACTTTGCCAGGCAGTTTCTTACCTAAGTGGGCTCGAGGGTTGACTCTTACCTATGCAATGTAATGTATTCATATATAAAGTGATTCTTGAATTGGATAATTTATTTACTGTTAATGATTTCTTTCAATAATTTTATTAGCGACTATCACTAACAAAGACAAATGATTTCACTTCCTAACCAATATTGGTGACACTCGATCAGTTTTGACAATTTCTTCACCATACGCGTCTACCTATAATGGTGTTGTCATGTTTATGCTAATATATAATTTTATTACACGTAGAACCGCGGAGCTAGCTCAACTCTGGTAAACGCTTATCGGATGATTTTTTAATAGGCTCTAAAAAACTATTACACGTTCCTCGTGTAGCTTTTTGTATGAATGCGTTGTGAATTTGACTTAACAATGGGTTTGATAAGTATCCAACGCACGTACCTAACAGTGTCATGGTGTGAATATAATATAGATTTTTTTTAATTGGCCTCAACCAATTGCCCGTGACACGTAGAGCATTGGTCTTTCCTGGTCCATGAAGAAATTTTAACTTAAAGCATAACCCATCATGCTGATCCAGTGCGGATTGGTGAAGTGGTTCTTGGCTAAAACAATGTTTAAAGTGATTGTTGTGCCACTTGAAGGCTTCCGACAAGGCTTAACGATTGCTGTTTTAAGATAACAACCGGGATGTACGGCGCTAATTTAAGTTTACCCTGACTATAAAATAAATCTGATAATAAGTGGTGATGAAATTTGGATGGTGATATATACTAATCGTAAGAAGATACATGGAAGACACTCAAATGGGATTATGAACGTGGGAAAGATCACTTCAATGTTATTTTCAATTGTCTAGGTTTGTTTTGTAAAATCTGAAAATATATTTTCTATTAAACTCATTCAAGTGCCCCTTAAACTTATACAATTACAGTCAAGTATACATAATAATACAGTTTTGTAGCTCATGATTTATAATATTATAAAATTATAAAATATCTTTTCACACAAACGACGACAAATTTATTGTAATAAAACAAATACGCTTATCAAATTATAAACAGTTGTGAGAGTAAAGCGAGTTGGACGTAATAAATAAATGCGTTATCGTGGCAACTGTTAATGGCCTTAAATTTTTGGTTTATCAGATGAGCTGAGGCAATAAATAGGTCAGTTTTATTGTTCTGGGACGAAAATTATGTGTTAGATGCGTCGTCCTAGACGCAATGAACTGTCTGATAAATTGTTTAAATTAATAATTTTGGTAGAAGCTTATTTTGTCTGGAAATGTTTGGACTAGAGACCTTAAATCTTATAAAGGCCGAGTCTATGGTGTAGAATGTTCAATATTCGTTTTAAAATTAATATGGAAAATGTAAATTTCAAGATCAAAATCTTAATTTTTCCTGTTATTAGTCTTCGGAACATCGGAACTTTCATTTCGGAGGCAAGCAATGTGTGCACTCCGACAAATTGTTAGTCGATGTTAAAAAAAAAGCATTCCGCCTAACATTTAGTTATTGATTCAACGAATCTATAACTTAAAAATAATTAAGGAAAAATTTACTTGAATGATTATTTGCTTTTATTATTTTATTAGCCTGTTCGCCATAAACTTACTGTGAAAACAGAAGAAAGAGATGCCGCGAGAAGCCTCCGATAAACTTAAACGACTTGTCGGACTATGACAGATTTATGTCATGCGAAGTAGGTAACCAAAAGCTTTACCCAAGCTTAAGATTGAAACATATGAAGAAAGATATAGATATAATTTTGATTGTATTGAAATTCGATTAAATAAACAATACGATAAAACAGAAAACAAATGGTTTTAAATTTTATCTAGTAAATATTTTTTTAATTAGGGTTCTTTTATCGTGTATAGACAATCATAATCTTTCCCGTCTTACAATATTATATTCAAATAACTTATGGAAATAATAATTGTAAAACCAAAATAAATATTCATCCTCAGATACAAAAAGAATAAACAGTATATTTTAAACCAAACGAATTTTAATTTTCAACGCCTCTTCCTCATTCAAGCATAAAAATGCAGTTTGAAAACATGAATAAATGAGACACGAACGTGTCTAAAGAGCTGGCTGGAATGGAGACGCTCGAAAACCATTCCGTGTCCTATATTCGAAAATGTGAACGCATAATTTTTGAATACGAAATGTAACACGAACAAATACAATGAGTACCTGTTTCAACGTATTCTAAGTGCTTAGTCGCTGACAAATACATCCTATTGTTCAATTAAAAATAAGCGTGAAACAAAAAGGTATGGAAAATGTCACTTACATACATGGATGTGGATTTTTTAGAACAAGTAGAGGCATGACTGTCTAAAAAATATTGGAACATGTTACGACAACTTTCTTATTAGTATTGGGTGGTGTATGAGACGGTTTATATTAAAATATTAATAGTTTCTAAATCCTAATAAAAAATATGCTATTTAACTACAACGGCATCTGTTGGTTTCAAGAAATTATATAGAGCTAGGATGGTTATTCGAACACTATCAGAACACATCGTATATTACGGTGCTTGTAATAAACATTTTAGAGAACTTTTAACAATAAAATAGCTTACCTTATTTTATTTATTAAATTTGTTATGAAAAAAACGTAGATAAGAACTAGGTTTTTATTGTTTAGCTAATAGTTGAAAGGTACGGCTACAAAATTAAACTAGTTCATATCTGTCGTCTATTGCAATTATAGATAGGGATGATGTAGTCATGTTTTACAGATAAATTGTTTTTTTATGTAACTAGTCTACAGACCAGCCACCTGATGGTAAGTGGTCATGTCGCCCATGGACTTCAGTAATATCAATGATTGCACCACGAACAAAAAAGGTTAGTTTGGGGTCAAGGATAGATGGAATCCCGAAGACCTCAAAAATAGCAGTTACAAAAAAATGTTAAGTAAAATATTAAAGAGTTAGGTTTTTAAATTTAGTTTCGAGAATTCATCTGTTTAAGTGGCTTTGATGCCTGTAATCTCATCTGTTCATAACATTGTGATTAGTTTATGGGTTAAGTTAATGGTTAAGTGATGGTGCCTAATCTCATCGGTCTAGAAACAAAGAACAAGCAAATCATACTTATCGAGTGTTGGCGGAATATTTTATGGTTCTAAGAAAAAAGAATGAAGGGGATTGTATTGGTCTGTGAGAATGGAAAATCAAGGCATTCGGTCTTAGACAAGCAACTGAGCAAGATGTCGAGTAAACATGATGTTATCAGAGCGTACCAAGTTTTGTTGTCAGTTAAACTGTAAAAGTACTCAGAGTATTAAATAATTGTACGAGTCTACTGTTATTGTTATTCAAGACATTCCTGACAGGGGGCTTCCTACAAAAGCATAGTCTAAATCAATTACGAAATTAGTAATTTGGAGTACATATGTAATTAATTCATCACACTGTTTATTAAAACATATAATTTTATCGTATTATATTTAAAATGTATAAACGCCTCTTTAAATTAAAGAGTACAGTTTAAGACAAAACGCATTCAAGACAGATTAATGCTGTCACTTGAGGGGTTGACAATCATGTCTAGACAGAATAACAAAACAATATAATGAGCCTTTATTATTTTGACAGATCAGAGACAAATTTAAGTCGAAAAGATATTTTGTCCATTATAGTAGCAAGCATCTTATATAAATATAAATATTTAAGCATTATGAGTACAATAAATGATCGTTAGAACAATACACCTTATTCTTTGATTAAAGTCAACGGGGAAGGGTATTAACGCAAACTCTTCATTAGTAATTATTGTAGACCACTTGATATGGGTCGAGTTATATCCGTAGATATAATATTGCAAAAGTATTGGGTTCCTAAAAGAAATTGTGACCGAATAAATGGACGCCTTTGTCTTACTAATAAAATAAAGTCGCCCGCTATGAAGTCCATTTAATACAAACTTCGCATAGAGACGTTTCACAGTTGACGAGTGGCGAAGAGGGATTTTGAGAGAGATATGTATGTACATCATAAGAAAATTGAACCTTGAACAGAGTTGTTCACTCAGGTGAACAAAGTGGAAATGTACTTCACTCAGAAGTATTTATACATATTTGATTTCATTTGTTCTTATAAGGGTTACTTATTTTATGTTTATTTGGTTGAATAACAAACGACCTTGTCACTTGTGACTTGGGACTTGTTTAGTTTTGAGTCAATTGTAGCGTCGATGATAATATCATACACCGAAATATTTATACTTTTATTATGTTAAAAGAATAGCATATAGTTTTTCCGTTGACGGTGGAATAAGTCATAAGTTTATTATGAACTGAGGGTGTACTCAGTTAACTGTGCCAGCACTACGGCGTTGCCAAGTTTAAATGCAGTAGATAGGTACAGTAATAGATTGTGTAACAGTCTCGATGCAAACTATGTTATGAACCACTGTCATAGTACATTTAAATGTAAAAATATTTTTCCACGTTATAGTTATACTAATAAGAGTAAGAGTATTTGGTTTGTGGTCAATGTACAAATCGGACGCGATTAATGTTGATTCATTTTCTATAATATACATATGCATTTTTTATTGTTGTCTTCTACATAACAAGCAATTTTAATTGATGACAATTTGTTAAAATCTCATTTTAATCACAAATTTAACTCTCTACCATAGAGTTATATTAATTATCGTATACATCCAATAATTTATAAATGTATTGCACCTAATCAAAAATAGAGAACTAAACTTTATATTTTTTAATAGTCAACAGGTCTCGTTTTAATCAAAGATGATAATTAAAATCTAATGTTGCTTTTTTAAGGTATTTCGCTTGATAACAAAATATTTCAAGTTTTAACATATTGGAACTTGTGTGTCAAAAAAAAATCTATTTCTCTTGAATTACACGAAATTATTTTAAATTTTTAAAGATAGTGTACTAAGTGACTTGACCCATTATGAAACTTATTACATCCACTAGATGGACACACGAGTCTCTATATCCAATCTACAATAAAACTTAACAGAAGTACAATACTGCAACTAAAGCAGCTCATAATGATCTATCGTTCGCAATTCATTTTCTGATCGCGATATAATAAGTTGACTATTAGTCAACAGAATGCCTAAAATGTCTTCAAAAACGCTTAATCGCTTAATGAGATTAATCCATTGCCATAAGAGATCAATCTATCTTGAACAACTTATGCGTTCACATGTTATTTAACTTGTACTCTTTTCAATAAAATTGTAAAACTTTTACATCACAATAAAATCGATTAACAACTTATTTAGTTCATAGAAAACCATGATTCGTGTATAACTCTGAAATATTATATGAGTATTCCACCGTATAAATCTGTCATATAAACCTAGCGTAAGACAAATTCATAACCTTGTTTTATTCAAAAGTGCAAACGAAATATAAAATTCTATTTTTAAAACGCGCTCATATAATATGAGGTCCAATCCATCTGCTCAGTAGCTATGATATGTAATGCTTGAAACGACGATTCAGCAAGTGTTCTCTCAGGATTTCATAAGTGGATAAGAGAGGAAAGATACATATTTTGAAGCATAGAGAATAATGGATAAACTGAAGATAGTAAAAGATACAAAAGAATTTTGATCAGTGAATATACTATAACAACTAATGAATTCTTTTTATACTCATTAAATTTACAGTCATCAGTTATTCAAACTGTCACAGCAGATAATTCTTAAACGGTTTATTTCAACTTTCAATTTATCAAAGAAAATGAAGTAAAGCGAAACTAAAATCTCATGCTTATTTAATGTTTCATGTTGATGAAAGATTAATTGCTGCAATTAGTGCCATTTTATCAAATCATATCGATTATATCATATATTATTAATAGCTACATATATCCGTTTATCTAAGGAAACTACACGTGTGTATATAAAGAATCCTTTTTCTTGCTTTTAGTTGGCGAAGAAAAGAGTTTTCGATTTAATTTGTTACATATATTGTCACTATCGAGAAAGCTCGTGAAACTTATTCAAGTAATATTATTCGGTACATGCTTACCGTCTTGCCGAATTGTCTACAATGATTGACGGAGTCTATTCTCTCCCATAATGGAATTTTCACATCAATTTATGTCAGCTTTAACTCATATAGACGGAGAATATTCACTTTAGATTTTATTACCGTAACTTGTTCAAGTGTTACAATGGAGATATTTCTTTAGTTACGCTTCTTACCTGGAAAAAAGAGAAATTAATTAGATATATTTTATTGAGATGAGTTCGCTTATAAATTTATCATACATTTCAAATTATTGAAATATTTCCGATATAAAATTCAATTGCACGGCTTTCTCAACGGACATATCACGGCATCAATTCTCTAACATTCCGTTACCGTAAGCTCGTCCATTCATACGCGACTCGTATCGCAAGATAAATTGTCCTTGTACACAAATAACGCGCGGTCGAGAGAAGAAAAGGGAACAAAAACCTCACGTATATACGTACCAACTTCTTATAGGATAACCGTAGTAATTTATTATATTCAGTTCGCTCTGATCCATTGACTTTTGTGGTCGTTCGGAGAGCATCTTTTGTCATTGCGTCAAGAGGCCTAAGCGGCCGTGTAATATGAATTAATAAGCACAAAGGATGATTATAATGCGTTTATTTGTCGCCACGAATTCTTGGAGTTTTTATTTTATTGTAAGATGCGAGATGACTTTGTACGAAGCCGGAACAAATGTTGGTGCACAAGGCATACTTGATAAATTCAAAGATTAAACATAATTGCAAGAAAGTCGCTTGAGTTTTAAATGAAAGAGGAAACAGAACATTTTAGAACATATTAATGAGAGTTATACCATTATATAATGAGGTTCTAATTGTCAAATGTTATACTAACATTCCGCCCTGCCGTTGCTTCTGAAAAAAATGTCTTAAGTTACTTAAAACCATATAAACTTGATAGCCACAATATGAACTCAAAATTAACAACTCCTTCATAAACAATATCAAAAAACGCTTGTCACAATAACTTTTTGCGCCCTTAATTATTAAGAATAATCAAACATTTTATAAATTTCATGTTTTCCCATGATTACGGTTCTATAAATAAATTCACATTCGTTCCTTCTTCAGTTTTAAAGCATTCTAAGATTCATCGCTTTCTCACTATTCTGTATCGATCTGCATTCTTTATCGAAGTTCTGTTGAGACTGGTCGCTCTTTGACATCAAATGACTCGACTGACGCGGGATAAAAGGGTCGCCGAAGATGAGCGGAGTGCTATCCAATGTTGTTGAGGTTATCGAAGTAACACGTCGTTTTCGATTGTAGAATATTGTGTGTAATCACATTAGTAATTATTTATTACCAAGTGATGTTTATTTCCTTGTGTTTTTATAGAAAAAAATTATATAATAAGCGCATCAGGGGTTTGTTTCGATCGTATGGTTTCCGTAATAAGATGGAGGGGCTTGATACCTCCCCAAATATTCTTTACGAACTTGACTAGTAACCACAACTATTTGTTTTAAAATCAATCGTGAATTGTTTTGGTAGGTTTTTCTTTTTTAGTTACAACGTTAGACTCAGTCATCAAGCAGATTTACATCTGCCTTCATATTTGACAACATATGAATAACGTTCGTGGTAATACAGCGATGATCACTTACCATTGGTTGCCCCTCTGTTCGTTTGTGGAATATTAATTAAAAAATATTTTTCCATCAGTAACATTTTAATTATCTTAAAATATAAAATGTTGTTGTTTTGTACTAAGGTATACTATATTGAAAGAGTTTATTTAAAACATATCTCAATTTTATAACATGTTTTTTTTACGTTTAGGAAGACTTTTATAACTAGTTTCAAATTAGATACCTAATAGAACTCGATCACTTGCTTCGATGAAGAAAAACTCGCCTTAATGATCTCGAAAGTCTGCTAATTCACACGTGAGCAACGTGGTGGAACATGGCACTACCCCTCTCACTGTGTAACGATACCCGCGTCCACCAGTGGGATATTTTTAATTGTGATGATGATAGACAGTGTAGGGGTCAGTAGATAAGTCGTTAAAATATGCTAATTAAACGAATAAAACAATATTAAATTATATTACACACTGAAATATAATCTTTTTCCATAAATATAATCCAAGGAACCATTATTAGACTTGGTTTATTCTAAACTCTAGCTAAATTACATAGAGGCTTAACTAAAATTACTTCTACTGTTATTTATTAATCATTATCATAAACAAAGCATGTCTGCGAATTTTGATTTGATTTAAAACTGCTTCAATTACGAGCCAACTTTACTTAATAGTAATTTAATTTATGTCGTATGCGAAAGTTACAAAGGATATTTTGTTGCACTGTTTCATATAAAACATGAAATAAATTAAACTACCAATAGGTTTTGTCACTTCTCTGAAGGAAGGAAGCAAATGGACTATTAGGGTATGGACACCTTTTGTAGTTGACATAAATTATTGTGAATAATTGTAGCAAATACTGTCGAAACTGCCAATTACCCTTATACTTTTTTAGCTTTTTGTGCTTTCGATCATAAGTAACATACTTTAATCTAGTTATATTATAATAAACATAATTAAAATTCCCATCACCGTTTTCACTGAAACATCGTTTGAAGCTACTCGCTTCACAGCAGAATTAACAAATAATAAAGTACCGGCTGTTCCCTAAGAGAAATACATTTCAATATCTTAAAGTTCGCAAGCGGTTCGTAAACCCAACACTGGTAGTACCTACTTACATAACTTATGTTTCTACAGTTTATTTAAATATTTAATATCACAAAGCGACCACACGAATGCAGATGACATTTATTCTTTAAGTTCACAAAGAACTAAAGGGATCACGACGTCAGTCTGTCCAGATTTATTATGGGATTAGGTGACAATAAAACCGATTTAAAGTAGCTCACGAAGCATGTGTTGAAAGATAAAAATAAAACAACGAATTATTAGAAACATACTTGTAACAGATTTAAATAATTAGGGAGGATTATAAAGGGACATTTCAACGTAGCAGTGTCTATTATTGAGAACACTTTAAATTATACTACGGGAGACTACGGCTCCATAGTTACATTTATTTTTACTATTTAAATTCAGATGTTGTGTGAGTGCGTGGCTCGTCAATGTAGTAAGATAGGGCATAATTTATCTATATAAGGGTTAGAGATATAAGGGGCTCTCTTTGTTCTTGAGTTTACATAAACTCTACTGACCATTCACTTTTCTAGTCAGCATATGAGTGAACCGTCTCCACTCATCTTTTTGAATACATTCTCCAAAAACTCATACCCTCCTACTAGGAACTTCCTACTGCTACACACAATTATAAGTTGCGAGAAGAATGAATATACGTAGATGAGTCATGGTTACCATTCGAGACATGCGAAATAACATAATTTTATTTATTAAATTATTTTTGTTTTATTTATAAATTTCTGCATCGGTGGGGTATCGATTAAGGAAAGAAAAGTAACGTAAATTAAAGTATCTTTAAGGCAGGAAAGACATTTTTCCTTTTCATAATATAACCGTAGATAAAATTATATTACTCAGAAGTTTCAAGTTAAATTTATTGGACTATTACTAAACGAAAAGTCGTTTACAAAATACAAGCCAACTTATTATACACGAGACGCGTAAACGGCGAGGAAACCATTGAGTAGCGCCTATAAATATTTCCTGATTTTACGTCCGTTTATCCACAACAATGGCCGAAATTGCCGTATCCTATCTCATTACAGTAGAGCGCACTTCATAAAATGTTTCCCATATTTTTTGGTAAATTTCGATATGAACGAGCGTTATCGGTGTGAGAAGTGGCTGGATTTGGAGCTCAACTACAAATATCGCTATTCAAGCCCGTTCAGTGACCTGCAAGAGTGGATTCAGCTCGGGTATTGTTTAAAAGTATTTTTCTATTATCGCAGTAAAAGGAGTAGTTTTTCAATCGGTAGAACCTGCGGGCTTACAGATAGCTGATTATAGTAAGTTTTGATATTTAATATTTATTCCTTTCTAACATAATTTTACTGAAAAATATTTTTTTTTTATATTAATCAACTCGGATAGTTAAGTAAATAATATGACTCAAAGATATATGTACGTCTTAAAGATAACGAACTATACTTATTTATTCCAATACACGCAAAAATGCAGATAGATGGACCACGTGATAGCGTATGGTTACCATAGCCCATGAAGATCTGAAATACCTACAAGGGCAATACTGTTATCTTGGCAAACAGGAAAAAATGAAGCCATTTCTTAACCCATTGACTGCCAGACATATTTAGAGCGTCTTGCCCTGGGTGCCAAGGTTTTATTTTGAAGAATACATGAAAGTTTACAAAATATAATTATATTAAGTTACTGATATAATATTGTAATAGCATTTACAGTAATTTTTATTTAAAAAAAAAACACTACGAGATATCTCGTAGCTGGCAGTCAATGGGTTTACCGGCTATCTAATTTTTCCACCGAAAAATATAAAAAAAATCTTATCATTTCAGACCGTCGCGATTACACTAGTTACTAGCTTTTGAGGTAGGCTTTCTAGCTTTCATGCCTTAGCGATATTGCCACATCTTAGATTTGGTGTCGAAATTAAGGAGATATAAATCTTTATCTACTACGCTGCTCTATTGTGGAGTGTACAAAGCCTAGACACCTTCAATATGAGTGAACTGCCATGAGAGGTCGTCTTAGGTTCATGGATAAGACTATCAAAAATGGACTCTGAATACGACTATTTTACAAGTTTTAAACATTATTGAATATTAAATTGTTATTTACATAATATTTTTTATGTCACTAGCCAAAAGACGTGTTGGTAGGATAATCGATGGACGAAGGCCACTGTTAACCATGGTAACCTGTAACAATAAAGGTATCTAGTTATAACTCTGTTCATTCCTCAGTTATTTATAATTACTCGCTTCCGTTATTATTGATGTTATTGGCTCTCCATAACGGCATTATAAAGCCGTTAAAGAACCCGACCTATAACATGCATGAGTAACACAGCCTAACGCACTCCTATAGGTGGAATCGGGTGCATTTACCTTGTCCGTTGTTCAGCACGGTGCCGGCGCACCACGAGCAAAGAGATTCGATTAGACTCAAGAGACGGAGTAGTCCTTTGCATCTCAGTAATAATAATTGCTTAATTATTAGCTTACTTTATACATTACATTAGATTAAATTGTTAATACGTATGCAAAATTCAATTGCTTTTGCGAAGCAGGGATTTGATCTGATAGTTACGTCAAACAGATGCACAACTAATGAGACGATTAAGTTAGCAATTCATGCAAATTTGTACGAGTAAGTGACCATTGGCATTAACCTAAGTATGTAAACGGCCTACTGGTAACGTTAAGTTGATAATACCGTGAACTGTTTCCGTGTAAATTATACCAGCGCAAATAACTTTGACACACAACGTGCACGACCAAATAGCCTTACGGTGACGTGATGGGGCGGACTCAACGCTATATTTGGGATGCGGCTGCTCGGATCTGCTATTGCCTAAGGTTATTTCGTGCTGCATAAAGTTAAGTATGACGTAATGAGTCTACGTGATTCATGACTTTTCCTACCCTTAGATAAAGACCCGTTTGAACCAGATATGGGGTACTCAATTTGTTGAATCAATCAAAAAACACTTATTTAAACCCACTCAAAATACTTCTGAATCTAATCTGATTGAAATGTATAATGACAATTTTAATTCAAGGGACATTAAAATTTTATTGTTACTTTTATAACATTCGAAATTAAATTAAATAATCACTTCCAAATTGTGCTATAAAATTAAAGTCATTGGATATTTAAGAAAGAATGTTTTTTTTTGATTCTGGCTAGATTTGGTTTGGGTGAAAGTTTGAGCATCACTGACTACTGCGATACGTGCGATTGGTCTCGTCAAACTGTAGCGAATATATTATTATATATTATGCATCGCATAGAAGCGTTTATTTCCAATCTACTTGTGTTGTGTGTATTATTCGACAAAGTTGAGCAAGTGGCGTATTATTATGGGCGCTATATCTTCAGGAAGAACTTTAACTAGATGGCCAAGCTCATTCAAATCAGATAGCTACAACTAATTATTCGGCTCACTATTGGGTAAGTTTGGGGGAATCACCGGCACATTTATTGGAACACCCGTTGAAACTCAGTACCAGTATGATCGCTTGCATACGTTACTATTTGGAATTGAGAAAAATGATTCCCGTTACATACATATATTCACCGCAATAGCCTCTCATGGGTCATTCATCACAAAGGCACACTCCTTTCCGTATTACCAATTGAATTAGCACAATACCTTGAGCTATAAGTATACCTATTTATAGAAATGAGCTTAAAATAGACCACATAAACTGTCTTCTCGCGGCCTACTCACACAGCCTGGCACAGTTCGTTTCATACCTCCTTAGTTCTGAAAAATAACGCATGGGGAATGGAAACACATTTACTCCGTGGCCAAGTACAGTCAGACTAAAAATGTTTATTATATCTATACTTACACATTGTGTGCTCACACACACACACTTAAGACGACATAAAACAGTCACGTCAGTTCGCATTCCACCCTTTTTACGAACGTAAGCCGTTTTCAAACTTCCTTGGGCCCACCTCATCTAAGTTGAAGTAAAGTTCTATATTTTCCTCCAACATAACAGTAAAAGCAATTGAGGCACTCAAGTTGTGAAGAAAATTGGTATCATTCTATTTTATGGATTGACATTCACACTAAATAGGGTTGTTACATTAATATCAACATTATATTACGCACTAAATTTATTACAATAGAATTGTTTAAGTTTGCTTAACAAATAAATAGTTTCTATACATATTTTTAAAGGGCCATGAAAAGTAAATGCCATTTTCTGGGAATGTATAATATGTGTGGAATATAATGACGTATGAAATATTTACTGTCACGTTTTATTTGTCTGTAAGCTTAATTGTACCGTCATGCTTCCCGCGTTACAGAGATACATAGTACCTAAGGACATAAGTGCGGGCGTTTATTCATATAAAATATTCATAATCTCCCATGTTTTATTTATTTGTTATACCTGTTCAATATACGCAACAGTTGTTTAAGTAATAAAGTTGTACAATTTAATCATTCATTATCATTATTATACATTACAAATTTGATATAAAATCGCAGCAGGTGTGCTCATAAATCTTTCACATTTATCATCCAAATTAATTCGTACTTAATTTTACGACTATATTAATTACACCTTCAATATGTATCGTCTCCCAACTCCAAAAATTTACGTATAAAATACTTACATAAAACAGTAACATCAGTGAGTCCAATCAACTACTGTGGAATTTACTTATTTCGACGAAACTAACGAACCACGATTTAATTAAAAACATATCAACTGAACGTTCTCCGAATATTTACGATGCCGCTAAAACAGACCCCTAGTAATAATTTAACTGGTGCCTAATAAGAAAATTATGTAAAATAGAACGATTATAATTAATAATTCAGGTTGGGCCGAGGAATACATTAACGTGGAGTATTTAAGCGAATGATGATTCTTGTTTTTTTATTTCTATTTACAACACATGTTTATTATAAAAGACGATTCACACTGGAGTAATAGAATATAACAATATTTGCAAAATATATGCGAATTTGGAAATTTTATTCCATTTCATGTATGTCCTCTGGACGCAAATTATTCTCTTGTGCATTAATTTCACAGTAGAATCAGATACATTGAATACCTCGCTGAAATATTACTAAATTCTCATTTTTTAATTGTATGCTGTATCCACCAAATAACTGGTACGATATTTGATCCGTTATGATATATATAGAAGATATATTAGGATTATATCGAAAATTAAAATTTATCACTGGTAACAGATATTCAATAATGTTTGATTTAAAATCTTTATTTACTTTTATTAGAATTAGATACGTTATAGTAAAATAAATGACTGTTTATATCATAAGAACAACAATAAAATAAATGTGAAGCTTATTTTGTTACTTCTAAATGATGTTATAAATAACTGTATTTCTTATTCAACTGATAAATTAATGTACAATTATACGATACTAAACGGACTTACGAGTAAGTTTAAATAAACCAATCTCGCCAATAAAGAAGCCTCGGAGTCTAGACGAACGTTGTTGTGGTGGTAATGATTGATGTCAATCTGGATCGAGTGTTGAATGGAAAGTCATTTTTATGAATATAACTGTCAAAAAAGCCTAATAAATAATGCAATAGTTGAATGGTGACATTGTTTATGATTTCCAATGACCTCAACTCTTTACTGTTCAAACCTTACAGCAATTATAAAATATTATATCTAATTTTAATCTACACAAAATAATTGGTAACTCTGTTAAAAATTCTTAAAGTTGAATCACACATTTTTTATCCTTAGTTTAATCGTTTGATTGATTTTACAACTTAGAGAACTAGTAGATAGCATTACATATTGCGCAGAGAGAATGTCGTAGGCAAATACTAGTTATAAGCGACGCCTAAAATGTTTAATATATTCAGTATAGAATACCCCTTACGCTTATTGGAAATTAATCCACGTCCAATATGATTGGACTTAAACACTATAGATACGACCCGAGATCAAACCAGCCTTGATTATTGCAGGCGAACCGTCGACAAACAAGCTATAAATAAAAAAGTTCACAAATTAAGTTGACAAGTTGTGGTAATCTATGTACATAATATAGCGTATTAATTGATAGCTCGATTTATCGCTAAATCTTGCTAATAATACTAATGAGTTGTAATGTTTTCTCTACTAATCATTACTCTTGTTAGTTGTTAACCTTCCATAATATGAATTTTGTACGCCTAAAGTTTTTATACTTCTACATACTATAATCACACCATTTCTGACTATTGTTATCGTTAAAGAAGATCAAACAACATGTCGATACACAATAACCTACTCACGTCAATACTTGCTTTGGTATTTACTCTGTTAGGTAATGAAAACGTGTTTATCTTTCGGGGTCTTACTTTTAAGCTACTCAACTAAAGGCTAACCCAGTCAGCTCCCACCTAAACATGAAATTACTGGGACGTGTTTCTATACTAAGTTTATTGTATTTTTTTTGACACGTGCTCTATCTATTGACTGCTTTTCGGACATTGTTTTTTGTAACTGAATGTGTATATATGTATACTACGTTATGAGTTTCGTAAAGTCATTTGACTCGTTGGTAAAAGGACCTTCTCCGACTAGGTTGGATGTGAAGAATACCTGTGAATATTAATGAGTGTTATTTTAAAGTAGTTAACTATAAGTAAGTTATGTTAACTAAGTTCAAATTAGTAAATAGCGTAATGTCTTGTATGAAGATTTCCAATCCACGCTTGCCCGTGTATTTTATAGCTATAGCCCTTATAGCTATCACATTGCTAACCCGAAATAGTAAAAAAGTGCCTAGCTAAGATTATCTACAAAATTAACTAAGACCGTGTTAAAT
Source organism: Megathymus violae (assembly GCA_003671415.1). NCBI lineage: Eukaryota > Metazoa > Arthropoda > Insecta > Lepidoptera > Hesperiidae > Megathymus > Megathymus violae. Next base: position 1,279,793 of record PDGT01000049.1, on the reverse strand, counting down.
CAAGACCAAGCCTGCTTGAAGTACTAACTGCAGCCGTTACTATAAACCAGTTGGTCTTTTATCACAGCAATAGAAATTACTATGAAACAAAGCTTAGTTATTTCCCTTAAGAGCCCTGAGACGAATTTTTTGTTGCAATGTGACTACAAATATTTGTTCGCAATTTACATCTTGTTTTCACTCTTTTTTAAATTTGAATTGCATTATAGTTTTCTGCTATTCATTCAGCAAAACACAAAGAACGCCTTAATGGTTCAAAGCTTTGTTTCTTGGAGAGCGCAGTTGTGTTATTGATTGTTTGAATTTCATTCCCGAACACATTAATTTCGTACGGTTCGATTTAGTTCATTGTTAATTTTAAAATATTACTACTGGTGCAATAGACTAATCGCTTTTGGTTATTGAATTCGTTTTGATTGGCAAAAGAGCAGACAGTCAATCTGATTGTAAGTCATCACAAATCGCTATTAATCGATTTTCATAATCTGCCGAGAGCCACTTGGACAGCGTGGTAGGCTATTCTCTCAATCTCTCGTGTAGTGATGGATATGTGAGCTCAGCGGTGTGATTATTATGAGTTGTATTGAAATCGTGTCCGAATTGTCTTCGCCTCTCAACTTTGATCTAAGTAAGCCAGCTATTTATTTGTACATGAGCAGAATGGCAAAAAAAGATCTTTGAACGTAAGTAGCCGTCTGTATAACATACGTTTCAGTACGACAGCAAATTAAAAGGTTTTTGAAGCTATGCAAGAAGATTGTTTATTCTGTAGCAATTAATGAGTGAAATAACTTTTGTACAATTAATCTAAATGTTTGTTATCTATAATTTTTATTGTTATACTATTTACGTTGCGCTTTTTTCCCGTTTAGTATAAATTAAAGTTAGTTTTATATAAATTAAGTATAAGAAATTTCAATTTAGAAGCTGAGATTTAAGACAGAAATAATAAAGTTATCAATAATTAACGATTGACACCATCTTGATCTATGTTTTATAATAAAGTTAAAAAGGTTGCTTTACGCACACATTTGTTTGAGTCCAGGTGTTGCCCTGACAAAACAATCAGCTCTTGAGCGCGAACAGGGCGGAGTCGCCATTCATAAAAATTTATAAAATTCACCAAAAAATAAAAGCCTCAATACAAAAACTCTATTCAGTTCTTTCGATGGTCGGGCAATATTTTATAATATTAACTACTTAGGGTTGTGAAGAATGGGTGTGTTTCAAAAATTTGTTATTGATTGCTTTGTCTCATAAATGTTTCTTTTAACGGTTTATATTTTTAGACTATCTTCTTTTTATAAATTTGTTCGTTTTTTTTATGTAGTTATCCTAAGGAGATAGAAGTTAATTAACAATAATAGTATAATTATTAATGTAATAAAAAAAAATTCTAATGTTATTAACATTTGATAAAACTAGCCAAATAGTCACTATGTATATAATTTAAACTCTTTCGATTAATAGCTAAACACAAGGAGATGGATTTTCAAAGTTTTAAAAGCTAAAGATTTTTAACGGTATTGCGGTACCACGATCGTGGCAGCGTAAGTGGCGCTATGCGTTACAGTAACAGCATTAGTACTGTAACAACATTAAAAATGAACTCACAATGTTACAGTTGTGCATAAAAACTATATATCAATGCAGCTTCTTATATTGTAACATGTTTTCATAAGCCTCAAGTACCCGCCTCTTTTACTTAAGGGATCAAGGATCATAACGGTCGGCTGTGCATCAATGTAACAATTATGGATATATTTTACAATTTGCCAAAGATATCTTCTGTATTCTTTGTATTGTAAGTGGATTCGCTATCAACAAAAGACGCTTTGCGTGACACCGTGCCGACTGTTCGGTGAAGTCTGTATAATATAAGCGTGTGTTAATGTTATTATTCTGAGCCACATCTGTCAGAGGACGTTGGCTCTGTAATTTTACAGTTTAATCAGCGTTAAATGCACACAAGAGTTACCGCGGGCGCAAAAAGTTTGAGGGTTCCGACATTCATTCAAGTTTGGAATGCCAAATCATAAATCATTAGACCTCGATGACGCTGGCAATAAAATAAAGGGAGCGCCTTAATAAGAATGTCAAGTAGACTGAGAGGTAGATGAAAATATGCTGACTTGAAATATATCTTGAAAGGAAATCACTTCAGTGTGATTTTTAAAATTCGTTCAAGTGAGCTTTCATAATACTGCTTAAAAATAATTTTGTACATTGTACTGAAGAAAGGTACTTTGAATTAAATAAGCTAATTTTATTGTTATCAGTCATTTTACTATCATAGTAACAATAAATAAAATCTAAATTTTAATTCCAAATTATGGAGGAGAATAAACGGAGGAAAATAACCCCATAGCCCATTTGGTAGTGGCCCTGCCTGTCGACCGAGGGGTCCCGGGTTCATTCCCGGCCAAGGCAGACACTTATGTGATAGATAAATGTTTGTTATAGGGCCATGGGTGTTTGTGATGTCATATTTGTGTGGATGTGAGTGTGTAAACGTTTACGTTTAATGTAACTCCTCAGTACATATTTAAAATCAGCATAATATATTATAAACCCAAAGTAACGTTTAACCTGCGCGGAATCGGTTAAGGGCAGTAAGCGTTTATAACGTTCCCAAGCGTCTTTGTCATTCATATATTCATAATAATATAGGATAACACTCTTTACCTATAAATTGTAAGCAACTTGTATCAAATTTGAAACTTTATTCTAAAAACGAACAATGAGCCTCTCATTAGAACGCTGTAACTTTTGTGGGACATACGAAAACGTAACCAAATTTCTAATTCTTGTTTCACGACAATAATAAATACATTATTACTTTTCTGCTAATACATATTTTTTGTTTAGTATACTAATAAAGTTCCATAAATGTATTGAGAGAAATCTTTTCTCGCAAAGACTCACGCGACTTAATTTACATCTATCTAAATGTAATTGCTGTGTTCTGCAATACTAATATTTAATCCATTTCATCTTCTTTACTCCACATTAAGACACCAAAAGATAAAGATTACCAAAACAGGCAAAATAAACAAGTCTAGCTGTCTCTATATCGGCAAACTTTCTTATTTTTATAATAGCAACACTACTTAGCTAAAAACTACAGGAGTTTCATGTGTGTGTGTCATGGACATCCAAAATGAAACACAACGACCGAAACCGAACACCTAGCATTTATGTCATATTTATTCTAGCGGGGTACAAAAGCCTCACTTGGCACAAAGTGTCAGTACAAACTTGGCGAGGAAGTCATCTATATGTTAGGAAGATGTTGCTATAGTTAAATATCTTACCAACTCATAAGCATTGACAAACGCGGCCAAACTTAACCATAACAAAAGAACAAGGGGAAAATATGAAAGTGCTTTATATTAGATTTAGCTTTAGATGAAACTGTTTTTACATAGGGCACTTATTAAGATGGATATGAAGAGTTACGACTTCAAAGAGATTTTCCCACAATACTGAGCAATATTAGCTTGGAAGACAGTACTTCTTATAAAGATTTGTCACGTATTATATCTCATTGCAGTGCCCACTTAGTTCAGAGAGGAAATAATTTATTCAAAGTGTACCACAGTCTATCTTCTCCTTATTGAACCACTTAGAAGGGTGATACTCATAGACGTTTTGAATATTAAAATATTGCAGTTATAAGCTTGTTCCTTTGTATTTTAAAGCGTCGGTTTAAAGTAATTAAGTAATATTTTGGCTTGTTGAGTATTAAATTATACTGTGATGTTAGATTTAACCGTCTTTATAGTAGAATTTTACCTTGGATACACAAGGTATAATTCACATGCACACGCAATCAGACTAAAACAGAAGATCCTTAAAAAATTATTCGCGTTAGTGTAAGTTTTTTTAATCTTTCATGTTACATGCATAACTTAATTAAAATAGTGTACATAGAAGAGGATATGAAGAAACACTAAAACAAGTAGTATTTCTCCTTTACAGTTATGTAACCCATTTCCCACGCAGTCTTGATATTCACAAATTACTAAGTCATCAATTAGCAGTTCATTGTGTGGTAGCTAAAGTTAATTAGACGACTTCCCTGTACCGTTCACAAAAACAGCAGATGCGAGTTCGAGTACGTAACTACAAGCTGCATTATTAGTCGCTCAGTTATGTTTTTGTTTTTATTTCTTTTGCCAACCGCCCGCACTAAAACACCATCTGTGTTCGGCCACGGTACACTGTAGGTTCGCGGTACACATGGCTGGGCTGTATGCCGAACTTGCGTCGCCAGTCTTATTTTATTGCGATTTGTTGAGAATTAAGTTGAAATAGTCATTAAACCTCTAGCTAGCAAATATAATTCTTGTGCTATTCAATATAGAAAAACAATATGTATGCTGCCTTTGTCATTAAATACGTCAATGATTACGACGATCATTTTTTGCCTCTTAATTAGGATTAAGACATTGCTTTAAACCCGGAAACATGTGGATGTGCGGTCCATGCTTAAAAATGTATCCATACTGATCCTGTCAAGTTTAGACCCAATCTGATCAGCTGTATACTTTTTAAAATTATGGAGCCTAAACTAACTAGCGTCTTATATTATCCTTGGTACGGACTGATCTCTTCATCGACCGATATTTACATCCGATAATTGGGAACCTTGAAGCTACTCACATCTGGAGCGAGACTCGTGAGGAAAACACGGTGGTGCTTGTCGTTTATCTTCCGCCGGAGTTCCTCAGGGGTCCATTCCTTCCGTAACTCTATCCCTATTGCCTGATATATTTGGTTAAGTATATCACAGAACAGTATTACAAAGATACTGCATAATACTTGCCCGGGTCATAGGAGAACAAGCACAGCTTGAAAGCGAAGCTATGGCAAAACGTGTGAATTTCACATTTCAGACTCTCTGTCTCATCTTTTATGGGATGATGTCAAACTTATAAGATTCAACGCCACAAATACACACGTGGCTCTTTGTGACTCAGATCTTGTTACGACTAGGCTGCAAAGCCTAGAGCAAAGACACAAGTGAGATACCACGGTATTCTATAGGATGCATTTTAGAGAAAGTACTGGGGCTTTGCATGATTTAATCCTCCTACCCTTCGTATTTTTCCATCGAATCCGCCGAAGTGGACGACGCGCTTTGCCTGGTCAATCGTTATGCGTACTGCGAAAGACTGGAATAGCTTGGCAACGACATGTGTGTCTTCGAGAGGACAAGACAAGTGTTTTGGTCTTCCCTAAGTAGTCCACTTACCATTTGTCGGGGATTGTTGTCAAGCATTAACATATCACAAGCAACAAAAAAATATTTGTTATGATTTTACGAAATATATTTGGAAATATATATTTTAAGTTTCAAGTCAATATAATCAATGACGATATATTTAACGATAACACAACTTCCTATGATAATCCGATGACATTTACTTAATATGTTTTACAACTATTCGGTGTGTAATAAATACGTAAATATATAATTTCTTGCACGTATTACGACATTTTGATCTTAAATTTGTATGTTGAACGCTGCGTCTATATATCGTGTTTTGAATTTAACTTAATTATAACACTTGTCTATAGAGACTGTACGAGATTGTATGACTGTAGTGGAAAGATTTATTGCGATCTTGCCGACTCGGTAAGTAAGCGCGGCTCCTCTTTTTGTTTCATTCGTTCCACGGTTAATCACTGAATGATGTCGGCTTAATCTGTTTTCGGTATAATCTGGTTACTGTCATAATTACACCAATTTTCTTTCTTCAATAACGCAGGTGATTGTTAATACGCAACATTCCTCAATATGATAACCTTAAATTCGATTTAAAGGACATATAAAGTGA
>PDGT01000049.1:1243380-1273755 GCA_003671415.1 Megathymus violae | reverse complement strand
TTACTTATTTTTAAAAACGATGGATATCGCGAAATAAAATATGAACCGTGATAACTCGCAACCTAAAACCATAAAATGTAAATAATAAAGCTGGCTAAGGAATTTTATCCAATTTTCATATTAATATGTGGACCGGTTTATTAAAACACATCGTGATATAAAAGGCGCTTGAAATTTTCATTCGAAAGCTCGATATTAACTTGATGTTATAAATTTATTTTAATTGGTCATAGTTTGTAACAAGCAACAAATACTACTAATCTCTTATGCGTTTGTGAAGATTACGATCCATTTTGGAAGCAATATTAATAGTTCTTTGAAATGAAATTTCTTCGATATCAATTTCATAAGTGATTAGTTCTGATTGTAACGACATAACGTATTTTACTTCAGTCGATAAGAAGTAATAAAAAAGAAATCACCTAATGATTCCTCTGTCTCTAATTATATTAATTTTGTTTTCAAGATTTAGTGAAGTTTGAATTTTATGTGTAAGTACCATGCGAGTGGGCTGCTAGATAACATGTATATATTGAGCGTACTTTGTTTATGATTAATCATTGTTATTATAATATATTTATTTTTTTAAATGATGATAGAGCATTTGTTCTAGAGACCTCATTATTTGTACTACATCTGTGATTTCAATCATAAAAATAGCTCATTCTTAAGTATTGGCATATTTTTCTTATCTCCAATATAACAATACATTTCTGATAGCGTTCAAGTATAGTTAAAGATTTTTAATAGGTAACATATAAAATTTGAGGTTTCTTAATTTAAAGCATTTTTTTTCGACATACTTTTAGACCACTCAATTACTCAGTTAACTCTAGTTGGAACGACCATAAAATATTTTGTAATGTTTTTCAAAAATGTTTCCTAAATATTTTGTAATGTTACCAAAATTAGTAGTTTTCAGTCGCAATGTCGAAAAGAATGTCAACACACAATCGGTATTGACAGTTACTTCTAATTGTTTTCCTATTATACACTTCAATCTACGCAGAAGGTTTTAAATTTTTTGAGTTAGAATACGGAAAAAATTAACGACGTCCATCGGAATTTTTACTGCTGCGAACTAAAAAACGATTCCCGATGCAAATTGATCAAGCGAACATACAATCGGTATTGAAGAGACTCTCATTTACATATCACACGGTATGAATTTCACGAGTGCTACCAAACAGTTTTTGAATGCTTCCTCTTTGAGGTAAATTTATCTTTTTAATGCATACGAAGCAGCCAGCCAGTATTCTGTTCGATGCAAAGCGGTCGATTCGATTCCTTTAACCTGATCAATGAAATTAGGCACTTTCTCGTTTTTTATCATTTTTATTATTATATAGAATATGGTGAATGTGCTCATATCATTATTTTAATACGAACGTTTCAAAATATTTCGTGTGTATGTTCCTACTATATATTTGAGATTGTTGTTGTTATCAATTATGTATTAACTTTGCAATGAGTGATTGTCAGAAACGACTAGTAAAGAATGCAACCAGGTATTGATTATATTAGGCATTTTATATATATATATTTACATACAAAAAACTCACATCTATAACATTTTCTAATAAAAGTACAGTCGTTTCTCTTTACCCAAGTGTAAATTTTCAAGTATCAACTTTTTTTTTCATAAAATGTTTGTTTTTATAAAAATGTTTAAGCTACTAGCACTAGTGGTAAGGTTGGCAACTTGTTAATGTGAACAACTATTTCAAAACATAAAATACTCTTGCTGAAGTTGATAACATAACAACGAACGCAATAGAAAATAAGTGATTCCTCCCACCCATTAAAAATTAAAACGACTATCACCTCGTTTATACATAACGTGTGAGGGAGTACAATATTATGATCTCTACTTGTAAAGGTGTTTCAACCACGCCGTTAAATAGACGGATCAATTTATTTAATTAATGTCGATGACTCGGCTACGTAATAATACAAGAACATATGTGGAATGTTCCAGAATAGTTTGCGCCATGGTTTTTAACAAGTAAAAGCTAATGATCTTCCATAAGGAACATAAGCTTACAATATATGGTTTATACTGTAAAAATTAAACAAATAACAGTGAATGAATCTTTGGAAGGCCTTAATGGATTAGATAGATAACGAATAAGATTCTATAGTTTAACGTAATCCGAGCCAAACTAACAACGCACAAAAGACGAGAGGTCCAAATGATTTTTTGTCTCCTTTTTTAAATCCTCATACATTAATTACTGACTATGTCTGTATGCATTAGCAAGTCAATGAATTATAGTAGCATAACATGCATGACAACTATTGGTCCGTAAAATTATAGATATATAATAGATTTTACACTTTGGGCCCGCAGTAATATGCGTAATTCAAGTGCGTTGTCAGTAAGAAGAAATATCAAGCCTAAGAAAGAAATGGTAACGGGCTGTTGATTATAATAAATAAAAGAAGATGTATTTAAGAAGTATAAATAAAGAAATAAACAAATCCACACAATTGGCACATACAAAGTGTCCATACTCATACCATGAAGTTAATAAATTTACTTTTAGTGAAACGACAACGATCAAAATATTTTTAATAAGCGGAACCATATACAAAAGAAGGTATAATCTGGACTGTCATAAAATCTGTAAATAACCGCTATATCTCATCCCTTTGCATATGACTCATAAATTTCTTATGTTGACAAAATGATATTTAATGCCCGTTCATTCTATTATTATTCTGGCGTGCGGGAGTTTATTCTTCAAAACTCATTTGGGACCTAATGCCCTTAAGCAACCATCCTTAATTTTAAAGGACACGTTTTTTTCGTCGACTCCATCATCAATCTGTTCGTCTCTAGCACTACTTATTTCCTTGTTATTTCTTTCGTCCTGCTCTTTACGTTGTATAGAGAGGGTAACAAATAGAGAATGTATTATCTATTTTGTCTTAGCCGTGACAATAATTAATGACTGGATTTAAACGCTTCCTCACGCCCGTGACATTAACATAAATAGAATGATCTTCGTACGCTCGTTTCAGCCCCTTTGATTCTTGTATTTTTAGCTAAGCTGGCTCAGCTTTTGTATATTAATTTGTTGCTTGTATGTGCAGTGCTGTGCTCAGTACTTTGATGTTTTGTGTTAAGAGGCGTCTGGTGATTTTCAGCTTAGTGGCCGTTACTAAGTCCAGTGGACAGTATACAAATATCTGTTTAATTTTAAAGTCACTTGTTATAAAACGATCGAGGATATTTTATTCATAGGCATTTAACCTATACAATATATCTTATGAGTGCAAATAATGAATAATGTTCAAATTCAATACAATTTGAAATTCAATTCAAATTGAATTCAACCTATTCGGCTACTAAAACTCGCCATACATTTTTCGAAATTTACTAGGGCACAACACGTATACCATTTCCCACTTGATCTATAGATTACTGTCATAATCCTTGTAAGATAGAACTTAAATAGCCATTTATCATCTTACCTTACCTAAAGTATTAATGTACGTATGTGTACCTACTGCGTGTTTATTGTTCTCCAGTATCAAAACGGACTGACAATGAAGTCATTAAATAATGGGATAACACTGGAATCATTTCATTGTCCTTGGAACGAGAACAATATAAAGACAAATTCATTGGTTGTCGGCAACACCCATAAAGCTGGCGATTAACGCGAGGAGCACCGGACAGCGTTGGACAAAGACAATAATGTTCTGAAGAGTTATGAACCAAACACTTGCTAACCATCGTTGGTTAAACGTCGTAAAACTGACAGAGAATGTGATGATATTATTTCATAACAACGTGGTTATAGACGAAATAAAAATTACTCATATAAATTTATATAGGTGGTAGAAACATTTTTAAGGTAAAGAGTACTCATGATTTCCATAATCTACACCAATATTTTGACCCAAATACATGGGTCATCGTGCCGACGCGACTGCGATGGCGTAGTGAACTCTTTACAGGTCATACTTGACTCTAAACAATGACAGGTAAACCTATTAACCTCCCGTCTCATGCATCTTAAGTATCGTTTTATGACACAAAATACAAATTACATTTTACCAGATCACAACATGTGTTAATAATAACATTTTCATGCGCTGAATCTAAATGTCGGTTACCTTTGAAATGATTAGTGCCCACGATGATATAAGTTTAAAAATCGGAGGCACGTAGTAAAAATAGTTGTTTCAACAGGTCAGTCGCTAGATCATTACACTGATATTTCTTGTTCATTTGATACTCATAAGTAATAATTTGGTCTGTAAGGTTTTATTTGTATTGTATTTGTTGTAAGGTTCGGTTCCATACAACAACATCGTAATGTAGAAAACACAAGCACAGATACTGTGACGTAGCAGAGATAAACAAATAACTAAGTCACAGACACACGTTGTACAAACATTAATTAGCAAAACCTGACTCTGAGTATGACGCACCAATTTATATCTAAAACTTTATAACATTAACTAAATATTCACGACAACGACGAACAAAGAATCTCTGTCATGTGTGCATTCACATATGTTTCTCATATTATGTATTTTTTTATATAATATTAATATTATTACCTACAGAACGTTAGTTTATTCATTAAGATGCTATATAATCGATACTGAGGGTGAAAATTTAATAACATTTAGATTATAACAACCGAAATTAATATACATGGCATACCGGTTGTCGAGTTGAGTAGGTATTGAGTTGAAGTAAATATTCTCATCAATACCTATAATTAGTGATGCTTCGCTGCATAAATTTAGTTATAATATTGAAAATGAACTGTCTTCATTGTTGAATGATTGGATATAGAAAAAAATCATGAATCACGTCAGTGGTCGCAACCTAACTTCAAAACTAGTTTAATATGAAACTCATAGGAGAGGATGAGATAAATTCGAAGTGTTCCTATGACTTTGTAAAGGTGTATGAGTTTTACTGCTACGGCTGATATTCATAAAACATTTTTATTTTGGTATAACTATTTTATGTTATTCTGAATCCGGACAGTTAATATTGTGTGAAATCTTTTAAGTATTTTAATATATGTGAAACAAATTTTATTCCCAATTTTTATTTGTCTCTCTGATTTAGATGCTGCTTAATACGTTTGTAATTAATTTTTATGGGTCAAAATTTAACATACTTCTCATCCTGTGAAATGGATCTATTTTCGTGGAATATAGCATTAAACTTAGTATGCACTTTGTATTAACATAGTTAAATAAAATTTCGGGTGTGATTTGCTACAAGTAAATGTAAGGTCTAAGTTTTTTAAATGGAAGCAAGAGGTGATTGCTAGTATGTAATAAATATCACTACCAATATGTAATAAATAATTTAGCCAGTTCTGCTAGGAGTCAGCGAATGGTCCCAGTGTTACGTGAGCCTGATTCTATCGGGAAGATCGTTGAGCCGGATAGCTGTGGAACTTAGACCTCTAAGGCTCTCTGTATTAATTTCATCTTGTCTAATTTCAGGCTTAGTGAAATAATACATTTAACTCTTGCATTATTAAAAAGTTTTTTAAATCTCACTCTCAATTATAGCTATATATATCCCAGATATTGCAACAAGCATTGTAGTAGAAAGAGAATGAGAACTGAGTAGAGTTCAGATATTTTTGGGCGGTACTGGCCCAGCGACCTCCAACAAAAGGAATTGTATTTAATTACAAATTTACAATATTATAATAAATAATTAACAAATTTAAATTTGATTACAGGGCCTCGTATTTGTACAGTTGAATATACAACGAGCAGAAGATTGAATTCAAAAGTATATAAATCGCGTTACAGCCAAGAATACTATGAAATAACCAATGTGTTTTAATTTTAATATTAAGTTATGGTATTATAAAATAATGATACCTATATTCAAACAGATATACCATCACGTTTGGTTTGTTTCCATTAAATTTTCTATCAGTCACCCTCATTTCTGTGGCTTATGACTGTCAAACCGAACGTGACTAAATGCGGTGTGTGAAAGCATTTTCATTTCAATCCATTATCTGATATATATCATAAATTGACGAATATTGAAATAAAATGTATATTGTGTAAAAATTATAGAAACGTTTAAAAAATGATACGGTTTTTGTAGGATATCTTTGCAGTTTTATTAACCTAAATCTTAAATAACATTTATGATCGTTAACTAAGCAATATTTTTATCAAGTTTGAAGAGAAAAACAAACGCTTGCATAAAATATAAAATTCACTGGCGAAATTTAAAAATGACTTATAAGCTGATCGTAATATTGTATTATCATTGTGTGTATTGTATTACAATTATTTAGAGACCAAAACGAATCTCTAGAAAAATATGCTTTCATTGCTTTGTACTTAGTTGATGAGGCTTACTTCGTCATGTTTCTCCATCTAAAGGTTAAAAATCGTCGGAAGTTCTTATGCTGCCGTTAGGATCCCGACGTGACTTTACTTATATGACGTGATTTACCTATCGATCACCGCGGGGACCGACAGATTAACGTTCCCTCCAAGCAGGGAACTTTTTAAAACAAGAACTTTTTACCACTAGCAGTCAATCCAGCGCTCAAAGTTGCTTATCTTGATCAATGACATTTAACATAAGTCACTGAGTTATAAGCGCTTCTGTATAAAGATGATTGTTTGATCTCCTTTATATTTTAGAGAAAAAAACAGTTTTACGTATATTATTCAAAGTATTCTATTGCGCACTCATATCACATTATCCATGAACGAAAGACTTTTATAAACGACTTTTTGTGTCAATTAGAAACAAACAAAATTATCAGATTAGACTTAAAATTAAACAGTTATTAAAGAATTTCTGTCACTATAGGCTGACAATGTCTAGACAATATAACGTTCGTAGTATTTTGGTGACTTATAATGTGTTTCTTGATCCACCTACGCTTATTAATTGGTATTGATTCAATATTTAGCTTTAATAGTAGGTGACTTTTTACGCTCTTGGGACTATAGTTTAACATAAATTTTGTTTAGTCATCTGGAAGGAATCTACTGCGTGGGTCTCTTGCAATGAGAAGAAGTGGTATGCAAAATATTCCAACAGACTTCTGCATTGAAATATTATCAATATTATTTTGCACGAAGAACAAAACTGTCAATTTATCAAAGGGTATATAACCAATTTTAGCTATCTTTGTTCGAGGTTAAATATTCCCGACAAGAATTATCGAACAGAAACTATTTCGACCCTACTTTTTGTATGCATTGTAGAATTTAGTAGTTGCCGGCACGAGATTAACTAAGGCATCCCGATGAGGGCAAGCATCTCCATAATATCACACTGTTCCTCCGCAGACGATCGAGCGATATGCTATTTAATTAACAATACCTATAGGAGAATATTCAATGACAGCCCTTGGTTTGCGATGAAATATTCTTATGACAAAATAGCTTATTTTATAACAAAAGTCCAAATATTTTTTGGTATTATGGGAAAAGCAATAAAGTGTTTTAACATAATCATGTAAAAGTAATAACCTTATTTATAATCAAGATACTAACAATAATTGTATACTAGCATCAAAGTTAAAAATTGTTTTACATATTTATATTGTAGGTACACTATAATGTGTCTTTTCCCTTGTCAATAAGATTAATGACTTAATCGATATGTCTATTTTGCATATAAATAAATCATTTTATTTAATATATAACATCTGAAATGTCCACAGAAACATATTACGAATAAATACATTTGATACATGATGATATAGACAATATACCGATATGAATATTCAGTGTCCGTAATCACCAAATAATTAGTACTGGTAGTACTCGTAACAAAAGTAATTGAAACATCTTAGTCTGCATCTAAATATAAAATATTATGATTTATTTAACGTTTTATTCGCAATAGAAGGTGCTGTTATGACAGCATTTTTATTTACAATTTATTCTTGTCTCATTGAAAGAATATATTGTTAAACGTATTAATGAAATAATCATATCTATATATTGTGTAATATAAATATTGTAAATCAAAACTTAGTTTTGTTTCGGAAAAAATCGTGAAATATCTAATTTTGTTACTCGCTTATGGTTAAACAAACCCTTTAAAATGGGTCTCACCATTTTAGAGCCAGTGCCCTAAAGAAGGTGTCCTCCAACATACCGCATTGTTTTTCTCTTAACCTCAAGACAAATTCTCAAATTATTAAATTCTGCTTCAGTTTAAATTCAGACTAAACGAATGAAATAAACAATGGGTCGTGCAAGAAATATGACGATGTATTGAGTTGTTGTGCAAAACAGTAAAATAGGTAGGCTTTATAGTTTTAATGGCGATCACTTCATTATTCATTATTAAAAAGATGCTTATACATTATTTATTGAAAGCGCACCGCTCAAAATGGATGCCGGGCATTGTAACTTTTTAATTTATTGGCCTCCTCGAACCTCGTAAATATTGACGTTGCTGAACAGACTTAAACTCCAAATGAGAGCATTAAATAAGATTTAATATTTAAGTGTCAGTGTGAAAATATTATTTCTGTAATTAGTGCGAATCACAATTTAACTTACTCACTGGTACGTGTACTATTTATTACTTATCAGGAATTTCTTTCAGTAGGCCCGAAGTTTGAAAAGTAATATAGTGAAACTAACATAGTTCGTACTATATATGTATGTCTGCGTAAAGATAGAAACAAGATGGATAACATTAATAATGCAGTATAGAAAACAATAACGGAGATAAGATGCCACCACAAGAAATGCCTGCGAACACATAAATCCAATCGAATAGATTGTTAGCAAGGCAGAAATGCTGTGAACTACCCCGAAGATAAGAACTAAACCATATGGTGGTTGTAGATTTATTAAGTAATTTGAGAATCCGAAGGTGAACATCGAAATCTACTAAGTTGAATGCGCTGCTAAAGTCTAATAGGACTAATAATGTGAGGGATTTATTATCTATGGCCATATGAATATCTTCGTTTACTTTAAGTAATGCAGTGAAAGAATGCTGTAGCCTGAAAGAAAGCCTGAAAAAGATAAAAAACTGGAGAATTTTCGATATGTAAGAGAACTTTCAAAAGGAAAGGTGAGATACGTATTAAGTGGAAATGGGACACAGAAAATGAAAATTTTAATTAAAAGAATAATTGTCGTTTGATTCCAGGTTGACGGAAAGGCAATAAAAGATATAGAAATATTAAAAATGTGAGTTAGGTACTTACAAATAAAAAAGAATTATAGTAATCATTCTCAAACATAGGCCATCATTATCAAAAGTCCTAGACTCCACAAGATAGCTAATAAGGCTTACTACATCTTACTCGGTTATCGAAGGAAAATTCAAAAGAAGACATTTGATATGAAGAGCTTGAGAAGATGTAAAATATTTATGGAGGGCTTTAATACTAATATCATTGCATATTGAAATTGGAGATCTGCCAATTCCTACAGACCGAAGGAATTTCCAGGCCTTAGTATAATTCCCATTATTAACCGAATTATAGAAATAGCGCTATCTCGACGTACACGACTGCAGCTTTATGAAATGTTAGGTTTTTGTGATGGGCTTCCAAAGGACATAGTTTAAACTTACGCTTTTCTAATTCTTTTTTCGTAATGAAGTCTTAGATGTTAAACTCACTAACTTATAAATATCCTATTCACTCTCCTCTTGAAGACTCCCACATCATAAGTAGCCGGGAACACGGCAATGGCAAGTATTCCAGTATTTTGCAGTGCGCATAATGAATGAAGACGCAAACCGTGTCGTCGGTGCAGGTGGTACGTTCACTACGTAAGGGTGGATACCTTCCGTACGTCGAGTTGTTCGATGGAGGAACGGTGATGGGGGAATTAATTGGAACAGTTCCTGTGCACAGTCTCCAAAATGTACCTTATGTGACCGAGAGGTTGGCAACCCTGCGCCTGTGCTCAAGGTTTTGCAGATTGGTTTCAACCAGATCTGGGTCACCAATGAC
The DNA here is from genome assembly GCA_003671415.1 of Megathymus violae. Taxonomy (NCBI): domain Eukaryota; kingdom Metazoa; phylum Arthropoda; class Insecta; order Lepidoptera; family Hesperiidae; genus Megathymus; species Megathymus violae. Next base: position 1,263,796 of record PDGT01000049.1, on the reverse strand, counting down.
CTTCTTTGCACATCTCTGCATCGAGTCCAACGCACATAGATGACATTAAGTTAAGAAAAATGGTTAAGAAAATCGTTTAAGCATAGTGCAGCGACGCAATGATTGTAGGTATGTGATATGTGATAAAATGAAAAAAATATAATATTAAATATTTAATCATTAATTTTATTAATTCTTTATTTAAAGCAAAAAAAAATTCTCTTCAATAATCAAATAGTACTATAATGGTAATCAATATTCAAATTTTATTATTCAAAAATATTTCGATAGTTTTATTAACTGCTTTTTGTCGGAATCGTATCGTTTAAATATTGTATCTTTGTTTTTTTTTTGTTATAATATTAGACTTACCTGTAGTTTAAATGAACAATTATGAAATGAAAATGGACAGTCTATTTTGGTCTATGTTTTGAATCCTACCGGATAAATCTGATGCATTTTTGCCTTTGGGGAAATTGCAAAAACAGGATTAAAATATGATAATTGGATCTATAAGTCGAAATTTGATTCAGTGATGAACGAAATCATCATGGTGGTACCGTAATTTCAAACAGATTTACATAATAAGAGGTAAAATATTCGAATTAGTCACTCGAATCGTAAAATTGGAATATAGATATTTGAACATTGATGATTAGACAATGATTACACAAACTTGTTAAAGTTACTGAAGTTTATATTTGTTAATGGTTTGTATTTACGATAAGTGTATCTTGTCTATTGTGTGTTTTGTAACCTTAAAAACAGATATATAAAGCATAAATTAAAAAAGTATTAACAAAAATAAACCCCAGCATTGTTTTTGAATTATTCATCCATAAATAGGACTCAGGACGGAGTTGATTTTTGTTACAAGTAAACTTTAAAATTAATATCTCTCTGCAGTCTTTAGCAAAAGTACAATGTTTGACTTAATTTATTGGGGCGTATTACGCTTGTAGGCTACTCGGAAGACCAAAAACAAAAGATAAACAGTCTGTGTTTTATCATCGGGGCTTGTTTGTACCGAGTATATACATATACTACTCATACCTATACGCATATATTTTTTGCTGCGTATTCGTAGTATGATAAATTACGCCACAGACCCGCCTGAATGCAAATCTCTCGAAGTAGGTCAACATGGCGGTATTATTTCACGTCGAATACTAGTGCTGTACCTCGTCTGTTGAATGATGGATCTCTTATTGTCTCCTGACATTTTTACGATTTGAGGATGTAATAGATAATATTTACAATGTTCGAGTGGATTACCTTGTGCGGTTGCAAGCCTATTATGTTCTTTGGGAGTATGTGAATGCACTGTTTTTGCTGTTCCGGTCACTGACAGCTAAATCGAGTAGCCGGGTGTAAGAAATGTCAAGTAACCAAAATAATAAATCATCGCATCGATCAGATATTACAATATGTTCTCGTAGTCGTAGATATAAAATCAATGTAGAAAAAAAAGTAAACAGGATAACAAATGTTTTCCATGAAATAAATTGTAAATATGGATAACTGAATTGCAGATTCACTGTACACCAGTGTTTATATTTTGAAACAAATAAACTGTAGATAAAATAAATGTTATAAACCTAATAAATTTTCAAAACTCAATCTATGAAAAGTAATATTTAAGTATCTGACGATACTCGATGAATCGATCGTGTAATGTGAATAACATTAACCGCGCGCCTTGTACCGAACAGCTATTAACTGACTGAGTCATGTGTAGTAAAATGCAAAAAAGCAGTGTCTGTTCTTTAGAAAATTTAAATTAAGTATACATTGCAAGCTTAACTGTAGTTTTGAATTAAGAAGGAAATCAATCAGCGGTAAGGTTAACGCTAACATATCAATTATATTTAAAAGTAATTTACACTGAAATATTTTGGCGTGAAACTTTAATAAAATAATATTTACAAAGACCCAGATTTTACCGTTTTAAACGATTTTTAATATCATTTTAATTTATGTTGTTACGGATATGAACCTTAAATATCCTTTTTTTAAATGTTAATAGCCGACAAACCAGCAGACAAGCCACCTGATGGTATGTGGTCACCGTCGCTCATGGACATCAGCAAGACGAAAGGTATCACTGATACGTTGTCGGCCGGGAAATGAGAAGAAGGTTAGAAAGCAAGTACTGGCACTCAAGCCCCCAGCCGGAACACGACGAGTCGTTTGGCGGCTGACTCAAGCGGAAGGTGGTAGCTAGCCAGGCAGGCTTCACGGAAAGATAATAATACCAGCATTAGTATTAATGATTTAATAATAATACTGATAATATAATCTATACGCGAAGCCCTACCACCAAGCAAGCTGGCTTCTATCGCCTCTTACGACACCCTGTTCTGCCATCAAGGGATTGGGGGGAATATTCTAAGCCGCCCCAATACGGCTAGACAACTTTTTATTAGATAACTTTCAAGAAATTTCTTATAATCTTCTCATCGCCTTACGGCCCGCCCCGACTTGGTTCGGGATAAACAGTTAATTATATACATGACATATAGTCTATGTCCACCTGAGATAATATTCATAATTTGTATCTATCAAATGGTAAATGAAAAAATTGTGATGGCAAAAGAATGTGTCAAATAGTTTCCGTGGTTACGGAGATTGCTCCTACGCATACACACACATTAAGTAACAACATTCTCACTCACTCCTTATAATATGTATTAGTGTAAGTAAAATGTAGGTGCAGTCACGATATAGCAATCAATAAAAAAAGTAAATAAGTGGGCGTGGAAAACTTGCGCTAAATATTATACCTTTCATTACGAATTTAATATTGTATTACACATACCCTAAAAAATGAGAGGCCCTACGCTCAAACATTTTTAACATTCCCGGTAAACCTTACAAGTTGTGCAGCACTTTTTTGATTTTCTAAACACAGTATTATCATCTATAATACAGTACATATAGGGTGTATTGTCGCCTGAAAATCTTTTGATGTTTTTACCGTATGATTACTTGCATTACATTTTAACACAGTATCCACCGGTGCCAGTTATTTTTTGATTGTTATGATAATTTTACCTTAATGTGAATTTATAACCTTAAAAATCGTTCTGAGACACTTTTATTCAAACATTTTTATATTGTTGATCTACTATGCACTCGTATATAATGCAATAAACTGCTGACATTTCATTTTAATTATGACTATGTAGGTACGTAGGTATTTATCACATTTTTTTTTTGTAATTAAACAAGTAATACTTTTTTTTATTATAAAACCATTAGTCATCGTGTAACATGCCAACGAAATACTAAAAATATTTTAAAGGTTCCGCATAAACGGTATTGCACCAATGTGTCAACATACCGTACTTTTCCTGTTACACGGATAATACTTTTGAGTTATGGGAGCCAACTGACATTTATCATATCGAAAGAGTTTTGTTTTTTCGCGAGTAAATAAATAAAAACTTTTTAAATCTGTCGTTCCAATATATGTGTAAATAAGTAGCGATTTTGAATTTCTACTATTAGGTAAGTAACTACAATAATTTTTTATTACCTAAGTAGTAATTGTCCTAATTTTTTTTATATTATTTATTGTAAGTCACTCTATCAAAGTTAATTATTATGATAATTTATTTTATAATTTCGATTCTGATTAAAATAATTTTGATTAAAAGTTTTTAAAATATTTGTATTTCAAATGTATCTATATTAATAATATTATAAAGAGGGGGTGCGAATATTGTGAGTTTGATTTGAGTACATGCGGAAAGTAACCTCCGGACCCACGGCACCTATCTGAAAAATTATTTTACCATTTTAAAGGTACATTTTTCCGAAGGGAGATAGGTTAGTTAATATAATAAAATTTTAATCCGAACTAAATCAGTGCAGGGTGCTACTAATATTATACAAAGAGAGTACGAGTTTTATGAATTTGTGTATATGCGGAAAGTAATCTCAGGAATTACGGCGCCTATTTAGAAAATTCTTGTACAATTTGAAAGGTACACCATTCCGGATGGACGTAAATGGATATACTTCAAGTGTATTCTTATATATAACAGTTAAATATTGATCCCGAATGATGTCAGGACGGGCCACTAATTTTTATTATAATATTCGTTGGTTAAAATATTTATAAATTATAATCCGACATTAAATAGGATCTCTTATTTGTAACGTCCCTTATGACGCTAAAAATATGATGATGATGATGGCTTATGTAATGCAATCATATATCGTTACATTTGCCGCGGACATTGGCTTGGGAAAGTAGCGTATGAAAAAAAAAATTCAAATTTGAGCATATCAATATCAAGGTGAACTTCATATTTATGCACTATAAAAATTAGCAAATGATTAAATTTAAAATCTAAAGTAATTTTAAAATACCCTCAATCCTGATAGGTTAGTACTACATATTGATCGCTAAATAATATTATTTGACAAAATGATCTATTGTTATTCAATTTATAAATTATACTGGATGAAGTTTATTCACTTATATAGAATTTAAAAGTATTTTTAATAAGTAAACAAATATTATAATTGCATAATGAATTTTTTAAAATATAATGTTTTTAAAAATAAATAAAAATATTTTAAATTTAAAAATATAATGCAAAATGTGAAATTTATATTAAGGTGTACAATAAGTGAAGTTATAAATATATATTATTTTTTATTTTGCTGACGCTAGATGCAGTGGATGACGATTAAAGTAATACGGCGTAGCATCCGACTCGTCAAACTCGTCATTACGACCCCGGTGCTAATATGGGCGGGAACGCGCAGGTACATATAGGTGGAAAATAACATTTACGTTTTTCTGTCTCTTTCTTGAAGCTTATAGACATACTCGTATTAAAGGCGTCATTATATAGACCAAATACTTGACTTCGATGCTGATGTTTGAAATACCATAAGGTGTCATACAAGTTCCTTATACGAACGAATACGAGTAAATTTAAGGTAAAGTAAGCAAATGGTCTCTATCGTCAGATGGTTGTTTGTGATAATTTATGTTCCGAGCTTCGGTGAGCAATTTACGAAAGTAGTTTCGTTTATAATAGATAGATTATTGGATGGATGGATGTTACTTTGTAGCGTACCCAAATTGAAAATACAATTCAAATTAAAAGGCGATCCAGGTTCCTTATTTTTCCCAAACTTAAACATTGAGAGTTGTGACTTTCCTTTTTGATACTAACAACTTTCCACATCATCATATCATACAATTAAATCAAGTTACTTACCCACAGAATTAAAAAATTGTAACAGCATTGTTATAGAAAAATACGCGAAATGTTACGTGAGTAAAATTTGCATTTGATGACAAAGTTCGGCTTCGTCTTTCTAATTTTGCGGCATTTACTGCTTATATCACTGTCCGTAATCAGAATCAGAAGCCTTTCAGAGTTTATGTATATTGAGTGTAGCGAACTATTTTAGTTGCATCGTAAAGTTAGGCAAGCACTTGCAACTTGATGGAAAACGATGTTTATAGGTCAAATAGAATTGACCAATTCTCTTTGATCGTAAAGTTTCCCCTCTGTGCCTCCAATGGACATGTTATTACCTAATCTTTTATGAAGCAAAGGCACGGTTGACACTTTTGTATTTGGTTGAGCAAAAAGTATTTTCTTTTATGATTACAAAGTTACGAACAGCCATCTTTTTACGGTGCTGAGTGTTAGCGGTCAAATACATGACCGTCCTCAAAAAGTTTGACTATGTTATTTTTGGAGTATTATATATTAAACTTGCTCGTATAAAAAATGATCCATTTGATAGTAGATACTATTAACGAAGAAGCTTGTGTTCGGTTCCCAGGACAGAAATATATGTGTACATGAATTTTTGACCTCAAGTTTTAGTTTGTGTTCATTGTACTCGCGACATATTGCAAACTGTACTTCTTAGTGGGAGGTTGATGGTTAGATAAATAATTTATTATTCGTGGTCCAAACATCTTTAAATTGAGACTACATTTGTAGGTGCCGAAAGATTTCAGTAATTATCGATATGCATACTCGAACACGCTCACATAATCACCTTGTTACAAAATTACACATGAAACTACCCAGTAGATTCAAACCGTGAGCAATAATCATTACCTTCTCTGGTCTCATCAACCTTGAAAAATTGTTTATTGTCTCGATTCGGCTCGTTGTCGACTTGTTACGAGTGTTATGATAAAATAAAAAATAAAAAGACATCACAAACTCGTATTACGAAACCTCACGCGATCATTATACGCGTGGGGAAAAAAGTTCAGATTGTTTTTTGGCTCCATTAGAATAGGCTACGTTGATAGGTTTTGATGATGTTCTGTATATTTGAACATTATTAGAATGCATTAGTCACATTATTTTTACAATCGAGTAAAGTGTTTAATTTACGTAAAATAAGTTAATGCTTGCCAATATTGTCATTTGATGGTAAACGGTGATGAAGTATAAGATGTTGAACGCATTGATTTATAAAAACCTATTGACTCTCCTCTTAAATACTTCCACATCCTTAGTAGCCGGGAACTCCGACGTGGGCCAGTTATTCCAGCCCTTTGCAGTGCGCATTATGAACGAAGACCACTGGCTTTTTTCACGTCTAAACAACGCAAGATTTTGAGAACCTCCTTGTTCATTATGTGGATCTTGGGCATATATATACCGCAATGAGATATATCTAGTGGCATATAAACGCATCTAAACGCGAGTTTTCGTCAAACAGAGACGTGAAAAAGTTCGCCTTCTTTTTACCCGTATGAGCCAGAGTGTGATCTGGTTTTACCAATATAGGCAGTGTAGGTCGACAGAAGTTAGTCTCAACTGCTTTGGCAAGAGACCAAAAAGCTCTACTGCCAGATGGTTGGTCAGAGAGTTTTGCGCCGATATGCTGGATGTGGTTAGGATTCACCTTTTGTAATGAAATAATCCATCACTCGACGTACCACATAGGTAATAGCATCCACGTAGCTTGACGGATCTTCAGAAGAAAAGCAAACCTCCTGCCAAGAATAAGATGCAAAGGAATGCCGAATCTCATCCCAACCTGTAATGCCATACTCACCGGACACCGTGGGAATTGAGTTCAGGAGGGGACTTTGATGACACAGATTTTACCAGACAGGGATCGGAAGAACCCAATAGGGACGAGACCTGCACGTCATATCTGTCCGAATCTGTCTTCAGCAGCATGTCCAGGAAATTGGCTATGTAATCGTCGACATCAGGCACCCTAGTCACTTACTTTACCAGTTGGGAGAGACCAAGTGACAAAATTCCACGGTGCTTTCCCAGCATGGTCGTTCCTATGGTATGGGAACAGCCAGTCTTGATGACACGCGTTAAAGTCCCCAGAAAGACCAGTTGAGCCGTAGGGTGTCGATGAAGGGTCTCATCAGCTGCCACACTAAGGTGTTCAAATAACCGAGTTGTCTCATAGTCACCGCTGCGCAATTGGTAGACACAGGAATACAGGATCTTGTCGGTTTCTGTATCTACTAAAACACTAACTGTGGAGAAGGTGGGGTGAGAGAGAGGCTGATAGCAGATATCATTACGGGCGTACACGCAAACTCCGATACGAAGCTGGAAATCGTGCTCGATTGTGTAACCAGGAAGGATTAGGTACGTCACGCTGGATGGACATCCAATCTGCGGCTCCATCAGGAAGAGCAAGTGCAGCTGCGGAGTCTCTGATGGTGGTGGATTAAAGAGAGGTTAGAGTGCACTTTAAGTGAGGGCAAGTGCAGCCGGTGTGGAAACAAATTATTATTCCTCTTGCTTTTCATTATATATTAAGTTGGATGGATTGAATGGGATGGGGAGTGGCAGTTGAAGCTAGCGGCTAATGTTATGTCCTACCACCGGCCTCGCGTTTACAAATCAAAGTTTTTTTCTTTTTAATATTAACAATCGAGATTTCAGATGTGGACATACATATAGAGGGGCGGCCAGTTCATAGAAAGTATATTTTCCCGTGGAATAGGGTAATAACTTTTTAGGGCCATCATGAAAATAACTTTTACGATTGTGAGAAATTAATAACTGAAAAACGGATTCCGACCCTCATATCTTTGATAATAAAAGCAACTGTATATTTGTATCAATAACTTTTGATACTACCAGTTTAGACAAATGGAATAATCTCAGAAAATATGGTTCCGTATCATCCAATTTATAAGAAATACACATATAATGAGTTGCTTGAAAACTACACATTTAAAGCTTATTGAGGCACGGGTTTCACCAACGAAATAATAAACAGATCGTATGGGATAAATATTTACCTAGTCACAATCACTAACTATATATCAATCTTAAAACACGCGGCGAGAAACATTTATTTCAACTAGAAATGGTAAATTATTAATAATCTATTTTTAAACTCTGTAAGTAATGAATCTTTCTATCATAGTTTTTGGTCAATCGCGAAATTACTAAGTGATTGGTTTGATTGACGCTTTTTCATTTGACGACCGAATCTGTTCTTTATATTTAAAACTAGCTGTGCCCACGACTTCGTCCGCGTGGCATTTAAGAAAAAAGTAATTTGGTGGAAATAAAAGTAGCCTAAGTTACTCCTTATTACATCACCTACCTACCAGTGAAAGTTCCGTCAAAATCGGTCCAACCGTTTCAAAGATTAACCGGAACAAACAGACAGACAGACAGACAAAAATTGTAAAAAATGTTATTTTGGTATATGTACCGTATATGTATACATTCATATGCTTGTAGTAAAATCGGATATTTTAATATTATAATCAGACACTCCAATTTTATTTATTAGTATAGATAAATTTGATGTTCATATCGGCCTAAGGACACATAGTTGAATGATGTGTTCATACAAAACACGTTATTCTCGATCACGTTATGCGTTATACTAATTGACCGAAGGAACAATTGACGGTTGACTTTTTATATTTTAAGCAGTCACTGAAAAGTAATAAAAATTAAATTAATTAAAACTATATAGGATATACTTAGTTATAAAAATAAAAATTACTTCACTATTATAAACTGCATTAAAATACTTTTGCTTAACTTAAACATTTTATATATCAAAAATCGTAGTATTAACTGCCGCATTTTAGAGGTTGGACGTTTGCCTTAATACGTAAAAATATGCCTGGATACATGAAGTTGCTACATTAATACATACCGTTATTTTTTCATTTTTACACGTACCTTATACACCTAAATAAATCTTGGTGTACTACTCTCATTATTGATAAAACAGCAACAAAACCCAACTGACCGATGCTGCTTTACACAGTCCTTAATCACCGCATAAAATAAATAAATCATTTATTAATAACAAACAATTAATTTCAAGAAATCTTCGGCAACATATTCAACAGATGGAAATATATTCTTCAACCCGAAAATTTATCTGAAACTTGAGTGAAAAGACTGTTGGCAGTTAAATGGCCTCCGACTTCGGGCCACATGTACTTCGTTATATCACAAAGGTTGCAAAAAATAGCTCTTTCTTATTTAGTCCGGTACTATTTCCTTCCCAAGAGAAATGTCCCGAACGGTATGTGCAAGTACAATTAAGATCTCCGGCTATTAAAGTCTCATATCTTTTAAGTCAGTCGAGTGGAGAATAAAATGCGGGAACTTCCTGTTCCCGGCACTGGGCGCTTGTTTGGCTTAAAGATAAAAAAGTATATTTGCTTTGGCTTCATTATTACATACTTTATAACATTAAATACTACTGACGTCACCGTAGTCCAATCAGTGGTGCCTGTCTAGCGAGGGATCCCGGGTTCGACGTCCGGCTCGTGCAGACATTTATGTGATACATAAATCTTTGTTCTTGGGTCATGGGTGTGGTGATGTGTACGTCCATGCCACACGCAACATAGGGAATCTTAGTGAGTGTGTGAACGTTTATTACCGTCGTTCATGTGATTGTGCGATTTATTTTGGTGAGACGACAGTTCATAGTTCTAATAGGATCCTATATGAGGTGTTGTATTAACAAATTTCCCAAAATTATCAATATATACCCAAATATATTACAAAGTAACATCCATCACAGCAGTTAATTGCTTGATGTAACGACAATACTCATCTAAAATTTTTATCGAATGTTGTATTATGAAATTATACTCTACTTGCACATAAAATGAAGACTTGGTACCCACTTATTATTCACACTATAGCAAAATATTCAAGTTGTTGTTGTTGGTTCACACATCAAGTTCATCACATCCAAAAACAGAGGTGAAATATTTGCTTGAGCTTTTATTTCCATATTCAAAAATTTAATTAATTAAATGATATAATTTTTAATTGATTTTCTCAAATATTTACCTATCAGAGGATGCTGTTTGTATTTATATTTATGTGTGGAACATGTTTGCCTTTTATGTAACTATTTAACAAATGAGCTTATCAGACACCTGATGGTATGTGGCCAATAGACTCTATTAACACTAAAGGCACCACTGAAGTGTGACCCGCATTATTTACAGGCCGTCCGATACTTCTGTGCTGCTTCATCTTATACACACCTTCAATTTTTTTCTGGTTGTCCCTATATTTTTGGGTATTTGTATGTAATCCATGAACTTATTAATATTATCATGTTCTTGTCCTCATACCATCATCAAGGAGTCCGGAATTTGCCTGATTCAACCCCGTCATTGAACTCTTTTTTAATGAATATATGCAACTTTCAATCTACATGTTTTAACAAATGCAGCGATTAAGATTGGAACCTTAAAACAATTTTGGTTAGTCGTAGGTATCTTGTTTTATTTGTCATTATTTCCGAGCCCATCCTACTCGGAAATAAACCTTATGAATAGTTAATACTCAGTATACCTACTTTCGCCAACTTTAAATAAGCAACCACAAATCGTAATACAGAATTCAAGCAGATGAATCTTGGAAAGGAAATTTATGCGCACAAATAATATATTTCCTTGTTAATATTACGATGAATAGCAAGGATGCTTGTTCAGATTTAAGCAAAATCGTTTTGGGACAAACTGATGACAGTGAGTTTATTAAGCCGGTTACTGATGTCTCACTGTCACAAAAACATTTATAAATATAATAAAAAGTTAAATTGATGTTAATAAGGTAAGTAAGTTTACATTGAATAACATAAAATAAACAAAATATAAAGTATGAATAGATTGAGAAAAATAAACTGAGACTCTGTTTGAAGATATTTTGAAACATTTCCGATAACAAATGTTGGATCATTCTTTGTTGTACATTTATTGAGCAAAAAACCCTATTATCGTATGGGTTTTGTAAGCGCGTTCCATACGAGTAGCATACGATTGGAAAAAGAACTATAAATTGAAAATATTTTTAATGATTTGTTATTATAGTTTTACTTCATTTAGGAAACATAATAAATAATTTCCTACACATTCTCTTAAAGCCTTATGGTAACTAAAAACGGTTTAAATATTTTTCGAATAAGTATGTGAGTATTAACAATAAATCATGCTTACGTAGTTTTTGTTACTATTTTTAAATATCCTTGACTTATTTATTTCACTGAGTAATATAACCTATTGTCAAACAATTTACTAAATGGAAATAACAAAATAAACGAAAATCTACTGAATGGAAATCCTGAAAAAAGTATTTTGTTTTAAATACCCAGCCCAAAAAGGTCGCCTAATTTGTCGACCGGAATTGAACATTATTTCCCTGTTCCATTGTTTGTTTTACGATTACCAAGAGAGCTAAATAGCGTTTAGCGACGACTTTTTCGTTTAACTTACCCGCTGTTACCAGCTACGCGAAGGGGTTAAGCCCGATCCTAAACGTAAACTGCCTGATTTTCTTTCGAGAAAATGGGGTAAGGGGTTGAAAAATTGCTGGCATAACTTCCGTCTTATATTTAAGGTTTCGCTACGATTGTTACGGTTGGGGCTGCTTGGGATTATATTGTGTTTCGGTTAGATAGGTTTTGGGCCGAGCGACTCTTACAAATTAAACGTTCCAAATTTAAAAGAATCCTTACGCCTTACAACATCTTCAACTTGTCAAATCTATTTGGGGGCGGCGTCAAATAGTATTTTAGTATTTCTTTACATTAATTACTTATGTCTATAGGCGCTGATTTTACACGAAGTGGAATACTTGTATGTTGCTTCTATATCAATAATACTTGTGCGATATACATTGTTTATCACCTACTCGGAAACACTTATTATGGCTATAGGTTCACTGACAGAGAATGCCGGTAAATTACGTTAACTCAAATTGTTTATACTCAATACCTCCTACAACTGTGATTATAAATATCCCCCAAAATTATATCATTATGTAACAAGGTGTCTTGAACACAATGAAAATGTTTATTTAAATTTAATTTCGCTCCAAGCCATCCAAAGGTAAACTGACAAGAGTCAAATCACTTGAATAATACACATTAAATTTGAGATGACACAAATATATTTGGTGTTATATAGACTTGTGATTATTTTTTTCCATGTACATTATCTTATTTATGAAATGCTAGTGTCTAGGTTCAATGGTCGCTACGAGAATTATTTTTTATATATCGATTAGGGTACTTCTCATACTGTCTCTAATGATCAGGCCCCTATTGATGAAGTGACGGCCGGTTTTAATGTCTGTTTATAGCATCGCTTAGTTCTCAGATGGACGGAGCGACCGCTTTGCATGCCAAGTGCGTGTGCCAAAAGATAGTCCGAGTAAATTGCCCATCAAGAAGATTAAGTAGAATGGTGATACTACTAAAATGTAGACCATTTCGGCTCATGTGAGATCAAGCGCGCTAGGAAAACTTTCAAACTACCAACTTATTAACTTCAATTGCCTAGACTTGTATGTAAATTTATCTTAGTTGGTTGCTAGCTAATACTAGTATTGTATAACGTATATTGTATTCTAAATAATCATTGATAGTCTAGCTGTTTGAATATTGGTTCAGGTAAAGGAGAGCTTCAAATTATTAGGAATTAATTATCACTTACTTCGGTGAAGGAAAACATTATGAAAAAACCTACGTACCTTACGAGTTCTCCGTAATGTCTTTGAAAGTAGTGAAATTTGTTAATCCGTAGTTAGCGAATACGGTGGGCTTTTATTTTTATTTTTTAGCTTTTTTTAACCTTTACTGTTACATTGAGAGAGAAAACTCATACCTAGCTTTGGGATAGTTATGGGACGATAATGATGTGACATAAAGTTTTATGCGAATTGTTGTATCATTACGTGCGGCGGGAATTTTTCCGTAAAATATTAACTTCCGACATTTATCTATATTACGACAGGCAGAATACAATATGGGTGTCCGCGAAGCTTGTAAATGACGTTTCAACCCCGTTCTGCGTCGTCAGGAATGATTCATATGTTTGTATATAGCCCTAAGACATATAGAACTGTAATTTATGTTTGTTATAGTTATTGTAAGAAAGCCAGCCTTCCAAGCCTGGATATCGGCCATAGATGAATCCTGTTGAAGGTTCTTTGTACAATCCTGTTTAATGCCGTCGGTCTTTTTAGCTATGGTCTCGCCTTGGACGATAACGGGCTTTGGGTATTACAGATGTTCATAGACGGTGGTGATCACTTATCAAAAGGTGGTCCTTAATTGCTCGTTTATCCACACTATTATACATAATGCTTCCATACCACAAAGTAAAAAATTCAGAGGACAGACCGCTTAATAATTAATTTGGACCAGTGAGAAGTGCCAGAAATTTTTTACGTTTCTGTTTCTAAGAACGTCTATCGAATGAAAAGACAATAAATCTGTTGGTCTTATGTTCCGATTGTGGTACTTTTTGACATAATTATATATTTGCTACATTTTACGTATTTCGCTGCATAATACATATCTGTATATTTTTGATGTCATACTTCTTTTGGCACGTTGTGCGCGCACTCCGTCACCTAAACTCGACACCACGAAGTTAGCTGCAGTCTGCTCAATCTCAGAACAAATATTGTGGAAATGAGACTATTATAATGACACAAATATAGGGAAAACATAAATTTCCTTTTAACGAGCCTTGCTGTTATGATTTTTAATTTTGTAGTATTATAGATGCCACCAAATTATGCTTTTTAAGGTTGAACTTTCTTAGTTACACCTTTATAAATTGTATTTAATGTCTTTGTTTCATTATTTTATCGGTTTTATAACAAGCATAGACTGCTGACACGCACGGTTAAACTTTTGAGGTAATTTTTGTTATACGACAAAGAAGCATAACTTCTTACGTTTTTCTTTTATCGTAACTTATTATACGATTAAATGATTTTTATGAATGCGATTGAAATTCTGAAGAATTAATAGAGGTTAATTCATTGAAATGTATAAAAAATACACAAAATATTTGAAATATGAATATAATTACGACACATTTTTTTATTTTTTTACTGACAAAACGAAGTTGCAATTTAGCTTGAATAATATGCAAGGTAAATTTTATTTTAAACATACTTAGATTTCCATCTAAATGATTGTATTATCAAAGAACGTTGTAACTAGCCAGTTATAATACACATATAAACTTTTTTCACATTACTGGTGGCATCATTGACATTTTAGTACAATATTACTAGATCCCATTTGGGATCTATCCTATTAAGGTTTAATATTACTAAACACAGTTACACACATTTATTTTCATACATTCGTTCATTCGCTAGGGTCTATCCACGGGATTATGAAGCGACTATAATTTTCCAATTGATCAAATTGATTTGACATTGGTACGGGAGTGGTTTATACTATCTCATGCTGCATGATTCGGTTAACCTAACCAATAGAATCAATGTGACTGAACGGGTTTAAAACATTTAGTGTTTTATTTACTATTAATACTATAACCGCTAATAGAATCGATCTTTTTTTTAAGAATGTTTCTTTATTTACGTCCATTATGTATATTTTTAGCTTCTTAGAAACTGTATTTTTAGTATGTAACAATGTTTTTATTGTATTTTATTTACAATAGTATTATATTATTAGTTTTATTATTATTACATGTCATAAAGACATTATTGTGACACGTGGAAGCACACATACTGTTTAACGCCAAACACATTTAAATCCAGGGAATAAAATAAAAACCAAACTACACAGACCAATATTAATAGTATAAAGAGAGAGTGTGAATTTTATGAATTTATGTATATGCGGAAAGTAAACTCCGGAACCCCGGCACCTGGTTGAAAAATTATTTTAGCAGTTGTAAGTTTTATTATATATATTTATATATTAGGTAGAGTCATGGTGGTATATACTTTGCTTTTTACTATTTTAGGTATAAGTAGGGGTTACACTTACGTAATATCCACTAAGATTTAAATTAATATTGCTCAACCCGAACTCGGTATCCTCGATATTTCCCGTGCGCTATGACATGGGGTTCTTCAAAAAAGGTGTAAAAGGAGCTCTTCTTCAGGGCCGGCGTTGCATTGGCGATTCGCTTGGTGTTGCCCTTGTCAACAGGTGACGGTGACCACTTACCATCAGGTGGCCCGTCCGCTTTTACGTCAGCTCTTTAAGCCATAAAAAAAAACTTAGTTGGGCGGGCCGAAAGTTAATAATTACACGGCATATTTTTGTATTTATTACGTGTATAGAAAAAACTATTCGGTTCTTATAAGTACGTATATATGCGTGTACTATATAGTTTTTCTAGTTTATCATCAAAGCTACACATTTTCAACTGGCAGGTAATATCCTCAGTGCAGTGTTTGTCTTTGGAATAGCATGTATTATATATGATAAAATGTATCTTCACTCTCGGTTGTCAGACATCTTCACTATACAATTTTTTGTTTCAAAAATTAAGAGGACATAATGACGGCGAAGAGTCCTTTTCATATAAAACGTCTGAACAGTAATGGAACTTCAAGCGATACGTTCGTATTTACGATGCATTAACATTAATGTTATGAATATTATGACTTAGATCTCCCAGTTACAAAGGGGACCCATTTAGAATTGAATAGGCAATAGAGAGAATTAGAATAAAATGCAGAGTTGCTTCTGAATAATAGCAATATCAGATGTTATTAATGTCGCATCAAATGTCGTTAACTTTTGATTGTGGTATGTGTGATTTTAAGCTGATCGTAATACAGTTTAGTTAATTTTTAAAACAAACAGCAACATCACAGTTTAATTGGTAGATAATACAATCATATGTATATTAAGCTCACCCTTTGTACTCCTTGTAAGCTTTTAATAAACACCATAAACCTTCAGTTTTTATAATTTAAGTACTTACATGAGATTATTCATAAGGTGCGATCATGATTTGGATGATCTTCAATTTAAAACCAGTTTTAAGAACACTACAGGTATTTACGGAGAATAATTTCTTAATTATGTCTTTTTTGAACAAATAAAGAGCAGGATTAATTCCTTAACTGTAAATAACATTCACTGTTTAAAGTTGTAACCATGTGAATAAACGAGAAACTACCTTGAAAAATAGCAAGCACTTATTTTAAGTTAAGTCTAATATCTGCGATAACGCACAAGTGAAGGAAACGCGTTGATAACAGTCTTTACCTTAATAAGGTGTGAGGCGCACAAGCTTAACCTGCTTAACTAAGCGCAATCTTATTCCGGACGCAATCTTATTCTGAGCGCTTGATAGCTCGATGCGAGCTTATCAATAATCGCTCCTCTTAATTGTTGCATGGCGCATGTTGGGCCTTAATTAGTGAAAATACCGCGCCCTATCACTAGGCATCTTTGATTTTGAATGCAATTATTGTCCCTTTGATAAATAAAATGGGTTAGCTAAAAGAGAACCAATTGTTAAAAAAAAATTAAATTATCTGCCACTTGAAAATACCAAGCGTATCACGATGTTACAAGATTTTATTTTTTAAAATAATTGTTTAGTTAAAATATAAGTAACTTTTTTTTATTAACTGTGCAATGATAATATAATAATTATAATTGAATGAAAATATCAATTTACATTATTTCTAATTCCGAATGCTTACTTATTACGTAATATATGTAAGTTTTATATATGTATAAACCATAATTTCGTCAACCCTTAATTTCAGATTACATTGCTATGACGGCAGATTGAAAACGCGGTGGAAATTACAAAACAAGTGAAATTAAATCCACCCCACCGTATACGGTATTCGTATACGAAGAAATTAGTATAATGAATCCAATTAATGAGAATGTTCATAGGTTTGCGTCGCGTGCTCTTGACGTAATTTAATTTTAATATGTTGCGTGCATACTGCATAAACTCGTGCAAATTATCTAGCGCGGATGATCTTTATTTGCTCACTGAAATGTGTACTGTAGCCGTTTTATTCTGTAACTGCGTAGACTCAAAGGGCTTAAAATTTAATTAATTTTTCACTCTTTAGGTTTCAACGGAATTGAAGGTATAATTGCCGAAATAATTATAATCTCTTCACTTCTTACTACAATACATTTTCAGTGCCGATAAATCCGATATAATGAAATAGCGGTAATAATGGAATGGTATGGATTGTTTGTGCGTGTAAAATGTATTATTGTCAATCAGCCTTCTTTAAGGCTATGATGCTTTTCTTTAATAATTGTTTTGGGGCAAATCCACATTACTTTACAGTTACAGCTATAACTTCAAAACTAAAAACTTCAAAAAACGGACAATTATCTGAGTTATTTCTGCGTTTATGTGTTATCTATGTTCGTTTCCTCAATGTTCATTTCGACATTTGATTACGTGAAGCATGTAACAGAAGAAGGACAATTTTCTTTATAAATAACTTATCAATATGCGTTGGCAACATAGCAACCCTTCTGTGTGCATTTCGAGTAACAAAGAATTTTACCTTTCGATATAAATACCAAAAAAAGACAACGCATCAGTGATACCATTGGTCTTGCTGATGTCCATGGGCGACGGCGACCACTTACCATCAGGTGGCTCGTCTGCTCGTTTATCGGCTATTAACATAAAAAGAAAAAAAAAAAATACATATTTATATTCGGAAAAAAGTAATTCATCCCCCAGACCATACAAAGAACTCCACATAAAAATACCAAATAAATTCCCAATGGGATATCTATAAATGTATCGACATCCGCCGTCGCATTCAAAACATATCATCATGTACTCTAAAAATTTGAATACGGGAGAGCAGATCACAAAAGGCTTCCAATTCATTTGCTTATCTATTTAAAAAGAGGTTAGCTGTAGGATATTCAAAGCCATTGGAGTTTAATGTCACAAAATGTCGGTGTAGGCTCATCCATCCAGACATGTGAGTGTGAGCGATGAATAAGAAAAAAATATATAATATGCTCAGTGATGCGAGAGCTTTGGAGTGGGTATCGGTATTTTTATTGAAGATAGGCTAGTCTACAATGATGTTTTATATAGCTTATACCTATTGATATGATTTATAAACATTTTTTACTTTGAAGAAGCTTTCACGTTTAGTAAGAGTCGGCTGTTCAAATTGGAGGAAAAAGGACAAAGAAGATTTTATTTTTAGTTTTGTTACTATATAATGTAGGATATATATTTGCTTCTCAATACTAGTAATATTTTAAGTTTTTTTTTAACGTTTACACACTCACACCCCCGAACCAGGAGGAGGTCGTCGATATAATGGTATGTAGTATAATAGTACCTACTAATAGTAACTAAAGAGAAAGAAAAATCTTTACTTCATTATTCAACTACATTTCCTTCATTGATGCTTAGAGATATAAATCGAAAATAGTTTAGGTTTTTATGTACATATTTTAACGAAAAAACCGACTTAAATTTAAAAAAGGTGAATTTCTTGGTTTCAACTTTTACGTTTCATTATTAGGGGTGATATCTTTTTTTCAGATTTAAATGGAACCTAACGGAGAGTATATCACCTAAAAAAGGGAATTTTCCAAATCAAATCAAATCAAAAAAAAAGAAACATGCAAACGAATTAAAGAGCTCCTCCTCTTTTGAAGTCTATATCTAGAATAGTTCTATAGTTTATAATAGTTCGATTGTTAATATATATTTTTTAGTTTGAGGCACTAAATTGGACTATACTTCGAATTATCTATAAAGCGAGGTATCAATTACAATAAAGATGCATACCTTATTCTGTTTTTTTTCACTTATTAGGTTATACCTACGAGAACATTGGCGCCTAATTTATCAGTGCATAGAGAGGCTGGGGTAATTTAATCAGTTGGTAAAAGTGTAAATTTTTGCGTTATTTAATAAATATACCGTCAATATTTGGAACGAAATAAGTGCAAACATAAGTTAGATACAATTTTTATTATAAATGTCGTACCCTCGATATAAAATAGTTCACTACGTTCACTTTGTTCGATCAAACGTTTGATAGAGAATAATTCCGTGAACGACTGATAGTTCACAAAGCGCCGGCAATACTACGCTATTATTTGGATCGTATCAACAGAAATAAGTCGCAATTCAGTAACAGAAGCAATAGGTACTATAGGAAAATAAATCCTTTTAAGAATGCGTTTTAATTTTTTCATTTTGTTTTATTTGAGATTTTCAATTGAATTCTACTCATTTTGCTTTGCTTTCTGAAACTTTGTTCATAATATCCGCTAAAAATTTCATCTATACCGTTTTAAAATATAATTTCCACATACTTGAAAAATAGATAAAATCGTTTACATATAAATTAAGAAAATAACGTGTTTTTAATATATTTTTTTGCATTTATTGTTTAAATTATTATATAAATACATTTGACATTATGTATAAATACAATATTATAAATAAAAATCAAGCTATGCTATATGTGCGCTTTTCATTAATATGTGAGCAAACGGGCATGCGGTCCATTTGTTCATAAATAGCGGGAGGACAAGGGTCTCCTCATAATTGAGGAGGCCTAGAGCATATTTTATTACGCTGTTTCAGTGCGGATTGATAGGCAGAAGTTTTTGTGCCACTCGAAGGCCTCCGACATAGCTTAACGACTACTGTCGGACGATAAGATACATTTGAATGTGTTGAAATATTTCAGGAGGAAGTTCCTATCTTGTAAAAAAGTCGTATCATGAGATTGTTGACATTATTCACATTAATTATGTTTCAATTAATGATGACATGACAAAAATGTACAAAAAGTGATATGCTCAATTTATTATGATTATTTCCTAAATATTTGTATGTCAACAATGACAAAGTGTAAGAGCTATATATCTACTAGACATGTTTATCTGAAAACAACACTTATACAAATAAATTAATTTGAATTTAAATCTAAATGTGACGTTGGTCATCTGTTTTGCAAGATCACTTGAGACTAACTTGACTAGGTTATGTTTGACAGATTACTGAGAAGATTTACAATGTAATTTGAACTTTATTTTTTATCAAACAATAGCTTTTACCCGTGATTTCGTCCGCATTACATTTCGAATTACATTTAGAGAAAATATGTGTGCAAATTTTGCGCCATAGATTAATATAAAA
>PDGT01000049.1:949598-1234637 GCA_003671415.1 Megathymus violae | reverse complement strand
TAGATCAATAAAACTTATTTTATAAAATGCGCTCCGAAATAACTTTTCGCTTTCGATGCAATCGATTACTCAAAATATATTATATATTTATAAATTAGATAAGAAAAAAGATAGGATTTTGTATTTTGACATTATTATTTTTTATCTGATATAAAAATGCAGTAATCTGTGCCCTAGTGCTATTGTTCATTTAAATTTTTTTGTTAACTCTATGTTGTTTGTTTCTCAAATTATCGATTCTATTATAATGGTTTGATTTAGGTGTACCTACAACTCGTTGCAAAACAATTGACAAAAAATATCACATACGGCATAATTGAATAATCGAAAGTTATACTAACTTACTTATCGTATATTTGTTTCTTTGAAATTTCTTTATGATTCCTTCTGTGACAGCTGAACCTTCCATCTCACACATGTGAACATGTCGGTAGCAAAAATGATATAATCTAGATGTAACCATTGTATTAATCAATTCATTCGAATACTAAGTGGTTTTGGATTCACACCGCACGAATTCTAGTCAACTTAATAGCTGCCAATTTATAACGATGCTAATTATTTTTCTGCGTGTTCTCATGTATTTTAATATTGATAGGCTATATGTTATGATTTGATTTATTTGCTTGTCCGCCAACGCGTACACTAACCTTTAAAGTAGACAATGCAATTTTATTCTTATGTCAGCGTTACATTACAATCAACGAATAAGGCACATGCCAGATAATTATATAAAAGTTGCAATGTATATGGTACAAATACCTCAAATACATCGATATCCATCGTTATAATTTATTCTCAAATTTTACATCTGTGTGTATATAATGTTTCATGGTATATAATTATTACAACTCACAACTACTTCACTGCTGGGCAGACATTACCCTTGGGGAATAAAAAGAGGTAAAGATTATAAAACGATAACTAGGTAATGCGCCTATAAAAATCATTTTAAGTACTTTCAGGATCAGCTTGATGTCTTTGTCACTAAATCAATGTCTAGTTTCTATAATGCACATTACTTCAAGAAATGTATAAGTGCTCGTAGGATTTAGGCCTAGACGAAGTAAAAGAACTAAATTCAAAGCCACTGTCCTATCGCTGCTCACACGTTCCATCTAATTGCATTATTATGCTAAATCGAATCACGTGTCTTTAATTAAAATGAAGTCTAGACGTTGTTCTTGAACGTTGGCTTGATTGAAATTCCCTTTTCTAAGTTATTCGTACCTACCTTTAGTTTAATATTATAAGGTACAAGTAACTTCTTAATGTCATTTTTAAAAACTCATATAAAATAACACGTACGTATGTACATACTTTACGTAAGGTACTAACGATCTGCAGCATATTTAATGTCTTTTAATTACGTGGGTGTCCATCTTTCATTACAAGAACGAGATGGTTCATCACGATCGAGGCATGAAACACCGGCGTTAACCGTCCACTTTGTAATTAAAAACGTTCCATGACACTTGGCCGACGTTGATTGATTATTTTTCGAAGTTGTGTTTGTTTATGATCACAGTAGGTATTTTGTATTGGCACGGAAATAAGTTGGATTTAAGCCCGGGATTAGTATAACAGAGGCTTACGTGATTAGGTCGGTTATTAGGATTGTACGTTCAGATTTTTTCAGATTCAAGCTTAGTGCAGTGTTACCGTAATCATTTAAAACTTTATAATAATCCATCGTCCCGCATGTATGTATCTTCATTAAAACTATTGATTGACCATCAAAAAATGTATAATTGAAGTTACGGTGAATTGATTAATTTCTATTCGTAGCTCATATCCCTTGGAACTATTCTACTTTCTCTAGTTTTGACGGATATTCAGCCGGCTTAAGAGTCGAGTGGCTTTTGCGACCCTTGGAATTCTATCATGAACTCTTAATTATTATTAGTATTTTGGTAATAGGTACTACATTTCTATTAAAATTTCATATATGTATTATTAATATTATCAGTTACAACTGATATAGCAGATTCATTTGTGAGTGCTACCGGTCTCACATTCTATTTTAGAATTTAAAAGTCAAATAAGAATCAGTACTTAAAAGTGATTGAAGAAACTTCTCTGGTGAAAGAAGTATATTGTTTACGTATAGTAGACTGTTGCGATACGTAATATATAAATTTTTATGTATGTAAATTGATTTACTCGTTAAAATGTATATAAGATTTTGAATTGTTAGCTATCGATAAATAAAAAACACAATTGGTTGGTGTGGGTTAGCTACTTAACCGCTACAGACGCAGCGGAGGACATTAATGATCGATACTTGAATAGATGTGGTGCGGTGTTTAGTATTATTATGTGTATACGAAAGTAAATACTTCGACCTACGAAAAAAGTATAGTTAAATATAAAATATACCGATTTATACTTTATCACTACCTTTTAGCTTTGTCTTTTCGTTTCGACCCGAAAACAATCTGTTTGGACCGTATCCAAACAATGGGATAAGACTTCAGAAGTTTCTCAGTTCTTGTCTTAGTAAGTTTCAGTTGAAATATTTTACCCCGAGATTTTCCGCAACTCTGAAAGTATCGAGAAATCAAGTTCCTGTTTAGGCGCAAACGTTCAAAACTCGATCTCGAAGTGGGTACTTTATAACCAGCTTAACTCTTAGTTTGACCTTTGACAATTTGTTATCTATTCTTATGCTAAAGAGAAATAAATTCGTTTTCAGACGTGGGTAAACATAAATCACAGGACCTAAAACGCTATTTCCCTGGTACAACATACCAGATACGGCTTTAGAGGTATGGGAGATAAGAGAGTTATGTTGCTTTATTCCGTACACAGAACGTACGCGACGTCTTCTTTTCTATAAACTATGTTGTTGTATATCCGCACTCATTATCTATTAACACGCCGCAAAACTTACGCTCCTCCTACGTTACTCCCTATCTCGCCTTAAACAGTACTTTCCCGGGTTTCGTTGCGTACTTGGGCTGATCAGATAGCTACGCTCGCACGAACAGACTGTACACTTATTTATTTACCGCACTAAGACGATTATTTACGACGCAAAGCGTGTAATAGCTTGCAGTATCTTGTTTTTCTTTATAAGATCCGACTTCCACAACATGCATCATTTGAGGCGAACAAGGCGATACCACGATCTCGCACCGACTACGTTCCTTTTTTTCGTAAAGAATATATTCGCAACACGAGGCAGATTAGCATAGGAAAGTAATTTAAACAAATTGCCTTAGCGATTTTTGTGAAAAATGCAGGGCAATTTAGTTAGATAAAGTAGGCTTGTATCTGCGGGTCGATATATCAACAGATGTGTGATTCTAGAATACGTTATTTGTCATATTACAATATATTTTAAGATTACAAAATATTTAAGTGATAATGGATGATGCAACGAAATGATCTATATTCATAACAGGCCAGCAATAAATCTATACTAGTTAAAATAATAACGCTTAAATGAAGTGCCCGTATAAGTTTTGTACATAAAAGTACCAAATAAGTTTCTTCGAAAACATAGAAATATATTTTTTGTCCAGTTAAATTCTTAAGAATCGAACAACTCTACAAAAACTAAGAAATTTACCGATTATAACTAAGAGACCATTAATGAGAATCTATTTTCCGACATTTTATAATTTATATGTTTATATTATATTTTTTATATGATGAAAGAGCGAAAAATTCCATATTTTATCGAAATTATGTGCCTTGGAGTAATAAATGAGAAAGACCATCACATTAAAAGCCTCGTTTAACTGTTGGCCGATAACATTTTGCTGCGAAATACGTAAAAGTGTACATAAAGATAAGTCCTGCTACGCTTTACCAAAATTTCCCCAGTAAATTTTATTCACACAAAAACGATTTTCGGATAATGTCTGCCCATTAGAGGTTCGGAAAATGTGATCTTTTGTAAGCTTTTTGCCTTGCGAATCCACTGTAACAATAACAGCATGATATTTCGTCCAAAATTGAAACGTAGCTTGTTTTATTTTTAATTTAGTTTTAACAATGCTTATGATTATATTTCATATCAACGTATTTTCTGAACAACTAAGTTCCTACCCAGAACAGGTATATTTGTATAACTTATATTGATTAAAAAGCAGTTACCGTTCGGAATCGTTTCGAAACATAACATTAAATTTAAAAAAGGCGCATTATATAGCGTCAGTTGCCATCATAAAACTCCCTTGTTATACCATTTAACGGGTGGCCGACATAAAACTATTTATAACTCACTAAGGAAAGTGTTTCGTATATATTAAGACCAATAAATATTAATATCGGAGGCCCAAAATTCCTTTTATGACCGGTCTTTCGGCGTATCAGCGAAAGTATACAAGGACAACGGCCACCCATTTCACCTAAAACTAATTTGTTAGCCTCAAAAACAAAAGTGAAACTAAGCTTCTTTCTACATTTTTTTGTATGTGTATTTTTTTGCAATAGACACAGTGAATGTGAGTTTGTCATATTCTATTAATGATTGATAAGATTAAGGGAAAAATAACATAAAATAGAAAATTTGATCGTCTAAAAGGTAGATTTAGAAGTATTACTTACAGCTAAAGTAAAAAAATATACCTTGAAACATCAAACGCTGCTATATGTGGAAATATGCTATGCCTGTATCTACATCATCCTAACCAACAGCTCATTTGGTACTAAACTTAAATTTAATGCAATATTGTCCATTGGTTTAACCCTCGAAATAGTAAATTATCTCCTACAAAGTTAAAAGTATTCCAATTTAATTATTTCAGATGGGATAATAAAAGGAATTTAGTTTCCATTTTATTGCGTTACGCCATATTTTTTTTTTATATTTTGTACTAAAAATAATGGGGATTAGTCACAGATGAGTCACAACCGTAAATGTGAATGCAGCAATAGTCCAAAAATGCACTCCGAATAGAATTATTATCGGTCGTAAATCCAAACAATGGTTGTTATTAACTTTCCCTTCTTTTTGTTTTGTTTCAGCATCCCTTGGATGCAAATTAATACAATTTCGGTTTTTGTTTAATGTCGATTGTCATAAATAACTGAAAACAATTGTGCAAGGGTCTATGAAGAAGCTGGCGAAAATCTGTTGTGGGGAAAAGCGAAAAACTTAAATAAATTTAGTCATTTAAAAAGAAGAAAAGATATTAATTAAATATATTTTATTCGAAACATTTATGAGTACGATGAAATTACTGGGTGTAATTAATTTACTTCCATTAATATTATTTGCAGTAAAGATTATATTGATGATACAGCGAGAAAGGGAGAGAGAGAGAGAGAAAAAGAGAGATGATACCAAGATACAGAGCCGGTGGAAAAGTAATACTTTTGAGAGATTCAATGCTTCATATATCGTAAATTGTAACTGATCACTTACTTATAACTTCAAGGCTCTAGAAATTACTAAGAAAATAGAAACGGAGTTTAGGCAGAATAGATTTTTCTTTAAAACTACAGCTGAACAAGTTTTCAATGTCACTTTATACTTGTTACCTTGTAACATTGTTAATGGTAACATAGTAACAAAATATTAATGGCAACCAACAGTAACATGTAAAGATTTAATAGTACTTTACTTTAATAGTAATAGTACTTTTTTATAATAATAACCGAATAATGAGCTGAGGAGCTACCTGATGGTAAGAATTCACTGTCACCTATGGACGTTAGTAACATTATAGGTATCACTAATGCGTTGTCGATCAAGAAATCAGAAGAGTGAAAGGAAGTACGTAAGTACTATTTACTTCCATAGGGCTCAAAATCAGCTTTGCACTCCGTACCCAAGCTAAATAAGACCTGTAAAGTATGAATGATGAAATTATTTCATACGTCACAAAACAAATACTCAGCAGTTTCCAAGTGATCTGCACAAATAAAATTGTACAACTACCTACTTTGTTGACCGAGTTCTTAGTGACATGTCATAAAACAAAGTTGATTAGGAGCATCATGATGTTCCGAACAGAACTCAATAGTTTCATACAGATACATCACACGGTTTATGTAATGCCCCAATAAAATGTTCATTATTACTCACAGACGTTTTAATCACATTAGAAGCCTTCGCTGGGCATAAATCTTATACAACGAAGCAGGAGTAATAAAGCTAGAAAAACTGGACTTAATTAACAATGAGACATAACGTTTGTTCTAGATGTACAGCAGTGCACAAATATTAATTTAAGCTTGTTATTAATTTTGTAAAGAAGATATATCGTCAGTTAAGAGAAATATTCAGGTGATATAAAAAATCACCATACTTTTCGATTTACATGGCCACTTTGTTCGAGGAATAATTTCCAAGTTTCTAAATCTTCTCCTTTTAGCAAATTCACATGAATTCCAACTCTTTTATACCAATATTTAAGTACCTACTATCAATATCGTAAATCACTTGTAAGAGAGCTTTCACTAATAAACAAATAAAGAAGCAAAAAGTACTAAAAAGTACTCAGTAAACTACCTTGTTTTTAAAATCACGTCACACCATGTCGCAGTAACATAGAAAGACGAGATAGCACGATCTATCAAGCATCATTACATTTTAAAGACGTTTTAACCGCAATCGTGACATACGTACAAGATTTGGTAATATAAGGCGTCACACAGTCCGTTAAGGTTTATTCACCTGAACATTTGTTGCGAAATCTAAAGATCAACCCTAACCAGTATATCTTATATGCTTCCGTATTTCTAAGATCTATATCTCTGAATCACAGACCCATTCCCTTCGTCTTTATGTTAGACCAAACCAAACAATTTCAAAAGGCACAACGATGAGATTTACAGTTTCGTTTCTTTAATCACTGTACCTTGCTGGTAAAATAAAAACAAGTCAAATTGAAATAGTGGTTGCTCTTTTTGTGAGTCATGAAACAAAGTTTTACTATTTTTCTTTTTATTACGTACTACAAAATACGATAGATTAAAACATTGAAGAGCCTTAAGTGTCTACTATTAACTTTACTTAGCGTTCCTTTTTGTTTTATGTTTCATTTTCATTTGGTAATTCAATATTCTTTAGCTTTTAACGACAATCTTTGCGGTATGATTAATATCATCTTTCTTTTGTTTCGCATTGAATTTCAAATCTTCACTAAAAAAAATTTGGAACATTTTATTCCATTACTGTACATAATGCATGTAATAATAGTTTACAGAGT
Source organism: Megathymus violae (assembly GCA_003671415.1). NCBI lineage: Eukaryota > Metazoa > Arthropoda > Insecta > Lepidoptera > Hesperiidae > Megathymus > Megathymus violae. Next base: position 1,227,471 of record PDGT01000049.1, on the reverse strand, counting down.
TTTCTCTTTTATTTATTTTTATTATTGTATTTTCTTCTTAATCGTATTCTTTATATTCACAGTTGCGAACAACCTTGAGTACTTTAGTATACTTGGCTCTCTTACAAACTACACGAAACAATTACAACATTCATGACTCATTTGAATTTGAATCTTTTTTTAGTAATGCAATTTTTAAATTGCTTATTTACTAAGTTTTTTTTTTGTTCATAAGCAAAAAATACTGTAAGAAAACATCTTATTAAAATCTCGCATAAACAACTAAATGTAAATTCCTGTGTACACACAAAAAAAGGAATATATTTTATACTGTACCAATAACCTAATCTCTCTTCGGTTCGGAAGCTCACCCATGTAGGATTAGGGTCTTGAAGTTAAAACCAAAAATAGTGTAAAACTATGAGTTTGACTTCACATTGTCACAATTAGTTCTGTGCTATGTATAATGTTTTCACTACAAGGAATATTTTCTTTACAGTATCAACAAAAGAATTTATCACTAATTGGTTTCACATCCACAATATCAGCACTTTAAAATCATCAGATTTTTGTTTATTATAAATCAATATGCTTTTAGTACCTACAATTATTTCATTAAATCATTAATTCATTTTCATTCATTATGACCCATAATTGTTCCACTGCTGTTTCCTCTACAATGAGGATTAAAGGATCGTCCCCCACGTTGGTCAAGTGCAAAATGGTATATTTCACACCATTTTGAGAGATAAAAGAATGATAAAAAAAGGAAATAATGATAAAAGTTTAATCACAAAGTAATTTTATTTATTCTATGATTACACTTGGACTAGAAACCTAAACCTAAACACCGGTCGCATATGATGAGACTCAACAAATGAGCTGTCATCTAAATCAAGCGTAATAGTAGATTCTAATTTTGGGAGTTGATTTATTTAAAACGCTTCTAAATAATTATTTTTGAGCATCGACACCATTACTTTAACCATTGTTTAAGAACGATGCTAAAATATGAGCCGACATGGTTGAATGGATAGTTGATTTATACCTTACTGTAGGCGTTCAAGAACTCATAGATATTCATCGTCTACATGATAATTAAATTTGACCTCAGGCGTTAGGAGGAAATGCAACTATCTTCGTGTTTATGATCACAACGAAATTTACTTGACACGTTAAGGTACCAGGTGCTGACTTGTTTTACCTCCGACAGTAAATATTGTTAACGCGTTGGAAGAAATAAAGATTATACTGCTGTTATAATAACGCTGGCATAAGTTTTATGAGCTGAGTATACTTATACAAAACTTTCAAATACGGTTAGAATCCATTAACGGTTTCTTAAAGTTTTTCTTCCGACAACTCGTTCTGGTGGAGAACCGAGAACTACTTTAGTGTGAATTACGTGAATGGGTTTATTACCGATCAGAGTACCGAGTCGAATTCTTACGTTTTCCTACAGTACCCAACTAAATAAAAAAGTGTGTGTTATAAATGATTATCAACCTATCCCTCAAATCTCATACATATATGGTATAATATATATAGCATATATTTATATCATATCAGTAATAACGGAATGTAACTTAAAAGCATAATGACATCTAAGCCCAATTTCATAGAAAAACATATATATAAATTTTGGAGACCACACTTGCTAAAGTGTAAAACTTTCAGGCTATAAACAAAATATAACTATCTTGACTTCATTTTGATGAGTGCATCCAACGATTATAGTTGTAAACTCACGCATAAATATGTTCGCAGTCTCAATAACAACCAGCAAACTCAAAGGGATTACACATTTGGGTGATATGTTGCAGGAAACTGGGCCATTAGTAGCAGGCAGTAAATTTTACAAATTAGTAGCGTATGACAAACTAAAATTAATGAACTTTTGTCAGCTCTAGGCATTTTTTAATTTTACACTTTTGGGCCTTAATGATCAAGCAGATGTCAGCGCCATGTCAGAAAATGTCATACGTAAATCTATCATCTATTTCGGTTTGGGTACGATTTTGTTTTCTTTGTTTAAACTACTTCACAAGACCTAAAGTTGTGTTGCTTTTGTTTAAATAATAATATTAATCTAATCGCAGGTTTTTGTCATTTGAAGCACTGTGTTATTATTTTTCGGGGAACATTTGTATAAACTACGTTGAATTAATCAAAACACAGTTTATGAAAACAACTGGTGCAGAAATATTACGTAGTAGATCCCATTACAATACGGGAGAGGGTAGCTTTTGATTAAAATTTCATAACCCCAAGCTTAAACGGAACAGTGTCATTGTAAATTATGACGGAATCCTCAATATTTAATGAGCAGTCTTTGTTAACAAGTGTAAAAACGTTTTTAATGATGTAACTATTGTTGTTTTAAACAAAAACTGGTTAATTATATGTAAATGTTTGAATAATATTAAAAATCCATATCTGACTTGGTGAAATAAGTTTTTAAATACACACAGCAAGAGACATTAGATAATGTTCATATTACATGTTTATTTTTTTACTTTATAAATATAGTTTTGTGGTTCAACTTCTTAGACATCATCACCACTTACCATCAAATGGGATTGTTTTCAAGTACTAACTTTTTTATGTTAAAAAATACAAGTTTCTTTTAGCTTGTCTTGTTGTCTAATAATATTGCTGTCCAGCGACAAGGACGACTGTTCTTTTATTTTTTTATATTCTGTTTATACTGTTTATTTATACATATAGCATTAAATAGGTTTCTGAGTTTTCTGCAGTGATTAACATTCAAAATAAATTTGAAATGTACTTGGATTTTAAATACACTGGATATTACAGGAGGTAACGTTTTAAAACGAACCTCCAGACGTAACAGCACTATTTGCACTCCCTCGAGATCACAAGCGGCTGTATTCATCCAACTATCGCTTAAAGTCTCCCAGAAGCTGTAATGTGTCAAGTTTGATTGTCAATTATAGGCGTTCGGTGCTTGAGACTAACTCTGGATTATCTGTTTGCCTCAAATATGAGCCTTCTTGTTTCAAACCGCACTATCAACAACTTCAACTAAGATTCACTTAGAAAGTTTAGAAAATTATTTTATTTCACTTATAAATGGAGCATTATGCAGAACGTTCTGGTATACAAGTCACGATGTTTTCCTTCATCGAAGCAAGTGATAACTTATATTAAATGCCTCCATAATTTACAAAATTAAAGGTGCCTGCAGGGTTCGAATACAAGTCTCCTGTGCGGAAAGCCTACGTTTGAAACACTGGGACTAGGACATAGATATTTTTATTAAATTTTAATAAAGTTATCAATTTTTTTTTAGTAATACCTTGATTTTTATATAAATTTAATGGAAGTTTTACAAAATATATAACTGAAGGTGTTCGTCGGTGTATATCTTATCGAGCCACATGATGACGTTCAAGGAAACATATTAAAAAATTTCAACCTTTGTATGTTGATACAAAGCAAAGACTGTTTCATCGTCGCAATGCCATGTAATTAACTTCCGATTTAGTAGTCATTAATGTGTTGTATTAGAAGAGTTAATTAAACTTTTTTGAAGTAATACAACATACGGAACAGATATCGCTTTGTCAAAGGTGCAAAGATATTAGTGTTGTAAAAAGGCATATTAAAAATCTTGTTTTTATTACCTTATAGATACATACATGGAATTTAAAAAGTGTTTTAAAAACATTTTTTAGGAATAATGCTCATTTTCCACTGTAATTACAATTCTTAGCTCTGCAGTTGTTGTAGTGAAGGAATTTCTTGCAAAACCAAAATTTGCTGAACGTGACAAATTCGCCAGTTTAAGTCAAATATACATTAATTTCCTGTTTTCTACATTTAGTATCTATATTACTTACAGTGATTAACAGATCCATATAGTACCCGCGTATTCTGCAAGCTAATTTTGATAAGTGCAGCACAAATATAATTAGTTCATTACACTTTATTAATTTTAATATTGGAAAATTAGGAACTAACTTATAATAACGGCTTGTTGCTAGCTTGCCAGATATATTTATTGAGCCCCGTACATTTTCATAGTCTACTGTTACTCTGAACTAATTTTAAGCTACAAACATTTATGACATTAACGACAACTTGTATACCTACAAATTTAGAATGCAACTTTTGACATTTGTGGTTCAGATCGAAGTTTCTACATTTCGACAAGTTCGGCTGAAGGAAACGACGTTAGTCGGTTGTAAATGCGTAAGTAAATTAGTGTGGACCGAAATAGAATTGTGAACAAATAAATACGTTTCAATGAATTTCTTTTACATCGACTAAATATTTTTCGAGACCAACGGCGCATGTGATTAAGGGATGGGACATTATCTGTGATGCTATTGTCCTCGATTGTCCTTGTGTTGTGGTCTGTGGGTCGAATTCCATTTGTGAGGGAACTAAAATCATACCATATTGCATTGCTGATAGCGTATTATTTCACTTGGTGATATAAGAGGTAAACATTTTGTATTGAGTTACGCAAACCCAACACCGTTGGCTAGACGAAAGCTGATCTCTTTCTGTGACATCTCTAGAGTACGTAAAGGATTATCGAATGACAATATGCATTTTTTTCAAAATGCGTGCATTTAGACGATCGTATTCATCAGGGGCCGTTGTTAGGCTAGGATGCTATTAAATTGCGCATGCGTCTTTTGTCGTGCCATATGGCATTTTACAGCAGATGGCTGTTTATCAAGTCTACCGTTTTAAGTAAGTAAACTTAAATCATTATTTAAGGAAGCTAAAGGGATTAAAACTGCAGAATAATTCCTTGCATTAGATTTCTGTTTACCTGAGAATCTGCGAATAAAAAAAAATACAATATTAAATTCACTAAACACATTATATTTCATGTTTTTATTAGTTTTTCCAAGCCGTTTATGTAGTTTATGTAATTTGGGTATTATTTAATAGGACGTCTAAATCAATCTACCAAATTATATTGCTTAAATGACGGGAAGTTTCTCGCGGTACGTAATTCCAGGGAACATTTATTTTAGTTGTTTAGAATCCATTGCTGCATACGAGACTAAATTCTACTAACTCGTTTAAGTTTTGGTTTACTAAGAATTTTATTCTATAAGTAGCATAATTTAAATTCATCAACTTTTCGTCTTTTACAAGATATTACTAAAGAACACAGGGATAGTTAATTATTTAGGGAATTAAACCCAGCAATATAAAAAAAGTGTTATATGAAGAAAATAAAATTTTATCGTTGAACTTAAATACGTATATGTATAAAATTTATAATTTTAATTATTATAATTACATGGCTTAAGTTTTTGAAGCGGTGTATTGATAATTAACTTTTGTAACGAATATTTCAGTTTTTTAATATTGTAGACTGAATTGTGTGGTCGGTACTCAGGAGTAGCAACACGCCTATGATTGACTTGAAACACCGAGACTATTTTTTTATTATTACTTCTAATACTAACTGATATTACGACTACTTATAACTTTAAATGAATAGGGTACTCACGAAATGTAGCAAGGTCGAAGTATCGGTATAAATTACAAAAATCGTAAGTAACCGATAAATTTTGAATGTTTAAAGGTGGTTATAAAATAAAAATTTAGAAAATATGAGTGATGATATACTCGTATATGTCAATTATACTTAGTCTCGGTATAGAGTTCATTACCACTGTCATTGTTACCTCGACAGCTACGATGTAAATGTTTACATGTTAATGACATTCATAGTGAATAATGATTTATTACGAGTTCTACTGTGTAATTCATGCATATAATACCACAAAAGCCACAGCCATTTATAACAATACAGTTTATTGCAATTTAGTCTGCACTTCTGTGTAGTAATGAAATGTTTCGCGCTTGGACATATTTAAACAGTTTGTTCTATTAGATTGCGAGGACCAGTGAAGTGAGGAGAAAGCTTCCGAGTAAAATCTCTTTATATGAGTTTCTCCTAAGTTCAACTCCACTAAGACGTATTTCCGCCTTGTATTATATGAATCCTTTGCAGTGTTTAGTTTTTTTTTTCTACTCAAGTGCTTATTTACATGGTTTCATTTTTTAATATTGACAAGTCTTTAGTATTCAACTCGGTATCGTAGCAAATTATACTTTATTACAAAGACACTTAAAATTTATGTAGTCTTCGGGTGAGGAAGGAACATCTACCTCTTAAGTTGGCTACTAGCTCCTCTTACAATCCATACTGGAGTAGCGTTGTCGAGTATGATCCGGGCCTTATCAATTGATACCTTATTAGGTACGAGAAAAATCGTGCCTTACAATAAGTTGCATAAAAAAGGAAAATGTGTGCGGGATTCCAACCTAAATCTTACAGTGAAAAGCCGACTTTCAAACTACTCTACTAAAACTATAAGAGTTTGCGTAATTGCATAATGTCGACCAAACAGAACAATGGCCTTCAAGCTAAAGTTTTAACGATTAACCCTTACTAAATTCCAAACTCCGTTACATACGTGTATTTGTGGCTTCATAATATCGGTTTAAGTCCTCACACGCGCGAAAATTTAAATTTTATTTCATATAATTCTATCTTTGCGGATAACCCTTTTAAACAATAAACTACGTGAAATTACAAAACTAATTCAATTATCCCTAATCCCTATTTGTAAAGGTTTTTGTGACGCATGTATTATTACATACTTAGTTATAAATAACTTATAAATGCTAAATATATAGATATAAATGCTAATAATTACTTATAAATACTCCCGCACACCTTCCGTTAAAAATTCTTGTGTCATAATTTGAACGAAAGTTCTTAATATCAAAAATCATACCTGAGTAACATCAATTAAACCTTGAATTCTTCGGTATATAGGTAGATTCACCACCATTTAAGTTTTAGGGTCATTATGATAATGTTTTTCGGATCGATCAATGATATTTATCATAATTTAATATTTTTCATTATTTTATAGATAAATAATAACATTGATTAATAATCAGGAATCACAGATCAATATAATAGTCTGTAGTTCAAGCAAGTGCATTAGCCAGGTGTTATAAAATTAGTAATGAAACGACACATTTTTATGTATTAATTTTAAACACAGATAAAAAATATGTATTTTTTTCAAGCCAATTGTCCAGATGCTAAGGTTTTTGATACTAAAATATTTAATATTAAATTAAATAATACCGGAAAAAGATGATATCTGTGGCTTGTATTTCACAGATGTGTATTCAAATTACAGTCGATTTGAAGGCATTTACGTTTAGTAACATGTATTAATTACATCGAGCTGCTAGTTAAACTCCAATGTCCCTGTAACTCGGGACTAGAATACGAGCTACGGTATTCCCTGCCTGTCATAACAGGTGGTTAAATGTGGGCTTCCGGGGTTACGGGCGGTAAGAGTGGGAGCTCGAACCGTCTGGCTAGGGACCCCGGGAAGGAAAACGGTATGTGTGGCCACATACCGTCGATAAAATCGGATGGTGCGGGATGGGACATGTCGTCCCTACCGGGCAGAGCCCGATAGGCGCAACGCGCTCAAAGGACTCCGGTTGCGTTCCTAGCGAGATCCCGGAGTGCTTTACTTAGCGTTGAGGAAGGTCAGCGAGGGGTTTTAGTGCAGTAAAAATCCTACATAACCCGGCGTCGCTCCCACGGCACCTTTTGTTGGTTTCCCCCTCGAAAACAATAAACGTAGAATACATGATCCATAGAGCAAATATTATATAGGATATATAAAATGTTTATGATTCAAGTTATTACGATGCGTATAAATGCTATAGAATTACGAATCGATGCCTCTTTCATTTATTCATCACAACTCATACTGTGCACGGTCAACTCTCAGTTCGTTCACTTCGTTTTGGTTTTCATTAATTTAATGCAGTAAGCATCATTTCTTATCTAAAGTTTCATTCCAGTCCGTCCATAAATAAAAGAGTAACAAATTAATCCATGTACCTATATCTAATAAACAAAACGAGAAAAATGCAGTCCTAAAACAATGTAGATGCTTTTTGTAAGCCTAAGGCAGTTTTTCTGAAGCGAAACGAGGGTATTTGCTAATCGTAAATAGTATTTTGAGGGTATTTAATATTTTACATCTACCTAAAATGTATTTGAAACGACATACGTTATAGTAAAAACCTGTAAATAATCCGCCCATAACTGAACCATGGCCCAATCTTTAATGTTATCTACATTTATTCACATGAGAGACATAAATATACGGTATCTGATAGAATGATGCGCCACACCGTCCTCTCACTTCGGGCTCGTAAAAACAAGTTTTCCCATTATTTCTATGCTGACCCGTCGCTCCTTGTCGTTTTGATAAGGGTGCGAACGCCAAAAATAACCGATGCTGATTTCGTTTTGATTCGTCCGGATCGAGATGATAGCACTTTCATGAGTTGATGGGTATAGTATGATATTGGATATGACTAGATTGAACTAGTTACATCCATAGTGCATTTTTGATGAGACAGGATTTAGTTTATCTTGCAAAATGGGACTTTTTCTAATTCCAATTTAAGAAGAAGTCCATATTGGGTTCGGATCTCCGACAATCCGTCTAGTAGGTATTATTTATTTTTCTTACAAAGCGATTTTATAACAATTTTATAAACGAGTCATTTGCATCTCAGCATAATAAACTTTACGTCGGCATCAAATTTCAAATAACATCAATTTTCCTAAGGACTTTTTTTTTACTTGATATTTGTACCTGCCTAAATAAAGAACACGTTTTTCACTTCTGTATTGTTTGTTAAACAGTGCCTTCCAGTTTATTATATTTTACATAAATATCTCTCAAAATATTTTCGTGAGATTAGTTATTTTAAAATTAAAGCAAAGGCTGAACAAATTTTATAAGCACGAGCTTAGTCCAAAAACTTTGACGAATCAACTTCGAATGTAATACAAGCTTTATATTCTTAGGCATATAGCCTTACATTGCTAGTGTATGATAATGCTATGTATTTATTTATCACAAAATAATAACTCATTTTTAATTTATCATACGTATTCTTATTCTGTTAAACATTTGTAAAGTTTTGTTCAATATCTAGTTAGAGGACAAAGTCGGGATTACAATCTAAAGACAACCGACCTTGAGAGCACTCAAGAACGGCTTATCGATATAATAAGTTTCGTGATTTAAATTCTGCTAAAATCTCGAGATAAACAACGAAAAAGGCTAGATATTTTGATGTAAGAATTATATTAAATACTAGCAAATGCCCTCGCTTCGCTTCGGAAAAACTACCTTACGCTTAAGATAACATCTGCATTTTTCTGGGTTTTTCGTTTTTTGAATTAGAAATACATATATTTATTCATAACTTTTTTATTTATGGCCGGATTGCAATGAAAATAACTTAAGGTATTAAGGGACGCTTACTGCAATATATTAGTGAAAACCAGAACAAAATCGGTTAAGCCGTTTCTGAGATTAGCGGGAACAAACGCACAGACAACCAGATACAAAATTCTATAACTATTGTTTTGGGTTCTATTGCGTTAATGTAATGCGTTATAATATGCTAAAAGGCCCCTAACAATATTTTTACTCATATATCGTTCATGTACAGAAATCGATCAGTTAAAATTTTATTATTAGTATAGATTTATAAAACTATGTTATCATATCTTAAACTGCTATTACGTATAAATTAAAAAATAGATTAACCTTTCTTAAAATCTCATCCATATTGAGTTACTAGTAAGTTGAAATAAATTTTGATAAACACATGTTTTTCCTTCAAAGCATAACGATATTTCAGCTGATACAAAGTTAGCGAAAATATTTTTTTTTACATAAAATAAGTTAATGCTTGACAACAATCCCACCTGATGGTAAATGGTGATGAAGTCTAAGATGGTGAACGCACTAACTTATAAATAGCCTATTCACTCTCCTCTTGAAGACTCCCACATCGTAAGCAGCCGGGAACACCGACAAATAGTGTGTACCTCTAAGAGTAACCAACTCACCAACCGTTTATTATAAAGACATTAAATTCAGTCCATCTCATCCGTTCATATGATTTTTTGGAAGTTTAAGTCTTAATTTGGCATATAATAATATGCATATGTTATATCACATATTTTTAGCTAATATCCAATGACCGGAGTGGTCTTAAAATCATACATTCTGTAGACCGGATATAACTTGAATCTTCTTATAATATTTTAGATAATTCATCCGTTATGGGTTTGTTTTAATATAAATATTCGAGTATAGCTCTATCAAACTTAAGTATTTTCTCAGACGGATCTCGCTGTTTCCCAAGTTATCCCGTTTTAAAATATTCTCAACTAATCCAACATCCTTTGCCGCTCCTTCTGAGTACCTAAGTAAATTTGTCTTTGTAATTACCTTTTTAGCATACTGAACAAACTTTTCTGCCTCAGTTTGGCAAACTTATTTAAAACCTTACTCTAAATTCTGATCGCACTTCAGAAAACCATTACATCTGTATCAACTTTAATGATATTTCATTATGAACTTTTCAAGTGTTTTGTAGGTAAGCAAATTTATAAACCTCGTTTTAAATTTGAAATTAATTCTGCACTTTATCTATCTTTATGTAAACAAAAGTGTAAAAAAAATTTTAACCAAATAATTATTGTTTATACGACTTTTTCCTTTTCTTACAACTTCCTGTGAATATTTTGAGTTTCATGTATATTTTATATCGTTTATTTGTTCATTCTTAAAAATAGTATTTTAAGTGTTTAAATACTTTAATGAGCTATGAAAATATTCACAAGAATATGAGAATAGAAGATTCTCGTTTTATCGCTCTATTAATTTTATGAATAAAGCTGTAGTTTTGGTAATGAAGCTGAATACTCTGAAATAATATTCCACATGGCGTAGTCGAAGACAGTAAATCGAAAGCCTGCACTTATGTTGAACCTCTTTATTCTTTAATGAATAAGAAAATCAACATTACATAAAAGTAATAACTGCTTTTTAAGGGTTGCCGTTGGTATCTATAATTTTAAAATAGAAGAATGTTGTGTAGGTTAGATGTTACGTGAAATTTTATTACTCGTGACCTTGTATGATGTATGTAGTATAAAACTAAAAAAAGAAATTAAAAAAACAAAATGAGATTCTTTGAAAATTATGGCAAAAAGAAATAAAACAAAAGAAAATAATTTTAAAATGTATATATTTCGCTTTGATAGTATTATTTTTCATATTTACAAATATATACAAAATGGAATAGTAATATTTACATTACTTTTACTACATAAGTTACGATAACATTTAAAAATAAATGCATATGTACATCAGTGTTATAAGTTTAAAACTTTGGCATTATAATAATTTAAATGATTGATTTATATTTTAACATTCTTAAATAGAATTGCTTTACATGTAAGTTTATCCATATTTAATTATCACATATTTTAATTTTATTTTACACAAAACATTAATTGCGACATTAATTTATATTATAATAATATGATCTCTTCATAAAATGTAATATCGGGGAAAAATATTTTTTTTGTTTCTATGTAGTAAAGTTATTTATCTTTCGACGATTTGTTCTTTTGTCTTAAGCGTTCTATTTATGCACATGGTATAATATAGTTTTTCATGATTTAATAATTAACTTGCGTACAATTGCTTATAAACATTATATACAAACTTATTCGATACACCTATAAATTATTATCGCAGAAATTAGGAAAAGAATTCACAATATACAAATAAATGCAATTATTGAAAAACTTATTCGAATACAAATATGGAACATCTTAGAAATAATTATCACTTTATTGGACTAATACGCTTTAGCGTTGCAGTTAATTACCTGCGTTGGAGCATACGCTACGCCCAGAGTTGCGCATGCGGCGGCATTCGGTGGGAATGCGTATCGCGTGTGTGCACGCCGGCCGGCATACCCAGCCTGTCGGCCAGGCCGTCAGCCAGCAACGGCGGCAGCTTGCCCGGCGGCGGCGGAGGGGGCGGCGCCGGCGCCCGCCCGGCCCCCACAGGCGACACCGACGCGTAAATATTCACAGTCGAACGATGATATTGACACTTCCTTAAGTCCGGCATTGCGAACCTCAGTTTCTGCCAGAACTGCCTATCACCCCACTCTATGCACGTATTAGCTTTTAAACACAATCTCAACTCCGGATCAATGTCTCTGTTTGGTAACTCGCCTAGCAATATTATTATCAGTCTTCTTCGTCTCTCTTTTAGAACTTCGTGTAGAGCTGTTTTAAATTCGAACCGACACCATTCATTATTAATAAAATTTTTCGATAAGACTATAATAGTTCTTTTTGAAGATTCTACGGCTTCTACAATTGTATCAGCGACATAAGCCGACGCGTTGAAATCGCGATAATGTAAGCAAAGCCGAAAACTCGGGTCGGACGATTCCAGGCCGGGCGCTAACATCTGTGCAACAAAGCCTTCATCTTTGACACTGTAACTTATGTAAGCATCAAATAGTCTATCTTTATCGGCTTCATCGTCAAACGTTGTATTTTTATAACATAGTCTAAATCCGCAGTGATAATAAACCCAGACACGCAACTCACGTCGCCAGTAAAATATGCCGCATATTAAGCCGGAGCTTATTACGAAAACACAGAGCGATATCAGCAATAACGGAAGATAATCATTTATAACTTGATTCTCAATTATAGATGAGCTTCCCCCGACGTGACTTGTACAAATTGTAGAGTTAAAGTCGGCCATATGCGGTCCCACCGCGTTCGTTACGTTATCAAATATGCACGTGATTTTACCGGAATCCTCAACTTTACCAAGATTATTTTTGAACCAATTTCGAAATTTGTGCATGTATTGACAATCACAAGACCATGGGTTGCGAGAGAGGCTTATCTCCACCAAATATGGATTCATCGTGAATTGCCACACAGCGAAACTGTAAATGCTGTTCCCTTCCAAGCGCAGTACTTCTAAATGTCTCAACTCCATAAAAGTTCGATTGTCGATGTAATGTATCTTATTATCTTGTAGATGCAACTCGCGCAAATTCTCAAGAGGAGACAATTCGAAACCGAGTAACTCTTTTATATTGTTCTTTTCTAAATGCAACACCGTTAAACGTTTTAGTCCACTAAATGTATTATTATACAGTGCGTCTATGTAGGAATTATTAGCGTATAAAATTTTTAAGTTTTTTCGCCCGATAAAAGCGTGACTTGTTAAACCACCAAAGTTATTACCGTCTAAATATAATTCAGTAGCGTCCATAGGTATGTTAGGTATTTCGACATACCCCGCTGCAGAACAGTCCACAATATTAGCCGACCACGGCTGGTCATGATAACACGTACAGTTTGAGGGGCACGTCATTTCACAATCACATGCGTCAAAATCACAACAATGGCACAACGTAAAACAGTGAGTTTTATACGTGCACAAAAACTGAGACGATTCCGCTTCTATAAGTGGAATATAAGTCCTTTCTCGATTATATAACAATTTGCAATATATACTTTCTAAGTCCATTACCCTAGGGTGTTGCCTAAGATGATCAAGTTTGTTGATTCGTTGTAACCACTCCATTGTACAGTCGCACTGAAAGGGATTTCCTCCAATATAAAATTCGGGTAGGGGTCGCCCAGGATCGACCGGAGTTAGACGAAGCGCATTGAGATCCATGCTAGTTATCTGATTTGCATACAAATCGACTCTCGTTAAATTGGTTTTTCCAACAAAAGTTTGAGCTTCAACTTGGGTAATTTGATTATCATTCAAGAACAGAAGCTCAACACTGCTGGGAATAGAATATGTAGATATTTTTGTCATTTTGTTGAAACTTGCGTCTAATGTTTGCAATCGCAGTTCTTTGTCGAGACGGTAGTTATTTCCCAGTTCTTTGATGTTGTTACTGTGAAGATCTAGCCATTGAAGTCCCTTGGGAATGAAAGAGTAATCAAACCATTCTATTTGGTTATCTGACACGTTTAACCACAACAGAGACTGTATATTTACGAATAAGCCTTGGATATCTGTGAGTTGGTTTGCATCCAGTCTAATCGCTTGTAAATTTGTTAATGTTTCAAAAGCATTCATATCTATACGCTTCAGCTTATTGCGAGCTAAATTCAATATTTGTAGAGTAGGCAAATCCGAAAATACATCTTTACTGATGTTTTCAATTTTATTCCCAATAAGACGTAAACCATATACATTATGTAAACCAACAAATCCAGGCTCTTCTAATGATGTTATCTGATTTTCTCCTAGATCAAGAGTTCTCAGTAGTCTCATATTTCTCAGCGCTATGGGTACGTTATTTAAACGATTACCATTTAAATTTAAGTCCTGCAGCGACGATGTATTTCGGAATGCTTCAGGATGAAGTTCTTCAAGATGGTTGTTGTCTATAGATAGTAAAGATAATACATATAGTCCATTTAAGGCGTAAGCATCTATGTGTGATATTTTATTATATGACAAGATTAAAGTATGCAAATTATTCATAGGTGCAAACGTATCTGCGGCAATACTTTCCAAACTGTTGTGTTGAACGTTTAAAATTTGCAGAGTGTACAGGTCTTTAAAAATTCTTGGATCCAGTTTAGATAATCTATTATTAGATAAATTTAATAATACCATCCTTATTAATCCAGTGAACGTATTTTCATTTATCCATGTGCTAGTTAGATGATTATTAGATAAATCCAAAGCTAACAATTGGTCTAAGTTAGCAAAAAGACTTGGTGAAAGCACACTGATAGAATTATTTTGAAGATATATTTCTTTGATAACAGGTCGGCAATCTTTAAACAAATCTTGCGGAAGAGCAACGATTTTGTTATTGGATAAATCAATTATTTGCAGTTGTTTTAATCCTGATAGAGCTTTGTCAGCAACCATAGATATTTCATTATCGTGTATGTGAAGTTCCTTGAGTCTTCGAAGTGCCATGAAACCATTTTCTGGCATAAGTACAAAATGATTACTAGACGCATCAAGAACCTCTATGTCTAGCGAGCACGTAGTATGGGACAGCGACGTCGATGAAGGTGCTGGACCGTCTTGATCACTGATTAATGCTTGATGCATAGCCCTTTCTCGAAATCCCAAGTCACTTACATCTTGAAGTCTGTTTGTTGATACGTTTAAATACACTAAATTGGTTAATGGGCAAAATAAGTTTTCAGGGAAAGACCAAATATTGTTAAAACTGAGGTCTAATTTTTCCAACTGTCGAACAGCCGTAAAACTTTCCGATGCTATTTCTAAACTCATTGCGGCCCACTCAGTGTTTTTCGTTCGGATCGTTAAATTTCGGAGGTCTCTCAATCCGGAGAGCACGCCAGGCGGCCATCTTCCAATTTTACAGTTATCCAAAACAAGTTCACGTAGTTTTATTAAATGCGCGAAACTGCGGTCATCTAATGAGCTTTTATACATCATTTCTTCATTGCACTCTATCCGCAGAGATGTTGTGTGTTCTGATGGAATCACACTGAAGTTCGTAGTATCAAACTCACTGTTAATTGTGCGAAGTTTACATGTTAGAGAAACTTCGTGAGCATCGTTAGGTCCTCTCAGCCACCACTGACAGTCATCTGGAGCTTCGTATTTCAGGGGTAAAGAGCTCTGATTAGCCACATTTAATCCGACGACAAACCATAACAAGATTTGTCTGAAACATGGATTCTTTGAATATGCGAATTGAAGAGCCATTATGATAAAAATAAAATATCAAGGAAGAAGGAAAACAAGACACGGAAAGCTCAGTGTCATGTTTTTTCCGTAGGCATTCGTGTGTTGCTTCCCCCAGCCGGATGTGAAGTATCCATCAATTTAAAACTTTATGCCGGTCAATTTAACAAATAGCAGTCCTCATAACACCTAATATGTACATGATGAAGTATTTTTCTAACAGTCCAATATATGACCGAAAACGTAAACAAAATTTCCACGTAACAGTTCACTTTTCTATTATTCAAAAAACAGTCACAGAATGTTCACTAAATGTATTTTTCAGATAATTTTCACTGACAACACAGTCGTAACTTGCGATATTTACAGGAGTTTATAAGTTGTTTTATAAACGCGAAGTGATAAACGTGCGATCACTGAAACATTCGTGCGTTTAAATCGTCGAGTGGCGCGACCGTACCTCGACGCTGCGGCGAATCAACTGAATGCTTGTAGAGGCATTGCAGTCGTGTTGAGTATACGTTCCGTAGGGAACGTGAAGGGTGCGGGGTAAGATGAGCCGAGCGGTGGCGAATGTTCACGACGACTTATTACAATAAATTATTTTTTACGGAGCTTTAAGAGATCGCCTGTGCGTAAACCGAACCAGAGTTTGAATGAACTTTTCAGCTGCATTTATTTGTTACAATGCGATTGTAATTTAAATTTATAATTTCTGATTTTTTTGCGAATGTAACGAATTTTCCTTAATTTCCACAGAACAGTAATAACGTATGTAATTGTACATTGTGCATTTAGTTTTGCAGTTTGTGCATTATTTTGAAATTCTAAAAGTTCAAAATATTAATTCTAATGTCTAGGAATTTTCAACATCGGCTTTTCTTTGTAAACTTATTAAGTTGCGAAATATTTAGCTAAAAACTTTGACTTCGAATAAAAAGCCTTATCAATACGGTTCTCTGAAATGGTTGCTAAAGAGATAACTTATTCATATCATGAATTGAGCTCATTTCCACAATTTAAAATAAATATCTAATTTTACCGTTATGATAGAGTTAATCAACTACATTTGCGGTCATGATAATCCTTATGTATTGAACGTCTAGGACAAACTTGGCTGAATAAATAAATTTTATTTATAATTTGTGTTTTAATTTATGTACATTGATAAAAGTACAACTCCTAGTAATGAAAAAACTGTTACTCTGAATACGCCTGAAGTACCCCTAGAATTTACATTAAACCAAAGCTATCACCTGCTTCATAGATGTCGCTACTTTAACGTTTTAAAATAGGAATTGTTTAATAATTATTTCGGGTTCCGTTAAGTTATACGTTGCTATTTTGTATACATTGGTGCCATCAAAACCAAATAGAAGTTATTAGGTGATTGGTGCAAAAATCCTGTGTTGTTTAATTAATGATAAACTACTGACGCTGATTAAATGTTGAGCTCACAGCTTAACGGATTATGTCAATCGTGGGTGATCGATGAAGTTAAACAACGACAAATTACCACTACTAATGTAACAATCGTGTGTTTATCGGCTTTAGAGGAAGCAGTTCGTCTTTGTTGGTAGGTAACTTTAGAAAGCAGTCTTTAAGCGTTGTTGCAGATCATCAGCTAATTTTAATACCTCGATCACTTGAACTGGTTATCCTCTATATCAATCCATACACATTACAACCTATAATTGTCTCCTTACTGAGCTAAGGTGTCCTCTCACAATGAGAGGAGCTAAGGCCACAATCCATCATGCTGACCAAATACAATCTGTATTTGCATACTTTACACACCTTTGAGAACATTATGTAAAACTCTCATGTATGCAGGATTCCTGATGAATTGAATGAATTTCACTAAATGAAATGATAATACATTTGTAAAATGCACATAATTGGAAAAATAAATAAGGTGCGTGCAGAATTCGAACGCGAGTCTCCCATGTGGATGACTATCATTTAAACCACTAGGCTACCAAGTCTCATTTAATTCATAACTCCATTCTCCACTCTTGCAAAAATATGAAGCCCGTGGTTAGAATTGCTGTTCAAATGGCGTATGACATCTATACACGCATTGTCTTGGACCTAAAAATACAATTTCTATTCTGAGCCAGTTTGAACCTAAAAAAGGTGAGTGATGGTTATTGTGACAAAAAGAATTTTAAAAGGGTTTAACGAAATCCTGCTAAATCTCTTTACTTCCATTAGAGTTTTTGTACAAATCAAAATGAATTTACAGCCAGATGGGTACGTCTGTGAATAACAAAAGAAATGTACCTACCGCTTAAAGAGCGAGGATATCTTAAGGAAGGCGAGATTAAAAATCACCCTTTTATATTTCGAATGGCGAAATTAAAAAGCAACTATGGTATAAAAGTATTAAGGACTTAAGGTAACAAAGAGCGGGTTCACGCTCCGTGGACCACACTGGATGTTCAACGGATGGTATCATTTTAATCCTTTTAGCTAAGTTGACTATGGAAAGATCGCGTTTACGACATCCGTGTATTTCTTTCGACTTAGACAGTATTTCATTAAAAATGTTTTGTCAACTGCAACGGCTATGTAATAATAGGTTGAGCAAGTTTTTCATCAGTCATAATAAAAACTATGCAATATTGAATTACTTTTATTTTATGTATCTATTACTATTCATAAGTAATATATTGTAACATATTATGCTTTCGTTTGTTCATAGATGAATTTCGTGGACTTACCTAATATTGAATGGTTCATCGTTTTGTTATTGTAATTTTCATTCATTTTAACATATATGTTTGCTTTTTAATTAACTTCACTTTTAACTCATTCGTGGTTAAGTAATTCACTAATTTCACTAGTCCTCAAATTGTAAAGTTCTGAAATAAACCCAACCATTTTAAACAAAATTTATTCTACAACTGCTTAGGTAGCTAGTTCTTAGAATTATAACCCAAAGATAGTGAAAGTTTGAAACACAGTCCCAATTTGTTGTAACGAATTGTATTGTTTTAACTATGTAATGAGATCATTTTCTACTCGTGTCAATAATAACTTTTAACTGACAATGTCAGAAGTCTTTTGACTTTCGTCCTTTTCAATAACTGAGTAGAGACTACCTGACAATAATGGAAGATGTGAAAGTGCCTCACCGCCCTTAGAGAGAAATTCCTTTTTTCTATTATTGCCCAATTACTGAATACCAGGCTAACAAACAACAATGTTGAATTTGGAAATGTGTCACCAGTTTTGAAAGTGAAAACTGAATCAGATTTAATGAATAAAAACATTTGGTAACTTTAAAAAAATATTTGAATATGTCAAACTAATTTTTACTCAATTATTACAAAACATAGTATTAGGTACACGTGGAAACTAAAGAGGGTTGTGATAAGAAAGATAATAGTAGTCCTTAATTACACTTTATGTTCTATATCGGGATGAATTGTAAGTCTAAATAAAAACTTATTCTTGATCACTGCGAGTGGTAGTTTATATATCCATTGAACATGGTGTTCATTGATTTTGAGAAAGCGTATGATAGGGTGCCTCGGGAAGTATTGTGGTGGGCCATGAAGAAGAAAGGGGTGCCTGGGAAGTACGCGCAGTTAATTCGTGCAATGTACAGGCAAGCTTGTACATATATCCGATCGTCTGCTGGCAACTCCAAGCAGTTCAATGTGGCAGTAGGCTTGCACCAAGGGTCGGCTTTGAGTCCTTACCTCTTCCTGTTGATAATGGATGCTCTGACGTCGGACATACAGGAGGAGGCACCCTAGTGCATGCTATTTGCTGACGACATTGTTCTGGTTGGAGAATATGAACCTGAGATCCAAAGCAAATTGGAGGATTGGCAACAGAAACTGGAGAATGTTAGCCTGAAAATCAGCAGAACCAAGACAGAGTACATGTTCTGCGATTTCGGCGGTCTCTCCGGTTCTGAAGCCATAGCGCTCGACGGTGCGCTTCTTCCAGTTTGCTCCGACTTTCGGTATCTCGGTTCACTTATACAATGTGATGGCGAAATAAATCGGACAGTTACGCACAGAATTAATGAAGGATGGATGAAATGGCGGCAGGTTACGGGGACAATTTGCGACCCCCGTATTCCCCTTAAGGGGAAGATCTACAAGACCATGGTCAGACCTGCTGTCTTGTACGGATCAGAATGTTGGGCCACAAAAGGGATGTATGAAAGACAACTGCATGCAGCTGAGATGAGAATGTTAAGAGGGATGTGTGGTATAACGCGAATGGATAGAGTAAGGAATGAGTACATAAGAGGAAGTATGAAAGTGGCACCAGTAACCGAAACGTTACACGGAAACCGGCTATCATGGTATGGTTATGTTATGCGGAGAAATGAAGAGCATGTGGTACGGAAAGTATTAAGTATGAACGCATATGGCTATAGAGGTAGAGGAAGGCCAAAGAAGCGATGGATGGATTGTGTGAAGGATGGCTAGAATGGAAGTTACTAGTGAGATGACGACTGATAGATAAGTATGGAAGAAAAATACATGCTGCGCCGACCCCAAATAAAATTGGGATAAGGGCAGGAGGATGGTGATGAGTAGGTACAGAGCACAGTGACTTACAACAGGAGGGTTTTTTCGCGTTAGTCTTGCCCGTTATTCAGTAGGATGTACCGCGGGCAGAAGAGGTACGCATGGATATAAGGATGTGTGGAGCTCTTGCACTCTCAGCGTATAATGTTAGCGTTTAATTTGTTTAAGAATCGGTCACACACACG
Source organism: Megathymus violae (assembly GCA_003671415.1). Taxonomy (NCBI): domain Eukaryota; kingdom Metazoa; phylum Arthropoda; class Insecta; order Lepidoptera; family Hesperiidae; genus Megathymus; species Megathymus violae. The sequence goes on along the minus strand of PDGT01000049.1, from coordinate 1,207,098 downwards.
GGAACCTCACGTTCAAAGCCTACATGTACCTCTAAATTAGAAAATTATGTGCGTATTACAAATTCTCACTTTCTTAGCTGAAGGAAAACATCGTGAAAAAACATGCATACTTGATATTGTTCTTAAATATCAGAGTTGCGGACTACGGCCGGAAGACTGTCAGAGAAAGTTTCAGACCAGCTGTTGGACAATATTGGGAGTTGAAATAATGATGATGAATTCTATTATATTGTAACTCAATTTTTAATCATTTATAATTTCCAGGTAAACTGCATTCCCATTTCCGACTTACATTCAATAAAAAAACTTTACGGAATAATTTTAAGAAAGCCACAATTACCAATAACTTAAGTCGCCGCCGTAATTTGAGGAAATTAGTTTTATAATTTTACTTTATTACTAAAACGTATTATACAATCATTATTATACACGTAGCTTGGATTTAATTTTAAAATTGTGGATTCAGTAGGTTTCCACTATAAATAACTGGACCATAAAAGTGCCATGAGCTCATACACATGAGCCGTACTTAATTTGATACGTAAAACACGCTTTTGTTGTTAATAATTTATTGATATATTACGACTTAATAATTTCCTACTAATATAAATATTATACAGATTATTCATATTTAATTTTATATCAATATACCTAACAAATTTACAAAGTTATTTTTTGTTACTAAACTTGATAATGTCGCAACGTTTATATGTCATTCATCACGATAATTTTAGTCGAAATTTGTAGTAGTATATGAAATTTATAGTTAGTAATTATAATATTAATACTAAGTAATAATTACGTCGCATATGTTGGGACAATGTGGAATATGTTTTACAACTATCTGGAGTAATAATGTGTTTTATGTGTATTTAATAATTTACTACCGTATTGGTGCAATAATTCAGTCAAATTGATCATATATTCGAAATTTTCTTTTGTGATTAGTTTTGAGGAGCCTGAATGGTACTCTACCACTCTGGTTCAGTAAAAGTGTTCCGAGCGTTGAACATTTTTGAACCGCTTGACAGTTTCTGATATGGTTTAACAACTACTATTAACGATAGCAACCAAACCAACTCATTAATTTGGCCCTTCGAGGCACAAAAGTGCTCATGAATTATTTGCTTAACATCTGGACCATGTCGCCATAATTTTACTTAAACCGACTCTTACAATTGTTAAGTATTTTTCACAAACTATATCCACATAACTTGCGTGGTTCCAAAACAAGTTCCAAATTTAAAACACACGTGGAACATTCCGTCGTCATCCAACAGTTACGTAGGAGGTGAAGACGGGAACCGTGTTAAAGTTATTAGGATGAAGCGTTTCCACATCAAAGTCTGTCAGCTCGCGGAATGACTAATGATCAAACGTTTTCGCTTTTATTCGCCGTAGGGGAATCTCTTTGCATCACATGGAGGTTTTATTCTGCGGGAAAAACCTGTCCTTGTGCTGAGTTTAATACAAGTTATTTTGAGCATAGTTCGTGAGATTTAAAATGGCTTTTAACCATAAGCAGCTGTTTTCTCCGACTAATATGACTGCCACTGGCAAGAGCCTAATCTCTATACGTTGCGGCCATCCTCATGCCTTAAAGTCGATGTCATCATAGTTTTTAATTACATATACTAAGTAAAATCTACAGATGTACGAATGCAGTATGAAGGAGTATAGATTTGCTTCCAAATACGTGTATAAAATATTGTAAAAGTATTTTTTTAGATGCTCATGAGGATATAGTACTCAAAAGAAAAGAGCACCAGATGGGCTTCACAATACTTTTGGCAGTGCCGTGATGAGAGAACTAAGTGTGGCACTTTTCTTTGTGAATACTTAAAAAATATATCATTATGTATGCCAATAATTAGGTGTTAGTGGAATAACCTTAATTATATTTATGAGTAAGTGCGTGGGCTGAAGCGATGTTATAATAATTCCTGGTAATCAAATTTTAATGACTGAAAATAATCGATCCGGTCCGTAGATTGGAAAGAATTTACGATTTGTTTCATGTACTTATTGATTATCGTTATTATTTACTGATTTAAAGACTCGTTGGATTTTGAATAAAGTTAATTGATAACTCTCTTTAAAGGGTTTTCCAGTTACCAAACCTTCCATAATCCAACAGGTCACAAAAAATTAATCGGTTTAATGAACTATATTACTACTGATTGCAGCAGTACAATTATTTTCACTTGTTCACAAATATTATTATTCGTTTTAGAGATTAATTAATACGTGTGAAGTTAGTAGCATACCGATCAAACCGAAAAATGCTCTAAGTAAGTTGTTTTACCGCAGAATTGGCACAATACACTGTTCAGCTTCACATAAATTGTGTTTGCAAAGACCGTGGTTATACTACCAATTAAACTTACTCAACGAACTTATTAATTTGAGTAACCTGAGCTGAAATTATCCATATTTAATCTTGAGTACCTATGTATGCCTGATTGGAACAACTGGATCGGTTAAGGTTATTTAATTCACACAAAATATTCACTTTGCGGAGATGATGGTTCATGGTTAAGGTAAGATACGGTAAGAAAGCATCTTCGTAACCAGGCAAGAAAAGGGCTTACACAGGGGTGTCATCCATCAATAACGTTAAGTCTCGTGATGCCGCGTGCCGCTTAATGTGGACGGAATGGGAAAACTCCAGCTCCATGCTAATCTCGTGAAGGGTTGATAAAAGGGGCCAAAGACCGTTGGCATCGCGGAAGAATGCAAAAGCGAATCTGTGATCCTAACCAGAGGTGAGTCCGGCATAACCTCTCTGTCGCCCCCGCGATAGATTTTACTACCCCTAAAAAAAGGTCAATATCTGTACATCGCCAATTCACCTAATATGAATATACATTACGAGTTAAAATTATCTAACATATATTTTGTCATGTTGAAGCTGATAAATGAGCAGACGGACTATCTACTACTAATAAGTGGCCAACGTCACATTAGGGCATTTGTGACATTGCGTCACTGTCGTATTAAAGGTCAAGAAGAACGAGGAGAATCTTCTTATTACCAGTTATCCGATATTGCAAATGAATCTATGTAGAATAAGGGTGATAGTTAACTAAGCAAGTTAACTATTATTCTTTTTCAGCAAGCAGGTAACTACCACCATGTATAAATATCGTTGGGATTAAACTTGTGGCCCTATGTCTAGTGAAGATAGTCTACGAACCCGGTATCACAGTTTCTTCTGTAGGTGACCAAGATGTACCATTAACAAGGGATGCTGGCTTGGGATTTAATGTAGATGTACCTCTGATAGCCCATTTTTATATAAAACAAAATAACCACAGTTTTAATGAGTAAAAGGCAAATCTTAGTATATACATAACTTGAAGCCTGAACCCTTACTGATAGAGATCAATTCTCCAAATCACTATACTAAAAATGTGGTTACTGTGTCCCTATTATCTAAAACTAAACGAACGATCTTTACAGCGGTATAATAAAATGCTTAAAATATTCACCCCATGTGTTTTCGTAGATAGATGCTGCGTAGATTAAATACTGGACGGGTGCGATATCACGCGAATTCTTGTTAGCATAGAAATAACGTTTTAGTATGTTAAATTCAAGATATAAAGACGGTAAAGTGTGTTTTTATACCGACAAATTTATACAAATCTTTATTTAATTAATCATTTAACAGCATGAGGTGTTTTGAGTGTCTCAATGTAATTTCAATCTGGTCATTTTAGGTCAAGTTTATTTAGTCGTTCGGATGGATGGATAAATTTGACATTTACATAAGTGCAATATTAAAACAATTTAATACATATATTGACATCCAAGTCGCGATGTGAATAACAAAATATAGTAATATATGTTTACACTAATGAGGTGAAAGCTAACAAGAAGTCAGACAAACAACCGTTGATCATCACCACTGGTCATCATTCTTTTTATATTGATAGCAGCCACTAGGTGAGCAAAAATTAGATACACGTGATGGCTTACCATTATCTCATTTGTCTCTGCCCATAAACACGGTAAGAATGTCACGGACATGTTATCAACTAAGAAGAAAGCGATGCAGAAAAAAAAATTCACACAATATTTCAAATGCGCTTTAATTATAATAATTAATAATTATTATCATGCCCAGCAATGCACTAAATGCTCCTTAAATGTTGATGACTTAAATAATGTGTTAAATCGCGCTCTTCATTATAACATTTGGTAGTTCACGCAGTAGATACCATGGGAAAATAAGCACTTTATAATTTTAATTATTATTACAAAAATAAAAGCGAAATTATAATGTATTAAAAACAGTGATAGCTTAGTACTCAAATCTTGCACACTCCTGTATTTTTTTAGTTATTTGTGTATTAGAAATTAATTATCACTTGCTTAAGTAAACGATAAAATCGCTATAAACATACATATCGGAAATTTCTTCACAATGTTCTTCATGGTGTTTGAAGTCTCGCAATCTCCACTTGGGTGGTATATAACCTTTTCCATTACGAGACTCCCTAATCCAGCAGTCAAATATTATAGTTTTTCATATAAACGTATTAAATTACTAGAACATAAAAGAGAAATCAAATTCCAAAAGTATTTAAAGCCACATCTTCCTCGCTTATTTACAATCTGACATTCGAACGAAAAACTGTTTCTCACAGTAAATTTATGTCTCAGCACGAAAACGGGCTATAATAAATCTGGCTTATAAAAATATTAGGTGAAATAAAGATCCCAAAAAACTCGACTTCCTATAGGAAACGCCGAATACTTCCTTCTTAGCTTTTTATCAGTCCAATGTGTTGACAGTCACGGTAACCAATGATATTCAATGGGCTATAACGCACAATGGCCCAAACCGACGAAGGGTAAACATAGCATTCAAAAAATTCCACATTTTACTCCACAACGTCAGCGTACAAAATCAGTAAATATGAACCTCGACGGAATGCGTGAATCACTAAATTAATATCCTTGAAATCTAATCAAAGCAATTAAGAATGCGTCTTTCTTACACAGTTTCACTCGTCTCTTTTTCCCGTGCAAAATATTACTACTGTTGTCCTTGTCCCGCAACTTTTTATTAGGTAGACATGTGACAGGGGTTGTCCCACAATATTTCACGTGCGGTGTCTAGAACTCACCCACGCTCAGGTAGCAAACTTTATCACTATAGGCGTTGTTCATAATTTAAAATGATCCCTTAAAAATTGTTTCATGGTATGGAGTCGACATTTAATACTAAAAACTTTATACCAATAAATTAAGTTCGTGTGAATTTTGGTAATATCAAAATTACTGATATCAGGTAAGTGAAATATACGATTTATATGCCACATCACATAAATATTAAATGATTAGTTATATAAATTTTGGTTTAGAATTCCAAAATTTTTTGAAGACTATGATTATATGTATGATTATACTTGAAGATTTCACGATCACAACAAATCTTAATCATCGGTTATGATTGCAAAAAGGATTACTATGACGTCATGTTAAACCAATTTTCAGAATGCTACACGATGTAGAAAAAATTAAATTTATACTGTAGTATTGTCTAACTTAATGCTTTAAATTAGTGAAACAGTAACAAAATGAAACTCCACTTCTCTCTTGTACTTAAATCCAAACGAAACTATGAAAAAGATAAAAACAAGCCGCTCACAACGAAGCTGCAAAGAAAAAATAACGAACAAAATATTAATCTCAAAAAAGATAAAGCGCTATTTGGTTCGAGCGTTCTTTTTTGCGATACGTCATCTTTTGTGCCAATTATAAAATTGTATTCGACTGTTCAGCTCTTTTTTTGATGAAACGAATGTCAATGATAGGTGGGAATTTATGGACAACACTTAGAACTTTTCCGTGCTTTCTATGTTCAAAAAATTGCGAGTATGTTTTTATTTATGGAGAAGTAAATCAGCAACTACCAAAACCCATTTACTGTTTTATATTAAATGCAAATTGTAAATAGTATAATTTCTTGCTTATTGTAATTTTGATTACGTAATTATGTGTTCTTTTATTTATTGATTTAATACACTTTAAAAAGTATTCATGATAATATATCTTCAATAAAGAATATTATTATCGCTCCCCCACACGGTCTCAGATCGACTCATTATTCCCGACATAATATTGTAAAGTATTTACATACACATACAAAATTTGAAGTCAATGACATAATTAAAAATGATAGATATTATCCAAATTTATAAGAAATTTCAAATCACTCGTCTGAATTTCGTGTGATTACCTATACATTTTTCCAGCAGTCACGATTCTCGTAGTGCCATGATACCCAAAGTGATGTATATCGACCCTCAAGGGTCGACGAGGAAACTAGGGAACGAAGGGTCCATGTCAGCGGGAAAAAAACTATATTGGATTCATGCATCCATTGAAATAATTCATATTCAGATACAGATAATAGGTACCTATTTACTTCCATAATACTTTCTTATAAATGTATGAATATACACACATACTTTACTTTTTTATTATCTCTGCGTGTAAATTTTTATATTGTAAAAAATATTTGTCCGCGGTTAATTGTAGTGTCTGTCAACTTTTTAGCTAGACCTCCAACTTTGTCTGTGCAAAAGATTACGGAGAATTATTGTTTAGTTTTTACGTGAAATGTTAATAAATAGACATATCTTATACACAATTTTAATATTACCAGCGAAATAGGTTAGTATATAATTTACTGAAGAAATGAATTATTTTGGACGAAGTAAAAAAAAGTTATGGCTTAATTTTTTTTTTTCCTTTTCACACAACACTTCACTACTGTTACAAATTTAACTTATTAAATTGTGAGTAGCACTAAACTAGGTGTCAAAACACATTTGAAACTGATGAAATTGGTTAAATTCAATATTAAGTTAAAAGGGCTCTAAAAACATGTCAAGTGGTCAAAAAGTTAAACAAGTTTGGGGAGCTCTGCCATAGTAAGAACAGTCCCACGGTGAAAAATGTAAAGAGACATAGAAACGAAGCAAATATACGCGATGAATTTGTATTTCCTACTAATATGTAAATACACATACAGATCTAAGGAGCAAAACCATATTATTTTAATTCCAATAAAAGGTAAAAATATATATTACAGAGTCTTCCATCAAGCAAGCAAGTATTTAACTATACAAACCCGAGTAAAAAATATAAGAAGATGTGTACAATAGTCCCTTAAGCAAGACGAGGCAATTATTTAGCCTCCGATCTAACTCGTTACTAATAGGCACACGGTCCTTTTCAACGAGCCGCTGAGATAGGTTAGGGCGAAGACACACCTTGTGCAGAGATCGTAAAAGCTAAATAAGCTATAAATAATAACCAGTATACTGTGTTTTTATATTGTTTACTCTAACTATAAAATTAAATAACTATATTTTCTCGTAAAAATCGTATAGAAACCTGTGCACTAGCTTTTGAGTTTATCGCGGCAATACTTTGTTTTATAATACGTATTGAAAATATTTAGAAAGAACGCTTATAAAATAATTACTGTAGATATGTATAATAGTTATTATTATTGATCATAATAATATTGATAGTATTGTTAATAACATTATTATTACAACGATACTACTTAATTTAAAAACTCTGGAAATAAATCCGCGCACTTTAGGCAAACTGAGTCACAACAACTACGTATCTTTTGAATTTTGTTGTTCGATATGTTATACTTTCAACTAATCTGATGTCACTTTTAAAACAGTTTCACAACAAGTGAGTGCCCGCCTTAAACCAACGTCCACTCGAAGCAAATTATACCATGCGCAGCGGGGCACTAAGCTTGTTTAACGCCATATATCGAATTTCTTCCAGTCACTAAACGATTTATCGAAATTACTAGCTTAATTGGACTCTCGAGTTATTTTCTAATCATTATATGTGAATAATGACAACGCTGACAGCTAACGTATTGCGAGTGTATATTTTGCATGTAATTAAAATAAAGAAGAACAGTAAAGTGTCTTATGATCCGTGCAAGAATATTGTCTTCTTAGAAATGGGACACGGTTAACAATTGCTATCTAACGATAATAATCGAGACCGAAGGTTTGACGTACCTTTTGAAAACAGAAGCATTCTTTTTAATTCGCAGTCCAAATTCACCTCCATTCACCTCGTGATTGACTATACCAATTTTGTGAATAATTACAAAAAACTCCAGAATTTAATTGTGTGTGTAATATCAATTCAGATTTAAGTCTATTTAACTTACAAGTTAAACAGACTACAGTGTAATATTAATTTAAACTACAGTTTAAATACGTTTCGAGGGTTTATTTAATCAAAACAATTTTACTACCAATTTGTTACTGAATAATTAGTTGACATAATATAACAGGTTTAACCAATATTTTACTTTTGCTTGTATAGGTGAAACTAAATTTGAGGCTTGAGGCTTGAGGCTATTGCCCAGCGTTTTCAAAACCATTTTTTACAGTAGTAGCAAACTGCCATGATTTTTCTTAGACGTAAAGTGGTCATTACATGCCAAAGACAAAAGACGTTCGTAAACTTGCTCATACAGAAAATTAGTCTTATTACATATTCATTGTGATGGTAACGGCCAATTTTATGATTTTTTAGTTAACAACAAACAAACGGATCACCTGATAACCTGAAAGATACGAATCACCTGCAAGATTCAATTAGAGGCACCAAGCACTATTTCCTCGACTCTTATTCAGCACGGAGCACCACCAGCGAGAGAGATTAACTTGAAATCAAAAATTGATGGCACTCCTTACACTTCAATAAGTTAGGAGAACTCTACAGCCTTCATATTTAATATATGATATTGTTTGGTTTTTTATCCGTAGACGAACGAGGGTAACCGACATAGCCCAGAGAATTAGCCGGCTGAAGTGGCAATGGGCTGGGCACATAGTTCGAAGGACCGATAACCGTTGGGGAAGAAAGGTCCTCGAATGGCGCCCACGTCTCGGAAAAAGGAGCATAGGACGCCCCCCGACCAGGTGGACTGACGACCTGAAGAAGACAGCGGGCATCCGCTGGATTCAGAGGGCTCGGGACCGATCAGAGTGGCGCAAGTTAGGGGATGTCCTATGTCCAGCAGTGGACCTCCAAAGGCTGATTGATGGATCGTTTGGTGCAATATAGTTCGTGACAAATTAGAAAAATGTATTGATAGTTTATCCCCCGGCAAAAAAAACACAAAGATTACATTAGTTAACTATTTGATTAAAACGTTCACTCGATTTTATCACCAGTTTCACATAATGTTTTCGTTAATGAATGTCCATAGGATTATTCTGAACTGAAATGGAACTTAAATCAATAGTTACAACAGTCATCAGTTTTGGAGTAATTTTTGGGCATCTAGACCTTCACTTTTATCACGGATGGAGCATAAAGATACTCAGCAGTGGTTGGTAGTCTAGTATACGTGATACATGTGTATCTCCCTCACGGGAAAATGATGTGCCTATATAAGATTTTAATTATATTATTGTGTTAGTTGCGAACGAGTCCAGGATCGGAGAAAATCCAAGATTCTCCCCGTAATAGTTTCGGTCTTTCAACCAAAAAATAATTATCGTCACGAACCATGACTTACCCATCACACGCTGAACGCCGCAATTGTAAAAGCAACCGCCACGACAAAGGCTAATGTTTCAGCTATTATTAACACTGTCAAAAAATAGTATTAGTTCAATTTTCTGGCGCATTACCGGTGACCACCTACGTGAGATTAACTCGTAAAGTGGGAAGAGTTAGTCTTATTCTTAGGAGATTAGGCAAGATATCGGTACTGTAAGGCCCAACAAGATTAAATTAGCATTACAAGACAACAAAGGCGTTTAAAGTGTTGAATAAGTTGTAAGCTTTACACTCTTGCTTAACTAATGTAGATGGAATGTACAGATTTTACGCCGTAATTCTATTTACAGAATAAGATTGGATTTCAAGTTCTCCAGGGACTGTATTTGAGGGACAATATAAATGTTTTATACAAAACTGATTCTTATAGTTTTCCCAACAAAATTTTCCCGATTTGAACAAAATGATCAGTTACGTTATCAGTGAGAAGTAACATTTTAATTTTCGTAAGTAGTCATTTCAAGAATACAAAGAGTTTTAAAATATACAAGTGTTAAACGTAGCTCTACAGTAATCTCAGTTGGAGTTTTGATGGTTAAGTTTCAGATGGCGATAAGGAATGTAAATAAAATCGATTGAAACAACTTGATGATTTTCATGGGGACAAACATCTATAAAATAACACGTTAAAACCTCATATTATATTTGTATAAAGGCCGCATTGGCGATATGTAACGTTGAAATTTAATCATAATTCTGGAAAATACTTGTAATAGTAATTACGTGTAGGCATTTCACACACATTACCAAGTTACTGTTAAGCCAAGATACTTAGCACCTTAATGTGCTTTAGAGACATGACTTAGACATTTATTATTTAGGAAAATTTAAGTACGTTTTGTTACTGATATAGAGGTCGAAATATATTTAATTTTTAACTGTTTAGCTGTCTGTCCGTACACGTCTCACGCGGAAATATCTGAACAGGTTTAGATGTCACTTGGCAATTTTATTATATAGTATTAATAATTAATATTAAGCATTAATCTGCATTTATGACATAAAATAAATGAATTCTTAACAATAATTCCAACCGATGATGAAGTATAAAGTGTTGAACGCACCTTTTCAATTCACAACGCAATTTACAACACCTTTTCAATCTTATCTTAAAGACTCCTATTTACTATTATTTCAATTATTTGCTGTATACATACGTAAGCCGCGTCATCCATACAGGCGGAATGTTAAGATAGTAGATAATAAAGTTTTAAACGGTTTTCTGAAGCTATTGCAATAAATTAATAATTTTTTAATTATAAAAGTAGGAAAATCTATTCTCAAAACAATAAAATGGGGCCAAGTTTAAAATTAAAAATGTGAACAATAATTATTTTTGTCCAGTTGGTATTCTCTAAAACGAACCGATGGTGGCTTACTGGTAGTGGGCATCTCAAACATGGAGTAACTTTATAGATGACAAATCTTAATAAAGCCTAGTATAGTTTACTGCGATTGGTCATCTGTTTTATTAAATAATTCGAATTTTACTGTCCTTATATCTACACATTACCTTATATCTAAAGAAGCTAAATGATTATTTTTTTTTTAATACATGTACTAAAAAATCCATATTGTACTTGGGCATTATAATAACCAGTAGGTTTAAATTTTATCCTTCCACCTTAGTTGCACCTATTATTACCTTTTAAAATTCCGAGAGAAAACTCAAGCTCGACATTGAATTTTATTTAAACAATAACAAAACTCTGTGTGTGGTTAGAACTAGTGGACTCACCGCGTCGGTGAATTTAACCGCGACAAAATTCGCAGACAGCTATATATCTTAGCTCTTTATGAATCCTAGTTTTACGCCCAGTGAATATAACCAAAGTTAGATTACTCTGTGTTTTGATTTCCACACACATAAATTAAAGCAGTTTTTTTATACGTTTAAGGACTAACGAAAAAGCGGACTTGCCACCTGATGTTAAATCCTACAGAAGTCGCCAATGCATCGCCGACTCTAAAGGAGAGTCTTTTTACACCTTTATTTGAAGAATCTCAAGAAATCTCTAATTGCAGATGTAAGTTTTTCTTTCATTATGGAAGGATTATGTGGAGTGATAGTAGGTATGTTCAATATATGTACCTATCTATTGTGCCACGGCCGTCAATAATTAAAAGTTTTTATTATTTGTCGGTATTTTTAACTTTAGTTTTGTACTCGGACTTGTATCATACGTTTATTGTGTATCTGACTCCAAAAAAGGTGGCTCTTCTATATACTTGCGTATTAATTTTTATAGTACAGCCGTAACTTCGTTGTTTATGAATAGATTTGGATAATTCTATTTGTAGTATTTATAAGATGGCTCGTATTTGGACCCCTATAAAGATGCAAATGTAAAGATTATTACTTACTTTGCTAACATTATTACTGCAAAAACTATTTAAATACCTTTAAATTATAACGGAATATAATACTAATTTTAAAACATTTCAGTACATAATTATGATAATATTTTATGTAAATTATAAAATTAGTATTAATTTACTTTGCAACAATCTACGAGTGTTAACTGCAAAGTTAGCAGGCGCTCACTTTGTGGTTAACACTCGTAGACTCTACTTACCCTGATGATGTTCTGTTTCGGAGAGAAACACGTGTTGGTGACGGTATGTGTGTTGGAATATCCTTATATCATATTACATTTTTCCTTTGTAAGAGGGAGGGAGGTTTCATGCATGTATAGAAGTATATACCATCATACATTGTGCTTGCGGATTGTTGCAAAGTAAATTAATACTAAGTTAATAAAAATGAATTTCCGCAAAGTAACGCCTGATACTATCAATTATTTAAATTAATTTTTCCATTTTAGTAACTTTTATTTTTAGGGTTTTTATTTTTTAAAAAAGCTTTATTAAAGGTTTCTGTTTACAGTATTATGTTAAAGTATATAAACATTAACCATTCTATTTACAAGATGATAGTTGTGGCTTGAAGCTTCTCGAAAACCGTGGAACTTTAGACCGCGTAAAGTTTGCGCCTTAGTTCATACCGATACAGAAGCCGCATGATGGAAGTAACAAAATTTTGCTTGTTGCGGCTTGACGCTCAACCATTGACATGTTGCTCTGATTAAATAATATGTTACGCTGGTATTATATGTATGAAAATCTTATATTCGGATTATATGTATATAGAGGTACCAATGATATATTTATTACATTTACCGTATTATTATATTGTGAATGATTTGAGCGATAGAGTTAATACCCAATTTTTTTGTTGATCGAAGCCATAACTTGTAACTCACCTAAAGAAGTGTATGTTCGAATATGTGAATGATGCCTTTTTGATTTGGTTGCATTACTTTGTACATGATATAATGCTTAACCATATTATCTTTATGATTAATGACATACTAGTGGCAGTGAGAATAATAACCATAATGTAACCTTCATTTTAGATGGATTCAAATCTCGCACGCGATTGTAATTTACTGAAGCCTGATGCATATTAAAAAATAATTATGATTGGGAAACCTGCATAATTAAAAGTAGTTCATAGTATTACAAAAAGCGACCGCATGTGCCTAGTGTGGTGATGGTACTTTGTATGTTGCGGGTATTACATATGTGCATTGTTTTAGTTAGTATAAAATGTCCGTCGATCTAATTACAAAAGACAGTTGTCACAACGTGCTAGTTTCGATTTTTGAATTTGTTTTCGGTCGCTCGATTCTACATTATTTTACGATTGGTCTTCTCCAAATTGTAAAAACATGATGGAATACCTGTCCTCCTTGGCGGCGATGGTACAACAAAACGTGAGTGAACCAGTGGCATCGTTTTTAAGGCAGACAGTTCTCATATATTCAAATTCTGACTGGATTTTCATATCCAAAATCCTTTTTGACCTCATTTTAATTTTTCATTTTTGACTTCATCGGTTTACAGGTTAAATATACGTAAAACAAGCTCTATTAATTTTACGCAACAATATGTATGTCATTGAAGTTTTGTATGCTAGGTTATATTGTATTAGTTGTATCCTTGGAAAGCAATTTCTTAAACTCTACTACTATTAAAATTTTTCTTATGTGCCTTTTTAAAAATTTAAAAAGGTAACATGAAGGCTATAAATAAACTGGTAGCCCGCCCACGCTTTACTCCTGTAATCCCTTAACTTACGCTTTTACGCACAGGCATTTTTCTACGAATAGTTTTCTTTAGTTCCATGAATTAAATACTGCAGCCAGACAGTTAAAAGTTTATTTTCCTGTTAATAGAATGTCTGTCATACAGACAGACAGAGAAAAAATAAAAAAAAATATATGTTTTAATATCTATATCGATAACAAAGCTTCCTTAAATAAAAATTTCTAAATAATATTCAATGTACAGGTTCCGCCCCATTACAATTATGTTGTCAGTATAATTATGGAAGTTGTATTATAATTACTGAATTTTCAATTAGACACAGTGAATCTGCACAGTCGTTGTAATCTGAATTACATTTGTTACATTATAAATTATATGCAATCATTTCACAGATTACATTTTTTGTAAATATTTAAAATCATTCCTATTTTCTTCGATACCATTTTATTAATTTAATAAAAAGCATTAATGGACAAGTACCTACAGTGTACTTAATTTTTTTTTTTAATTAAAAAGAGTCTGCTTTCAAATGATGTGCTTGTGAAGATTTCGAATATAAATACTGAATAGTTAGCAGATCAGTCAGTGACCGACAATTCAAATAGATTCAAGATTTTGCCTTTTTGTAGTGCCTGCCTATCTTGCACAGATTAACAATAATATTTAAAACCTGGTGTTCAAGAAGTTATCTGTAGTTAATTAGAAGAAGGAAGGTATTTTGGTCATCAGTTTTAAATTGAAGAAGCTAAAGGAGTTGTACGTTATTTCAAATTGAAGATGACATCAAATGGAAGAATCAGAAATACGTCACTTAGTTACATTGTAAAAATAAGTATCTCTGTGTATAAAGGAATCTGATCACTAACAATAGAACCGGTAAGTTCAAATTGGAATTGTGACGGATGGAGCTTCCTGTTGTTGTACCCAGAAGTATTTTTCCTGTGGAAATATAAAAGCTGGGGATTATATTCCTTTTAAATACGGATCCTATTTTTTTATTTTCATCTTATTAATTTTGAAGATAACGAAAGCCTTCTCTCTGATATGCAATTTCTCTGTATGTCTCATTTATTGCGGTTTCTTACATGGATAGGAACTGTACTGTCCTATGGTTTGTTGTGAGGCTCAGAGCTGCTAATATTAAGTTAATTTTTATGTTACAGAAAAGAGCAGTGCGCGCCATTTATAATCCATATATACGCCTAGGGACTCGCCTGGAAATTTCTTTAAACAAATGTGTTAACTGTTGTGTTACAATATATTTAATAGAATAATCATTAATAATTTGTGTACGTTACAAATATTCTGACTGTTTTCTTAAGAAGAGTTATGTTCTCATCATTAATGCTAGGAATAAGGGTTGATAATACCAGATTGTACTAAATTTCAGACTGAACACAACTAGTGGCTCTTTCGTGGTTAAGTAAAAAAAAACATTAGAATAGACGGAAATGCCGTATGCCAGAACAATATTCTTAGAAAACCTGCATAATTTTGAGTTCTCCATAATATTCTTAAAGATACCTATCATTATTTAGCGATTGGCCAGCGTGGTAGATTGTGGAACTATTTTATAGTTAATGTATCGATGCTTCAGAATATGAATGTGAGCAACTAGCTTATTTCAGATAAAATTAACAATTGCGAGAAAAAAAAAAACAATTAAATTTTTTTAAATTCCTTTTACATAAATGTTCATAAAAGTATATTTAACATACGTAAACATATTTTTGATATGTTTTTTTATATCAGGATTAGTCTAGTATTGTATTAAACAATTTAAAGCAGTAAAGTTTTACTGTAAGCCATGAAAAGATAATAAAAACTGATTTTCGCACATCTTAAGTTTAGTTACTTCGTCAATTACGCGCCTAACTTTACAATAAAAACTGCAAGTAA
Organism: Megathymus violae; assembly: GCA_003671415.1. Taxonomy (NCBI): domain Eukaryota; kingdom Metazoa; phylum Arthropoda; class Insecta; order Lepidoptera; family Hesperiidae; genus Megathymus; species Megathymus violae. The sequence goes on along the minus strand of PDGT01000049.1, from coordinate 1,191,456 downwards.
ATTTCTAAAGTAAGTATGCTATAAACGGAATCTACACGATCTTGATTCTATACCATTTTACGACCTTCTCTCTGGCAAAAGCTAAATATTTATAGCATAGCATACCTTGCTATCAATTTATTGAGCTAGGAGTAGAGGTCTTAATTAACTTCAAAGCAGACATGTATCAGGCTACCGAGGAATACATTTCATCAATCATAGTTCGGTTGATTGATAATGTAACGTGGATTACTGATGAATCGAGCTGCCAGCCAACAGAATGTTCATCTCAATTTATTTACATGTGTTTGTACTACTTGTTGATGTTGCCAACGGTAAAAGATATTTTTGTTAGTCGGCGATTCGTAAATATGGATATGGCAAGTGGTGACTGTGATACCGGGTGTTTGAATTATCGTTTGTTTTAAATACCATTTCGCACAAGCACTACGGCGTACCTAACACTGAACGTTATGCCATATCTGAAATGTTTTGTGTCCATTGAACGTTTCTAGAATCCTGCCATTGTGGAAGAAAATATTTTTTAATTTACTTTAAATTAAACATCATTGGAATACTTCTTTAATCTTCACATTTATTTCATATTCATTTATTCAATTTCAAATTCATTCTCTTTTTATTTTTCATCAATCCTTTTGTTATGTACTTATGCTTGTATGTGGGAAGTAAGATTTATCCGTCTTTAATTTCAAGTCAATCTCCACTATTCGTGTTGTACCTACATTACTGAGACAAGGGAATAATCATTATCATCATTACAACCCATAATTGTCTCACTGCTTGGCTCGGATCTCCTCTTTAAATGAGAGGGGCTGATTGATTGAGGCCCATCACGCTGGCCAATCGCAGGTTCTTACACCCTTAAAAACATGTCCAGGTTTCCGTACAGTATTTTCTTTAGGCTATCACACAAGAAATATTCGTTAGAAAAACGAATATTAAAACCACTTAATTTCCATTGATTTCGATCGGATTTATCATATATGTATATCAAATTCATCCTCTATTTTGCTTTAACAATAATTTATGAATATCTACTCCATTTCATATCACCTCCATGACACCGATCACAGATATGTGCGCTAACGAACCGTCTGATGTGATTGAAAATCATCGTAGAGGAATGATGTCCTAGACGGAAGCCACTATAAATCATTCCTGGACAGTAGTCCATACATCAATAAGGTCGATTATTTGATAACTCCACACAACACGGTTGGCAACCAGCAGTTATCGATTATTCCGAATCGGTTCAATATGTAAAAGATAATTGTAATATAATTTTTATCAAATGTAAATATTCATTCGTTAGAACAGTTAAAGTACAACGTGAAATTGGAAAGGCGTCTTGATGGCAGAGCGACGATCTCTACACCTAAATTTTTACCTTACTGGACTCTGCTGTCCTCTCAAATCACTTTTCTTAGTAGAAGCCTTGCCAGCAAATGAGAATATATTTATAACAATAATATTGCCGCCTTTGTTCTGAAAAAGATATTACGTTGAACACCGATGATAAAAAGCAACCATTACTTAATTAGAGATTTTGTTGATAACCGAAGCAGGTGTAGGTAACCATCGAAGATCACGATCAACGAACGGCCGGACATCAATTCGTTACAAATTTGACCATTTAGTTACACCTCGTTGAGTCAAGGACTCTCCAACTCATTCTGAAAACACAATAAAAACGGAAAAAAATGAAACATATTATCCGATTGAACCTGTTCTGTATGAGGGACCCCTAAAGAGCGGGTTTCTGTTAACGTGAACTAATTTATCCCCACCTGCATCATAAACAATATAAAGGCGCCGATACGGGATGTTTTGAAGGCATTAAATATTTTATTGGATGTGATACGACCCTGGACATTGTTTAAAAATCGTTCCATCGTAATCTTTCCTTGGAAGTTATGTGCAAATTCAGTCTTCTTTATTACTCCAGCAGCACTGGTCACGTCTTTATTATTAAAGAGGAATATCGTTTACTTTTAATATGCTGATTGAGTAGGATTAATTTGGAATCACTGAGATTGTCAGTTTGTGTAACAATAAACAAGTATTATTTTGTTAGGTTATCGATCTATTTTAACACTGGTGACATTGAAAGTTAGGATCTGAATTATACGGGTAGCGAACATAAATTAGTTTCTGTGGGCGCTCGATATTAGGTCCTATTGGCGGCTTGGCGGCACCTCACAATATTCCATTTCGTTTGCCAGTGGGGGGGCTCGAGCGTTTCAATCGTAGCGACAATTAATCACAGTACAGCAGTGTCATCCGGCACCGGTCCGGTCGACGATGCCGACGAATTTATAGTACATTCTTTTACTTTTTTTAAACAGTCAACCTTGCATACCGTTTGGAATTGAGACAATGTCTAACGATTTCGATTTATGTAGTTCTCTGTGCTATGATTTTGTTCATGCAAAGTTTTTGAAAACAATAAAAAATAAAATAAATGAATAGTGACCAAATAAATAATTCATCATATTACTAATACTTTCTTTGTTATACGTTTCTATTGTTTTATTCATATTTTTATGCGACTGACCCATTTATCGTATTAAATAATTTTGATGTATGATTCTTAACCTAATTGGTTATCTTAAATTAATTGGTATTGGGGCGGATTAGAATACTCCCCCCAATCCCATGCTGGCAGAACAGGGTGTCGTAAGAGGCGACAGAAGCCATCCTGCTTGGTCATTAAGCCATTAATATTACCATCAGGTGGCTCGTCTGCTCGTTTGTCGCCTATTAACATAAAAAAAAAAATTAATTCTAGTGGTCATTACATAAAATATTTTGCCGTCGAGTTAGAATTCCTAGTTCTATTTCTTCATTAATACAATGTTTGAAACCTGTCTAAGAAATCTGTCAATTTTGTAAATCCTAAAAAGTCCAGACATTCTTATCCGAATATCAAATAAGTAGCGTCTAACAACGTTATCATTAAAGACCATTTCCACATTTCAATTGTCCGATAGCTGGTCATGGGTTTCTATTCACAATGAGAAGTGTCTTTACACAAAATCAAGCCAGCTATGAATTGATGGAATTCAAAAATGTTTGAGATCTTCATGGAAAATGCTCAGGGACACATTTATTCTTACGATGTTTTCTTTCACCAAAGTACATAATAATTAATTTATAACACGCACATTATTTGATCAAAGGGTACAATATTTGAACTCGAATCAATTCTATTTGGAGATCGATATTTACATCATTAGATATTTTAGAAATTAAGTAAGTCTAGAAACTTTTACTCAGTGACTTACTCATTATATTTTCGTTGAGAGAAATATCTATGAGAATTATTGTATACCAATATAAAAAGCTTCATTACATCGTTGACTCTGTACTAATGATTTTTTACATCAAATCAAGTGCGAGCAGGCCACGTCCCGTCTGACCCCTGATATAAGACTGAGGACATTTGCCAAAACCTCTCTTTAAATTAGTTCTCTCTCTCTCTCTCGTCTACTTCAGACGAGCTTGGATTTATTCCAGAGCATTTGATATTTAAGGTTATTCACCCAAATATGTTTATTCCCGTATAACATAATTTATTATAGTTGTTATAATAAAAATACAATATTTGAGATAAAAAACTGACAGTATTGAGATTATTCTAGATCACTAAAACAATAGTACTAAAATCCCGTAGCTTCGTACTTTGCAAAAGTATTTTCAATTAAGAACATTTATGTAACTGACATATTAATTTTAGAATAGCTTGCATTAAGTTTCAATAAGTATCATCATAGACAATAACTAAAAATGTATGTATATGTACCGACAATCTTTCGAATAATTTAATTCTAAGATGGTCAGTCACAACGACACATTTAAAAATACATTAATCTACAGTAGTTTAAAATTCCAAGAACGTCATAACGATAATAGCGAATTATTTTATAAAACCATAGCTAATCAAAAATCTAGAACACATCGGTATCAAAGATAACGCATAACGCGCAATAAAATTATGAAATGAATATAACGCTTGCTTCTCATATGGAATGGATTGAAATAATAATCGAATTAAACCTTGCCAAATTGATAATAATGTTATAATAAGAAACGTAGATTAAAGGTTCACCCACATTAACACGGGCGAGTCCACGTTCTTGCCAAATACAGAGTATCCAATACAGAGGTTACAATATAATATTGTATATAAATTACCTAATATTGTTAAGATTTGTATTGATTTATTTAAGTTTAATTAAAATAAATATAATGTAATAATAACTGGAACTTGAGAACTTTCTGATACTGTTACTGAATAACTTCGAAATATTTTACGGTTGATTCTAGCCCAAGGTTGGTACATTGGTAGTCGCTATCTCATCGCTATCTAAGAAACCGTACCACCATGTAAGACTACGGTCTTGACTAAACTGGATGATACAAAGCCCAGAGTTGAAGGTATCTACATACCTCATTATATGTATAGTAGGATGCACCACCAGCGCGGTCGGCTGAATAACACATTTAACGAACCAAAAGAAAATAATTGTTAAAGTTCTAAGAACTTTTTTCTGTCTTCTTATAAATCACTGCTTAATACGCTGTCTGAAACACTAAAGTAAAGATTACATTCTGTTGCCAGCTGTCATTCATCCATCTATGAATTATGCCCGACGTTGCTTAATATAGTAAATTATTATGCATACACAAAATTTAGTTCTTTTGAAAAAAATGTACCGTAATAGACATTAAAATATCTAAATACCAACATAAAACAATTAACTATCAATTTATCATTATCTCAATTTGCCTACTTTAAAATAAACTTAATTTATATATTGTACGAACAGAATATGGTCTTAAACCTTTTCGATCTGAACATCTAAACATCTAAGATCATATTAAAACATTGATTGAATAAATTGTAAATTTGTTTAAAGATCGGATCTTCCCTAACGTGCATCGAGCTTATGGTAGAGGTATCGAAAATTTTCAGATCATTTATTATTTGGACGTCTCGGAGTGAAACGAATCTAGTGGATTGTAAAGTCTGCTTCGTTTGTCAAGTAATTTCTGATTTAATTGGTTTACTATCTATGGATCATAATTCACAATATTTAATACCTATCGTATCGGGTTTCTCGAAATAAACTTGATACTGTTCGTGTATTGAAACACTAAAATATTGGAAAGTCATAAATAATGTATTAATTTATTAACAATATCATTAATAATCCTTATTTCCTCTGGTAACAATCGTGTATATTCAGAGCGATTTCTTTGATTGAATCAGCATTCACATGGTACATATACTATGTTTAGTTAATACGCAACATTTTTGTATTTTATACCTATAATTACAAAAGTCATAAATACTACAGAATATACAATTGTGAGCACTCGCCACAGATGCAACGTATTAAATATCAGTTTGACTATAAAATAAAAAATGACGGGAATAGTGTACTCACGATTACAATGAACAATGTCGGCGATGTTATAGGTTTGAAATCATACGGTAATAGTTATGTCAGTATCCGATTACATCCGAAATGAAAGCGATTGCCGAGATTGCTAGTCTTAACTTGGTAAATCTATTACTGGTCGAACTCGACCATTGAACTCATATGTATACTCATATATGTGGCGTTTCATATTTCATGAATTTTTGAATGAAAGCGATTTCAATTTAATAAACATAATAATTTGTAAATAACCAATTAAAACTCATACATACATAATGGACAAAAACTTTATTGAAAATATTGACATAAAATATTCAGTTATTATTTGCCAGTTCGGTTCGTTATTCCAGCAGCTTGTTTATTGGAACGTCGAGGTAGTATTTGTTTTATTAATTGCTAAAGTATGTATGATATTTTATTTTACGACATTTTATATAAATTTAAAAAGAATAAAAAAACTTTTGACAAAGTCTATTATTATGCTGGATATATCCGTTGATCGTATTCAAGAGGTTCAGCGTTCTTTTATTAAGCTTGAAGTTCGTTTTTACAATAAGGTTCCAAAATTGATACGTGAGTTGCCCATTGGAACTTCTAAGCGACGCATTAAAATACAGCTTATAAAGCAAAGGATATTATAGTATCGATGAATATATTAATGACAAGGACGCCTGGAAATTATAGTGTCGTATCCAATTCCGCACAGGTTTAAACTTTTGTAATTACCATGTGTTGTTTATGATGTGCTGAGGAGGAGTCTCTTTCGCCGTTTCTTCTCCTCGATTTTAAAACAAAGTAAAGCGAAGCAAAAAATGACGTTCAATACACTTATGTATTCACAGAATACCTACATGATTAAATGATTTTGAATTTGATATTAATTTATATACATATTAATTGGTTGTCGTAATATCAAATTTGTTTGTGACTAGTAAACCGCCTTCGCTTCACTTCGATAAAACTACGTCTTACGCTTAGAAATAGCACCTGCATTGTTTTAGAACTGGGTTTTACGCGTTCTTTGAATAAGAAATGTACTATTCTATAAATTAATAAATCGAACCTATTTTGGGTAACTACTTGTTTGTCGTAAATAGTGTATTTACATACGATAATTAAAACTAACGTTAACACACTTACACCATTGCACTAGGATTCCCTGTGTTATTGCACTAGGATTCCCTGACTTGCGGGTGGCATGGACGAACATAGATATGACGTTACAAATACCCATGACCTGGGAACGAACATGTTTCTGTCACATACATGCCCCGAATGGGAATCGAACCCGGACACCTCAGCTTGGCTAGCAGGATTACTACCAACAGGGATACGATATATTGTAAAATATATAACTCGTAAGGCACTTCGACGAATTTCACAAATTCTACATTTCGAGGGTGCCATGATCATTTCAGGTTGAAGGAATCTGATTTGACAATAAAGCCCCGACAAAACCTTTGTCAGCTTTAAAAATGCAGAAGATTTTATGTTATTGTCCGTGAGATACTGTGAAGACAATGGTTACACGGGAATGTAATTGAAATGTCAGCCTTAATTTGTAACTTAGTTTGGAGTAGTGTCTACCAACTAAACCGTCCGCCAGAGAGTAACCGGCACGCGACGAAGCTGATTAATTTTTAACCTTATTTAATCAAATTACTTTAATTTATCTCCCATTTGTTAAGATGACCACAAAATAAACAATTTAAATAATAATAAATATATTATGAATAATATTCAGTTCAATATGTGTAAGAAACAACTTCTCATTGATATTGGAGAAAATTAAAGCAGAATACATTTTTGTCATGACAACCAACACTGAAAGGTAAGTGAAATTGAAAATAAATATATACAGGAGAATTCAAGAGTTATACGGTTACTCCCGAGGAAAAGTAGTTACATAGAAAACTCTTTTATTGTTCCAATTTTCATGCAACGGCAACTTCATCGTCGGCAACGTGTTTGTTAAGTAATAACTATTGCTGCCTATTTCTCTTTACACTTCATTTAACTCACAGAATTCTAAATTCGAGAAAGCGGAAATTTTAATATCTTGCGTCCACCTTGAAACAAATATTTTATGTCGACCGTTACAAATAACGGACTTGAGTTAATTTTCTTATTCTCTTGGGCTTATGTTATTACATGATTTTTTCTGGTAATTCGTAATTGATAAAAGTAAAAGCCCACATAGTGGCGACGGTATACCTTCACTTAAGATTATGGGTAAAATATAGGTATTAACCTGAATTAAAAGCAGTAAATAAGAGCTAAAATAAAAAAATCACAACCCCGTAGCTTAGTTGGTAGGGATCTTACCCACTGAGTGAAAGGTCCTGGGTTCAATGTAATAAATTCTCATAGAGGTTGATTAGAATAATAATTTTGCTATATGAAAACTCTATTTTTTAACCACAGTGTAATCATTTCATTGAAATATTTAATAAGGAGTCTCGTATGAAATAAAGTTTAAATTCAAACAAAGTTGTATGTCCCCACTCGACCAGTCCGCCTTGGAACATCAAAGTAGTAAGATTTTAGGTCTCCTGAATTATGCAGGGAGACCATCAGGACATCAAATCAAATCTCTCTCTATCTCTAATTAAATTCGAAAACAAAACCATTAAGTATTTTGTAAATAAAATTGTCCACGTAATTTTTTGCTTCTATTACGTATTTAATAGATAATAATATCACATTATAATTATTATCAGCATTCGAGTTCCATATATTACATGAATATAATAGCTATAAAGAAATTGGCGTCTGTTATAGTGTAGTAAGGGAGATAATGACAGGAGCGAGAACATGCAAATGTCAGACTCTACATTTGTGATTATGTATTGAATTCACACTATTAGGTCATATGCACCATCCGAGCTTGATCTAAATGGACAATTTATATTTTAATATACTGGTCACCTTCGTATCACAATAGGATGTATCAAATGCACCCAGAAATATTTTCTTTTTCCTTAAAATTAAGTGTCACAAAAATTCGAAATATAGCTTATATACCATTTTTGTTGAATGTAGGCTCAATAGGCGTTGGCTAATTTTGGAATTATACAACATGTCCGCTTACCATCAAATGGCTCGTTTGGTCATTTGTCGATTAGTTACATAGAAAAAAAAAAAACTTAAATGGACTGTGCGCAAGACGCACAACTTGCTTTTGATCATCCGGCTATCAATAAACAAAACTGAACTTTATAGACGCATAAAACACTATTGTTTAGAACATTTTTAGCTTGTGTTTCAAATAAACTGTTACTGAACCCATTATAATAACTGTGATATCAGACCGAGAGCAGAATAAAATTTAGCTGTTATAAATTGTGAAGTTGAAACTCGGAAGTGTAAAACAAATATTGTTGATACGATAACTTTTTCTTAATAATATAAAGTGAATACCACCACTTCGTTGCCAAGTACTTTTTATACTTTATAAGCGTGCATAAAAAACTTCGTAGACTTAATAAGCGTGTTTCATTGTCATTACTGTACTAACATTCAGCTTTATAGCTCTGAAAAAGTTTGTAAGTAAAACAGCTGCAGGATATAAACCCGTAGGTTTACAAACGTGTATACACAATATCTTTACATAAATAAAAGGAACCTATTTTGAATAGAAAAAAGCCCTTGCATTTATATGCAGTATCGTGATATGACAACCTATCAATCGAAGGGGATTTTTTCATTATATTTCATTATAATATTCACAAAAATAACATATTTTAAATTAACTAATGCTAATTATCGATTAAAATCTTTCTTTCTTTTATACTCTGTTATGGCGTTGACGAACGCATTAGTGATGCCTTGCCATGCCTTCATAATTAATGCCCATGGGCGACGGTGACAACTTACCATGAGGTCGCTCGTCTGCTAGTTTCTCGGCTATTTACATTTAAAAAAATATACGTTTTTTGTACATCGCTCTGTATCCATTATAAATACTTGCTCTCGTGCCATAGTGATTATCTTCATAAACATAATTCGTCTGCCAAAATAACTGTACAGTGTTTTCAGTCCAAACCTACCAATAAGAGATGACCTTTGCATTTTCGTGTAGTTTAAATTTCTCTTCGAATGTTTGAATTAAAGATCACTTTGGATCATATGCCTAGGCCTATATATAACATAATCTAAAATTATTTTAGCCAAAAACATTACCCCAACAATATTCGGTAAACATGTCTTGACGTAGAAGTCTTCAACTAAGACTGTTGATGTCGTGGTAGTGAATAGGTGATTAATTAAACATAATTATATTATAATGATAGTTGTCGTGAGTGGAATTAATTTTCATAAGTGACATGTTTCATAGGATTCATTTCTGGTGTTTGTTTTTTGACAAACTCGGGCTAATGACAGTTTATAGTACTTACGAGTGGCAGTACATTTTTGTACAATTTGAAATAGAAAAAGTTTGGTTTTTAAATTGGTTTTTCATTATCATGAATTGCGGTGAAATCTTTATATTAGACTTTGTTTATACATAAAATTAAAACTTATTCCTATATGTTTCAAGAGCGTCACATTTTTTAATGACATCTAAGCATGCTTAGTAATTTTAAAATAATTGACCACATTTTGATAAATCAAACTTATTTTTTTAAGAAATTCATAACTTCGTCACATTATTTAATATTACAAATAAACGGCCTTTGAATTTCGCCTCATGACTTTCAATTGAACGAAAATAAAAGTATAATAAATACATTTATGCAAATGAAAGTAATTAAGGTAAATACTCTCTCATATTCACAGAAATGTAATTTACCTTTACAGACGACCAAGGAAATGGCGCGATCGAAACAGAGCAATATTTAATGATAACAATATGTAAATTCAGACCTACATACTTTATAATAAGAGCATTGTGGTGCTATGGAATGAAATGGCCTATCCCATTTAGGTGCGCATACTAAGAGAATGTTTAAACAAGACAAGCTTGGTAGCAAAGCACTGTATAGAGCTTTCTCGTTAGTAACACTATCTAACAAGCTCGGGCTGATGGTACACATTTTAAACTATAATTATCTTTTGTTTATTTACATGTAACAACGTACATACGTGCAATCTGTTCGGTGTTCAGCGATCACTGCGGTCCATGGACAAGTGTGACCAATGCTACAATGTACTGTAGTCGGAGTCAATATTTTGCTATAACTAAGCATAGGTAATAAACGTTTTATTCATTTTACTGGTTTCTACACCAAATCTCTGGCGTATTCAAACCGAACCATAATGCTGCTTGATGAAAGTAGACTCTCAGGATGTGAAGGTGTGGGCTTCATCCATCTTTTAATGCAAGCCAACCACCTTGCCTGGTCGTGGTGCTCTGCTGACAATCGGACTAGGCGATGCCATCAGAACCCTTCTATTAGAGATGGCTGGATTCTTTTGCTGAATCCTGAATCCTATTGAATCCTAACAATACTCGTGATAGTAGGGCTTTAGGTGACTGCTTGGCTAACTAAGAATTTTGTAGAATTAACCATGAGAGTTTATTTTACGCTGTTCATACGAGTATGTTAGCCAGTCAATAAGCGAGTTCCCTGCTTCTTCCTATGCCACAAACGTTTCGGGGATACCTTTGATGTTATTCATTTACCTGCTTTACCTAACATTGATCTGCTGTGATTGTACTATAGATACAAACATAGGTAGTTATATGAAACTTCAACGATGACACTAACTAAAGTTAGGTTTATGAGTATGTATGTATATGATAGAATGTTATTTATCGACACAGCTCAAACCTATTTTAACACTTGTTGCTACATTATTGTGAAATTATGTAATATGCATTAACGACCCTCCAGAATTAATATACTTTTGTATTTACTTATAAAGAAACTGTCCATGTATCTACACTAAAATATTTTTCTAAACCTTTACATGGCGGTTTGTTCTGTCTGGCTGTCTCTCTGCGCATACATACATATACCAGGTGGAAACCAGTGAACAATTTACAAAAAATCTAGCATATAATAAAAATATATCAACGTGATTAGTAGTAAGTTTTATATAAATATAATATATCAACAGGAAATACATTGTGTGCTATATAGCAGAAATGGTATAGAAACAAACTTCGATTATAACACAACGCAAACTAATTCTGAAGTTTAAGACGGCTTAAAATATACTTTATTGTGAATACGTACATAATAGTAAAATTGATCCTATAGATATTAAGATTATCATCTAAAGTATGGTATGGTAAAATATGGTAAAAAAGAGTCGATCAAATACATCAAGCAGAACCGGAACATACAACTCGTAGCATAAAAATTAGTGATGCAGTAAAAACTACTGTAGACTACATGAAACAAGACAAAATGTACTACACAGCGATGTAGACTGGGAACAAAATGAAATACACAAAAATACGCCAAAGCGACGTTAAAAATACTTTTAATAGACGTTAAGGCATATGCACAAAGGCAAGGACAATTTAATTGTACCCTGCAAGTAATTATTTAATTTTTAGACTTCTTATATATTACTTTCATTGAATGCCATAAAAAGTATTTAAATTCAAATGTAAATTACTGTATCTATCCATCTAGTAGATATTAGATGGTATATAGTCATGTTACAGCTGAAGTTATTCATCCAATTCAATCGCACAAAATTGATTATTGATTTATTATGAACGATTTTTGACTGTCATTACTTAATTTGCAAAACAACCGAGACCAAAATTTATAAAAAAACTACAAAATATATGACTTCATTCATAGTTATACACGAAAACCTATTTTGATTCGGATTTCACCAATTTTTATATAATACCTGACAAACGAGAAGGCAATCCCCAAGCTAGTTATAGCTACCCTTAGATATGCATAACAACATATCAAAGACAAAGAAATTTAAATTTAAATTCACGAACATAATTAAAATATATTCATATAGTTACTTAAAAGATATCGAGTTATGATATGAAAAGCTTTCCGACTGAGTTGGTTTGGCTAGAACTAGACCATAATATGTACGACCAAAGACAGCTAAAAATATGGGTCGCGGAAGCATCCGGCGAGTGCCAGAAGCGCAATTAATTTTTATAAGATTATAAGATCATATTATATAGTAATTTTACGATAAAAACTAAACCATAGAAATACTTGTATTCCATAGCATGGCTCAATATCAATGACATGTATGTTAAATGATTCAACTAATGAAATTAATTAATTACTTTACGATATTGTTGAACGACAATAAGTTATTTCATTAAATAGTCCACCACGACCACAAGTTTTAGACAGTGAAAATACAATAGGGGTAATTAGTGCTGGTTGCGATTTTTTTATATAAAAATTCACAATATTTGACACAAGAAGTATATTTGACTATATAGTATGTTTTATTTGGGAAAACACAACTGTACATTTCATAAACAAATAGACATATTATATAGAATAAAACAAAAAAGAAATATATTTGTTTGTTTGATTGGGCATTTAAATGTAATTGATTGAAGATTTTAATAAAAAAATAATTTTACAGACTTAACTATTAGAAATGACATAAATTAACAAATTTTTGGAAAAGAGGAATAAGTTCCATTCCCTTACCAAATTCCGCTTGTTACTCAAAGGCGAGATTATCTTATTCAATTTTTCAAATATCTTGTTAGCAACATGTAGGTAAATCCAAAGTTTATTGCATTCGTTTCCGTGCAGGTTAAAACTTAATTTGTAATTGCCATGTGTTCTTTTAAAAGATTCGTTGAAGAGTTTCGTTCGCCGTTTCTCTTCTTTAATATTAAAGCACCTTTTCAAAACTATAGTAGAATGATATGCAAGAATTCACGTGCATAAATGAATTTACAGAATCCCTAATTGAATAAATGATTTTGATTCTTTTTAATACGCTTTTATTAGCTCGGGTTGTATCTATGTATGTATGTATGTAACGGAATCTTTGAGCTTAATTTTCACTGGTTTCTAAAAGTCTGATCAACTTGAAACTTTGCACACAAATCAAGGGCCGATGACAATGCAATAATTTGATAACAGTTTCCCATTATCCTTATTAGGACGGCCAAGATTCATAAATTCTTTTTTAGATCCTCTGTAGGAGAGTGAGAAAGATAGAGCTAGCGCGCGATCTGCGCATGCCTGCACTTCCAGTCAGAGGTACTCTTACTGATTTCTGGAGTCTACGACTTACTCTTTCGAACTTGCTCGGGGACGCGGTATTGCTCAACGGGGACCAAAATGTCTTTAGGATAGTTGCATTCTAACCTTGTTTATTCCTTATACATGCGTGGGTACTAATAAATCTCATAAACGCAAGTTACTCTATTTAATATTCATATAAGATGTTATATAATAACCGTGATCTATAAAAGCTTCTTATTAATTACAATAAAATAATCAGAACATAAATTTTGAAATTATTTTACAGAACAAAATTCGACAAGTAAATAAGATATTAATCGTGATCAAAATCTTTTAATTAATAATTTTATTGATAAAAGTACAATCAACGAAAATTAATTAAAATAAATAATAGTTTAAAATAAATAATAGTTTAAAAAAACTAAAAAAGCACGCTTTTATTGCTAATTGAACTAAAAACTGGAAAATAAATAATAGTTTAAAAAAACTAAAAAAACATGCTTTTATTGCTAATTGAACTAAAAAGTAGAAAATATTTTTTAATTACAAAGAGTCTTTATTACAGTAGTAGAAGGTCGGACAATCAATTATAATTAATTACCTCAAATAAACATTATAATAAAATTTAAGTTATTAACAAAATAATTCAAATCAAAGTAAAAAGCGTGGGGTGCTCGATATATTAAATATGACACAATCATTATATTGGCAACTATCTATGAGAGAAAAGTTATAAAAATGAAGTAAAATGCACCCCACGCTTTTTACTTTGATTTGAATTATTTTGTTAATAACTTAAATTTTATTATAATGTTTATTTGAGGTAATTAATTATGATTGATTGTCCGACCTTCTACTACTGTAATAAAGACTCTTTGTAGTTAAAAATCATTTTCTACTTTTTAGTTCAATTAGCAATAAAAGCGTGTTTTTTTAGTTTTTTTAAATTATTATTTATTTTTAACTGCGACACCATGGTTTTTTAGTTGCTTGCTGCTTGCTGCTGATTTATATTAAATATCTTAAAATATAATCAATACAATCATTAAAACCGTTTGTAATTATATTATACTGTTACTACGAGTATTACAATAATTTAATATGGGTCCTGTGTTTGAATACAATATAGATATATATTTACGACTGTATGTTGTTTATTGCTTATCGGCAGATAGTAATAACAATTTTTTTACTAATAGTATGAATGTATTAAGAAAATTTTTTTTTTATTTAGAACTTAATCCTGTTGACTTTATTGCGAATGACTGTAATTGGTCATATCGAATACCTGGTTAAGTGATCTATGTATATTACATATTTTAGCTGTTGTCATAACGAATGAATAAATAAAAAAAATCCACGCTCAGTTTTCTTGTACACGTCCTCAGCCTATTAAATACAACAAATTTATATACCTTTATATTATACTAGTCGATATGAGTATGAGTACCAAATGCAACATTTTTGTCCCACCGTTGAAACTTAACATGTATAAACGTGAATTAATTACAATCTGCAGGAATCAGGACAAACATATTACAGCAAATTCATCTCTGTATTTATCGAAAATAAATTGTAGACTAATATTTTAAAAAAATGAAAGTATTACCACCCATCATTTTTCAAATACCCTCAAAAATAATTTTAGCGGTTGTAGCGCCCATGGAGTGTTTAGTAATAGTGGCGTGATCAGTTGTTTCTTTAAAACGTCAATATAGCGTTGTCTGTTTAGCTACCATTGCTACTGTAACTCCCTACCCCTGTTATAACCTACCCCGGTCTCCCCTTCCACATTAAAAGTACTTAATAGTAATTGTGTTAGTTACTATATTAATAAATTACGTACCTACAGTGTATAATACATTACTATACATACATTACACATTTCAATATACTTGCAGCTCTCCACACCAAAATTTAATTACTTTAGTACTGTACAGAGCTCTATAAAGTGTTATAATATACAAACATAGGTTGGTAATGAACAAGCCTAGTCTGGTGCACATGTGTAAGTACTAGTATAGGCCAGTACGCTGCATGGCGACAATAATTTAACGTCGGGGGTACTTGCATTGAAACCGCACTACAATTTAAGACCTATGCAATAAGGGAGGTAGCATTGTCTGCTGGCGTCTCGTGTTACCCGCGTCTATGCACTAAGCTTTATGTTAGCGTTAAGGCTACACTCAGATGTGCCACTAACTTTATATGGCAAATTTTTATAATGCACTATAGTTCTATTTTGGACATTGATCTATTCCCATAGCTAGAGAATCAACTATTCCAGTGCTGATCGATGGAGCAGTTAGTGTAAGCCAGTGCTGCATAAGAAATAAGTTTATCATTGGAACGCTTATAATAATTTCAGATGCGGAAAGTGCGCATTAGAAAGGTGATTGTTAGTGTTTAAATTTCTTGAACAATTGCCAGCTTCGAAGGTCACGTTATGGTCACGAGTAAAACCGGTTGCTATCATTAGACTGAAGTTATAAAACTATATCGAGGAAATTCGCATGACATTAAAACTTTTCGCATTTGAGTTAGGCACTAATCCATCGATGTACACTAGAACAGACAGTTATCGACAAAACCAAAAGACTCCTTCATCAAGAAAAGCCTTACTATGGACCACATGATATGGTTTGAGACCGACATTTATTTTTAAGCTTTAATACATAACAGATATATCTTAAGTTGGTCACATATATACAAATATAGTACCTACTATCAAAAATCACACAACAGACCTGCCAAAATTCCTTGCTGAAATTCACTATCGGAAAACATTAGGTTTCTTAAATTTACTCCCGACTATAATAAAGTAACCCTTAAGACAAGTAAATTTGTTATATTATATATAATGATAAGTTATTTTTATAATAAAATTTAATGATACAATAAATTTAACATATTTAATCGTCGCAAGTCTGTGTTAAACCGTAATTTAATTTCAGCCTCTTAGGTGTTCATTTCGTATTTAGAATGTTTTTAAAGCCTGTACTATTAGATCTGCCGCGATAAGAGAATAGGATTTACTGGACATAAAAACTATAACTCATTTCTCTTCGCACTAAAAAAAATTGTGCCTACATAAAGACTTGTCTATTTCTCTCTATGCAAGTTATTGTTACAAGAATAAATAATCTTTTTACTGTTCAAAATAAAAGATGATGTATACGCAACGTAAAACTTCTATATACATATTTCGCAATATGATTTCGGCGTTTCATGATCTTACGGTACGCGTAAAACAAAACAACAAATCATGTATTGATGTCGCTTTTAAAATAGTTATATAAGTATTTAAATATAATAGTCGATTGACCATTTAACTTAATTTATTAAATATATACATGATTAATAAACGTGAGATAGAAAAACGGTTATAAATATAATATTTATTTTTACACCGTAAATATAAACTAACATCTTTTTGGACTATTGAGGAAAGAATATATTGAGCACTTTTAAGGGATGGTTAACACTAGTTAGAAAGCACTTAAACGTGTTAATAGATTTCTTCAAAAATATTTACTGCTCTTACATTAAAAAATCGATTTCACTCTGATTTACATAAAGTCTATCTAAAACTTTTAAAAGTAACAACTTTGTTTTTTAAGTATGTTTCCACAAAGATTCACAAACGACAAAGGACACTGGGTCAGACTCGCATTATATTATCTCGTAATAAGCACCTTATTTATGTTAAGCCTCTAGCCAATTCCGACGTAAGCACAGCGAAAACTTTTGCTTATTCCAAGATGGTCATTATATTTATAAGAACGCGTCAGATACGAAGAGTTAGACCGTATGTAACTCAGCGATGCTAGCCTAGCCCACGGTATTTTTTGTAATTATTCACCCCAATTTTTTTTTTCTTGAAATACATAACAGTCAAGTATTTATGCGTGCTTTATTTATGATACAGACACGTTAAATACACTTACCAACTTCAAAAATATTGCTTATATGTATGCGTATTAGTATTACAGATAGAGTTACAGCAGTGGAGAGACGGCGAAAGAAACTGCTTCTACATATTTGTTTGAGTTAAACGACTGAATCACGTAACTTTCATAGCCTATTATCGAACATGTAACTATTTAATGCTGGATAGCTTGGTACGCTCTGTCAATCTTGCCATAACTTCACATGTAAGAGAACTGCTGACCATAAGGATATCGCAATAAATTTAATATAATTTGGTTTCTTCTTCTATTAAAATTGAATAGATGTCAGAACTAGTAAACCACAGTTATAATTAGTCTGTTTTAGATTGAAAAGAGAGTTTCTTATTTAGATTTATAACTCCTGGGTACAGGTTTTTAAACACCTTATTTAATGCCCCTAGATATCTTATCTTGTTGTTCTTTGTAAACCGAACGATATATTCTTGTATACTTTGGGTGAGATTTTTTATCTTAACATCCCAAATAAGCTTTTGAACCAATTAAACGACAAGCAACGTAAGCTCCAAAGTACGTATGTGTTCAAATTTTTTTGGCTACTTTCAGCCTCTGTGCTTTTGTTAGATGACTAGCACTTGGGTATATAAATGTGAAACCTAAATAGGAAGATAAGATTGTCTGAGTTTCAAATTATGTACTTATTTATAATAACTATTACTATCCCACTCGGTTCAAAAGTCTCTTACATTTTTAGAAATACTTACGACGATTCAGTTAATGGTGCTTAAATAAGAGGGAACTTCACAGGATCAGCCGTAGGGAATAGACATCTCAATCAATAAAATGAAAAAAAGTGTCAATCAAACTTGACAGTATTACAAATATATTTATGATTTATAGTCTCATGTTTAACAAGTGAATTCGAGGAATAAAATACCTTTCAAGTGTTTAATAACATTATTACTTTAACTGAGATCGTTAAAAACTTTAGAGAAAACGATTCGATCTTCGTATTTTTTTATGAAAATAGCAGATAAAAAAATCAGACGGTATGGCCAACTGATGTTATATGGTCACTACCACAACCGTGAAAATAAAAACATCAGAATGCGTTCATGACTAACAATGAAGCGAGGAACCCGCTTGTTGCTATCTCTCTGATACATAGAATAAAACACGCTAAAAATCATAAATATTTCTAGAAGGGTGTGGTATAGATATAGCTAGGTGGTATAGACTCTAATGACTTCCAACAAGAGGAACCAGGTGCCATATACTCGTCCGTCATTCAAAAGAACCAGTGATAGACTAGTGGTTTAAATGTCGCAGAGAAGACTCTAGACTTCACCTCTAATTTTTTTAATTGTTCACGTATGACAAATTAATTTTGTGAATAAAGAAACTTACATTATTGAGAGTTCTCCATAGTGTTTACAGAGGTACGTGAAGTACGCTGTTATGTATTGGGTAGCTTAGGTCTTACTTCTTCTAAGTTATGAGAGGAGTTAAGACAATTATAGATTTTAATGATGATAATGTTCAGAAGAATGTTCCATAAGCGGGGAAAGTTGAACTCACTGATGAATAGGGCCCTTTACACCTCATGTATGTTATATGGGTATTAAAATATGGACTCATAAAAGGAAAGATGGCCTATACTGTTTCAGACCACTCAGAGAAAACCAGTCTGGAATTGTTTTTATAAAATTCCGGTGAATATTGCTCGATACCCCATCTATCAACATTTTAAACGTTATTTAACAAACATTATTGAAACCAGTTGCTAATTTAATAATATTATCAAATATGGTTAACAGGGGCGGAGGGTTGGGGGGCTACAGGAGGTTGTTATAAGATTATGGTTTGTCGTTATTTAATAAATCCTATATTTTATGACTTGTTATGTAATGCTGCAAATATTCTGATATGTTAAAAAACATTTAACGCATTTGGCAGGCGGAATTAAGTTTTGCTGTTTTAAATATGTAACTCTAATATAGTTTTTAATTCTGGCTTAGTTTCTTCTGATTATGCCTCCACCGGAAATTAAACGTTGGTAGCGCGGTTGAAACGGAAAACTTCAAAATTAAAACTGTTAACTTTATCCTTTAACATTTCTTGACGAATTTCTTAACGTTTTAATCCCCACTTCTGCGCGAGTTAACAATCCTTGCCCAAAACTTTTTGTAATGGCCGAACTTACGGATATAACAATTTTCAGTTCATTAAAAATTTTATAAGCGGTATTTTAATAAAGCAAGATCTTCTGAGTTTTTATGAAGGCAGTCTAACTCCGAGTTTATCGGTTTAAGTTGCGATCTTGGGTAATCACAGGGTATTTAATCAATTTTTAAAATAACATACATTATAATCTTATTTTAATCTTACTCATAAACTGTAAATCTTAACTGAAATTTATAATACTAATAATGACAACATTATTAATATGCCAAGACTATAAACGAATTTTAACATTAAAAACATGGAAATTATTTAGGATGTATTATACAATTACCAAAAAATTTCAGTGACTTTCGATACTGTCATAACTATTTCATCACTAAAATAAATGGGTTTTAAACTACCTAATACACTTTGATTACTTCGGCCTTCGACATTTGAATTATTTTTCTCATTGACATGTTAGTGACAAATATGCTTAAAATTTATCTGCTACTTGCTGTGTTATGTACTTGCGGTATTGGAGCCTATAGCTACTCCAATTCCACAGCCGGCTCAATATACTGCAGTCTACATGGAATCTGTTCCAGAACCCTGCTGTTTCTGAAGCCCTTAATTTATAATTAATAGTCATCAAAATCGATGTAATCTTTAAGTTCAAACGTGAGAACCGGTGTAAATATAAATAAATCAAGACAAAACGAACAGTGATTGTGATAACCCTGCTTCAGGTATATAAAATTGTTTTATCACCAATGCAGTACTCCGTTCCAGTTAATTAAAGTACTTACAGAAATGTTGCAACTAATAAAACTGTACAATGTATCGTTTTATAATATCAAGCTGGCGGCAACTGGTCCTGTTGTATTGTAACTACAGTACAAATCTAAAGGGCAATGGCGAGTTTATACCAGAGTTGAATAATTGCTCCCGTCATACTACTACACAATAAACTCGGTATGAAACAGCTCACACAATAAATTCCCGTTTAACGTCTATGATTAGCGACTGCTCAAGTTACATTATGACCGGCGTTCGTGCATTATTACAGGTATTCTTAAACGTATTACGAATACGGTTCATAATGTAACTGTCGTTACTATGTATTTCTTTTGCGTGTGAAGACCACCCTCTGCTTTGATAACTTTATCTGTGCCATTATTTTTATTTGTATGAGTTATTGTTGGATGTTTTTTTTTCTCTGGAAATATTTTAGAGTATTTCCACTTTAGTAGAAATTTGGAATAATAGATACATTATAGGCATTTTCATAAGATTTTCCCTATAAATATTATGACGAGATCATATAATTGCGATAGTTAACTTGTGTTCTTAAATTTAAAAATATATACGAAAATATATTTTACCTTTTTGGCTAGTCTGATTACTAATGCAGACACGGTGTGCAGGATAAGACAAAAATTATATTAAGACTTACCTAACTAATAATAGGATGCCTCAGCTATACGTTACATTAGCTACGACCATCTTACTGGAATCAACCGTAAAAAGTTTTTACGTGTTTTTTTTTTAAATATTAAAAGTCAATGCCTGACCACACTCTCATCTCATGATAAGTGGCGATGTAGTTCGGTTGTAATGTACGAGAGCCAGTTGTACTCGGATCCTCCGCTTCTCCGCTATTAAATCAAAAATAATATATAAACAATAATATTTCATAAAAAATATCCCTTCAGATAAAAATGTACTTATTAAAAAATTTACTACCTCATAGCCCAGTTGGTAGTGACCCTGCCTGCCGAGCGAGAGGTTCCGGGTTCGATTCCTGGCCGGGGCAGAAATTTATGTGACAGAAAAATGTTTGTTCTGGGGTCAGGGATGTTTGTAATGTCATATTTGTGTATGTTCGTGTCACCCGTTATTGCGGGAATCCTAGTGCGGGGGTGTGAATGTGTAAACGTTATTACAATAAAATCGTAAATCCATACTTCATAATTAATGTATTGGAGTAAGCTTAGATATATTACATTAAACGACTGCAACCAAGAACCTTTTAACCAAATGTTCTAGACAGCAATATTTGAAGTTGTTACACCCTTTTTTTTTACGTGGGGAAACCCTCATGGGTTCCTCGCAGCCACGTGGGTGACTGCGAGGATATGCCGGACTCCTACCGGCTAAAACCCCACGGTGTTCCTCTGAGCGCCCTTTGTCGGGACTGCGAGTACGCTTCCGCATTCTTCCGCGGTCCCGACGGCGTTCGCTCTTCTAGGGAGCCCGTCTCTGTGCGGGATGAATCTGGAGCTACTTCATCCCTCCGTCTTTGAGGTGCACGCGGGAACACCGTGCGCATCACCTCGAGGCTCGTTTCTTTCGGCGCAGGACACCCCCGTATCCTACGCCATAGCCTCTGTTATGGGGGTCGGAGATGGGCGTTGGTGCCTCTTCTTCTCCTACGCCCGGTTCGCCGGCTGCGGATTTGGAGGTTAGAAGTGTTTTCTCTCTCCCTTTTCGCAGCCTCCTTCTGCGACATGACTTCTTCGCAGAAGGACACTCCGAGTTTCCACGATCTCTTGCTCTCCACCATAGCTTTCACAAAAGCAACGAGCGAGAGGTCGTCCCCCATAGCAGCGACGAGTTCACGGCGCTGATTGTCCCATGCTGGGCACATCTCTAAAGTGTGCTGCGCCGTGTCCTCGTCACAACTACTATGGTGACACTGGTTGGTCGGCTCTCTTCTGGCTATACGGCACAGGTACTTTCCGAAGCATCCATGTCCGGAGAGCACCTGCACGAGGCGGAAGGTCAATGACCCATGCCGCCTGTCCATCCAGTTCTCCAGAACGGGACGGACAGCCTCCACAGTCCGGAGGCCGGCCTTGGGTTCGGCCAGCCTTTCCTTCCATTTCCTAACTGTGGACTGTCGAGCTTGGAACTTCCGCACTTCCATCTCTCTCGGCGTTGGGTGTTCCTCCCGAAGTCGGAGGCCTGAGCGCCACTGGTACAATGACGCAAGTGCCACGGCCTCCAGATCCCATGGAGGGCACCCCGCCAGCACGCACGCTGCCTCAAATGAGATGGTGCGATATCCACGGATGACCCCGACAGCCATCACCCTCTGTGGTCTTTTCAGGAGGGTGACATTTGCTTTAGTCAGGGGCTCCGCCCATACGGGAGCCCCGTATAGCGCCATGGATCGCACCCCGCCCATATATAGGCAGCGGGTAATCGCACCGGGCCCCCCGAGGTTGAGCAGCAGTCGCTTGAGAGCAGCGGCTGCTCCCATTAACCGGGGAGCCAAGCGCGTGAAATGCTCGCGGAAGTTCCAGCGGCTGTCAAGGGTCAGTCCCCGATATCTCATATTTGACCTAACCTCGACAAGGGTATCACCGACTATTATATGGGACCCACGTGGCGGCGCCCTCGTCGGCCCGTGAAAACACAGGGCCTCAGTTTTTTTGCACGCCAACTGGAGTCCCAGAGTCTTGATTTTGCCAACCACCAATGCCACCGCCTCCGTGACAAGACAGACAGCTTTGTTATACGTTTCCCCCGGGCCGTGACCAGCGTGTCATCCGAGTACCAGGTCACGGTTGTTCCTGGGGGGAGATCACCTCGCAACACCCAGTCGTATCCGATGTTCCACAGGAGCGGCCTAAGGACCGAGCCCTGCGGAACACCGCACGTCATTTTCCTTCTAAGTGTGTGTCCTCCACGTACCGGGTACGATATGTACCGTTCAGATAGATAGGCCCCGATAATCCGGCTGAGGTAGAGAGGCAACCTATGGAACTTCAGTGCCTCCCTAATGCTAGCCCAATGCAGGGAGTTGAAAGCGTTTGCTATGTCGAGCGAAACAGCCAACATAACCCCACCCTGAGCCACCGCCTCATTCGAGAGGGCTTTAACCTGCACAATCGCGTCGATGGTCGATCGTCCTTCTCGGAAACCAAATTGATTGCCGGATAAGTTCGGGCCAACCTCCCTTAGATGCCTGTTGAGACGGGCAGCAATCACGCGTTCAAAAAGTTTGTCCGCCTCATCAAGCATCACCAACGGTCTGTATGATGAAGGACACCCTGCAGGGCGACCTTTCTTCTTTAGAAGGATAAGCTTGCCAGTCTTCCACTTTCCAGGGACCAGTCCCGACTCGAGACAGGCATCAAGTAGCCTGCGAAACCGGTCCCCTAACTCACCTAAAGCGAGCACCCAGGCACGGCCAGGAATACCCTACCAGAACCTATTTGCTTTTATAATTATATATATTTCTGATATTTGGTCAACTGGAGGGTCAATCTAGCTATACGTTCTTGAGTTCAGAAAAAGCTGTCTATTAACAGACGATAAAAAAATAAGAGCGGCACGTCGTTACTCTTGTGATTAAGCCGAATTAAAAATAAAGTCCAAAAGAGAGTGCTACAGGGTACAGCTGTTGATTAAGCGCCATCTCGCGGCGACGCCATCAATAACAACAGTTTAATTAAACACTTTTATACGCGTCTGGATGGCTTGGACGCTAGTCTCGGATCTTAATTTGCTTTTTATTTTCTTAAATGTTTCGCTTCAATAGGGTTGACTGAGCCTTCAGTTATTGTAAATTCAAACAAAGAACTATTGTAATTTTTTATGATTGCTTAAATTAAAAACAGAAAAATTGAAGTTTAACACCATAAATTATTAATTGAAGGACGCTTAAGTATTAATTTCAATATTTAATAGTGTATATAATATGTGACTTTAATAATAGTTTACATGATAAAAACCACAAACTTTCATACATAATTCTTCATTAATTATTGTTAATAGAGGTTACCACTGCGCGCGACAATTAGAATTGGCGCAAACGTGTCCAAACCGAACATACGACTACCTATCGATTCGATACAAACTACAATTAAATTAACATGAAAATTAAATAGCCATAAATAAAACTTAAATTGAATTCCAATTCGGTGATGGTCTTACTGTCTACGAGTAACGGAACGAATATTGTAGTGGCCATGTATCATTATAATTATTTTAAGTTCAGTTTCAGTTTTAGTTTGAATTTCAGTCGGATTGATTTTAGTCACCTGGCGCGTCATAAAAGCTTCAGGCTTTTATGAGTAACTGCGCAAAACATCATTGACTTTATCAGCAGTTACCATCAGGTGGGATTATTGTCAAGCATTTACTTATTCTATGTAAAAAAATTAAGATTCATTAGTACCTAAACTGAGACAGAATCATTACTATCAACACAATATAATTTCTGTAAGCCTTCAATAAAACTGCAATAGTCACATATCTTATAAGTTATTACAGTAACAATTATTGGGGCATAACTCATTAGTTATCACAGCAAAGTCGGGCAACGCCACGTGATTTGTTTTAAAAAAGTCAATGTATCACTATTTCTTTGCATCTCTACTACTATATATTCGTACGGCTCTATATTACATACATATGTTATATATGATAGATCTGCATTAACTAATCCAAACACTAATAAATAGAGTCATATATATATAAAGTAATTCCTTACTATAAGCTACTGAAAATCAATTGTATATATTTAAAATTAAATTCTGTAGCTAAGTTAAATATTTAATATCGCTTTGGCTCTCTTACTATCTGAAAGACAAATGTGGATACTACGTTTTTAAAGAGATAACGTAAGTATCTTTATTGTTATTGAAGACTTGATTAGAAATACGCTTGCGATGCAACATCGATGTCGAAAAATAAAACTGTTAAGTTTTAAAACGCTCATCGGTTTGAAAAAGAAGAAATAATCTGAATGTGCCTACACAATGCGTGTTAGTTAACATGGTAAATATATTTAAATATAGTAATTATATTTCAAATGTATGCTACATATGAGTCTGCAATTCCATTATAGTACCCGGACCAAGAGAGAATTGTTGTTAACAACAACAACGTAGCTCCATAAGCGACCAATAATTTCCATAAGCCTTCACTAATTTGCATAAGTCATTCTTATAAGCATGTTATCTTTCACGATAAGTAACTTCAATAGCAAAAGGGCCATTGCAACCAATTAAAGTATTCTTCAGTATGTCGTTACTTAGTTTGCTATTTTGTCTTTTTGATACTCACTTAGTCAAAAACAAGTCTATTGATCTATTTAAGCAACATCTATTCTTTAACAAATTGCGATATAGAATTCGTGTAAATTTAATAAATAATTTTGTAATTTGTAATATATATATTTTTTGTAACTTTTGTGTTATAGGTACATTAAATTTTACTTTTATTCTAAATACAGAGAGAGGAATACTAAATTTTAAAAAATTCATCACCACTTATCAAGTGGTATTGTTGTCAAGCTTTAGTTTTTTTTTTTAATCTTCTTATAGGTTTCCTTTACAGGTTCGCGAAGACGCGTTGATTGTCAACTGTCAGCAATTCATGTGTTGGCAGAAGACCGTCGATATGGCCTAACGGCTACTATCTAACGAAACATCCAGCACCGATACCTTATTGTATCTTCTGAAGCACGGAAGCCCACCGACCAAAAACGACGTAACAACAACCCGAAAACCTACTAACACCTAACAACCCACAGACTCTAAAGCTCCTTAACTCGGTCGAACTTCAATTCACTCAAGAGGTTGACACAAATTATCAGGACTATTGGTGGTTATAGACTTTCAAGTAAAAATAATAAATGTTTATAACCGAGCACAAACCAAATTTAGGGTACACCTTTTGTTTAAACCCTGAAATATTGCAATTAAAATCGAAAAACGAAAATTGGCAAAAATAATGAAAGCATATTTTTTCATGAGAAGCAATAAGCTTCGCTTGCATCGGGTGTAAAATTTTAATTGATTTTGGCTTTTGGGCACTTTTACCAACCACCTCAGTTTGATTTACGATAAAAATTTCTGCGGTGTGGATATCATGCGTATTTTTGCATGTAAAACTTTTTTGTTTTAAAAATTGCTGCAAATTTTCCGTTAAACTACATTTGAATTGTGTTGAACAACAGAGAAGGCAATAGTTCCTAGGTCTTCATGTTCGAAGTATGGCCCACACCGTATGGGGTATATTTATTTGAACTATCTTTATCATACCGGTACTGTTACATAAATCTAAGGTTGTTTATCCACCATATTTAATATTGTCTTTATAATGTTTGTATTCATTATGTACCATACGGAAGTTTTGCTTCAAGAATTGGATGAGGAAAACAAACAACAAATATACAAAACAAAGCTAAGGTAAGATAACATCCAGTGAACATTTTATGATGTTTTATTTTATTCTTACATTCATGAAAAATTCTCGAGTATGGTACTTTTATGTCACATATGGTTTCCATGCATTAAATTCAGTAGCTTAATGAAATTTACGAACTTAATTATATTCCCAGTTACATCTATATAAAATAGAAGATATTTGTGTGGCGATATAATTATGTCTAGATTAATAACAACAGTTCTTTTACATCATAAATCGAAAAGAGCTTGGAAACTAAGTTGGGGAATCCCGGTACGTATATGACTACGTTATGACTTTTTAACATGTGCAATCTATTCCTACTTTAATAGCTATTTCTCTAATATCTTTCCAGATAATTTATTCTATAAATGGATAATTACATGAATATTCCGAAAAAGTCCTGAATTAAGATTGAAAGCGCAACTTCATCTATTGCATTTACAAGTGCTGTGCAGAAACAGAAAGTTAAGTGTCATTATTTTATACTTTTTTTCATAGCAACGGCTTCACCATGTTCATAAACATAAAGAACTTATAAATAACATAAAGAGATAACGCAAACAAATGAAACAACAACATAGAAGAAATCTCATGAACATATATTACGGATAACAGATCTCCCAAATTAACAGTTCAAGACGATTAACTCGCATTCTTGTGTAGCAATTCACTGTAACATCTTAAACACAAATGATGTATATGTGTACGCCCATGAGGTGAACCTCACTTGGTAATTATCGTGCACTAACGTGATAATCTCTAAGCTGTGATTTGATGAGTTCATCGAAATGAAAGCTGTGCTCGTTTCAGGGTCATTAATTAGATTTTTTTGTAATCAGTGCAACTAACGTTTGTAAGGCCGAGTGAGATATTAGATGTCATGGCTAAGAATGATTGTATTTTAATAAGTAAGCAGCTGTAGAACTCTGACAGGTAAAAATTTGCTTGGCTGTTAGTTAAGCTGTTACAGGGAATAGTTATAGGGAACCGACTTCGACGTCTTACTGAAATTATATAATATTCGAGCCTATTCTCTAAGGATAGAAAAAAATTCATCTCGTATTTTTCACCCTTAAGGGGTATTTTTTCTTTAAATTTAATGGTACTAAATGGGAAGTATACCCTCTGAAACAAAAAAGGAATTTTCCAAATCGTTCAATAAATTATGGTGTTCGGAGGTATCAAACGTAAAAAAAATATATAGACGAATTAAAAACCTCCTCCTGTTTGTTATCGGTTAAGAACTAAAGCGTTAGTTATTTATACACTTATAAAACAATGTGATATATTAGACCTTCGGTTCAATACAAATATTTCAATATGACACTTGGAGTACAGAAGAGTCCGAAGTTTTAAAGCTTCAGATTGCTATAAATTTATTTATTTATGAATAGGGATTGCATCAAGAAGTATATGTGCGTTAATTTGCGTCATTTATTGCACATCAAGTAAGTACAAACATTTATTTTCATTTATACATATAAATAATAGTAACAGCATCATGTAAATATTTTATAGTGTATCAATATTAGATTATCGAATGTTAAATTATCGACGTACTTATTCGACATCATGTCATGCAAGTTTTCGTTGTATAAGGATACTCTATTGGTATTCACTAATTACGCCTTTTGAAATATCGCGGCTTGGATAAGATGCGCGAGCGCCGGTAACAAGACAACTTAATGATACGAGTACGAACCGCCTTTTGTCTGTATGTTTCGCCACCTGCCCAAACAGTGAAGTGGGGGAATAAGGCTATATTAAGCGATATCGATTTATTTTAAAACGAAAATTGTATTTTATATTACAGATGCATTATAGCAATATTTCATCGAACAGAATTTCGTCATTCCATCGATCTATCGGTATGACATTTTCATTTGTTAGCGCCAACATGTCATATTTCATATTTCACAATTTAATTATTAATTATTTTTTTAAATATTTTTTTTTCATTAATATGGTTGAAGAGAAAAAAAACTTGAACTTATTATACTTATATTTCGCCTGCTTGGATTTTTTTTGTAATGTTTTTTTTTTTTATTTTGTTCAAAAATATGATTTTGATTCAACACTTTTCCATTTTCAGCACAAAATTGTCGCTTGAATAAAAGAAGATAAAAAAATACTTGACTTCTGTTTCTAGTAATTCGGATATAGATTCCTCGCGTCAATGGTATCTCACGTGTTATGAATGTTCTTGAGCAACAGTGACCTCTTGAACAGCAGTACACGTTCGTTCGTCTATTGGCTATTGACATAAGAAAATTAATAAAATATCGATACATTATGGAAATCATTCAAATCCTTATAATGCTACCTTGTTAACGGTTGTTGGTCACTCTGGACGTAAGGGGAAACGAGACTCTTAATTCTACCTATAAATGTGTGATTTCTGCCGTCAGGAAGTGTCAAGTCATTATGTAGGGTCGTTTTTTACTGTGTAAACTTGTACGTGGTAATTTTAGGGATGTTGGCGGTCGTTTGGTATCTCCCAAATATGGGTTACTAATTTTTTGTAATTTATACGCGGATTACAGCTATGGTTGCGTTCTGTTAATTCAAAATAAAAAAATCGGCCCCGTGATTAGCATGATGACACTCTAAGTGAGAGCAAAAGCGATTTTTATTTAAAATTAATAATTATAAATAAAAATTCTTTTAAAATAAAACAGAACAAAAGCAATCAGCAAATGTTAAGAATTTTATAAATATAACAATATATTTTATAAATATAAGAAGTAAATTTTTTGGAAATTTTATTTAATATTCATTATGTAGCTGGCAAGCGATTAGATGCACCACCTCCACCAATTCACTTTTTCCCAATTCATTTTATCACCAGCTTTTCGACAGTGCAACTGAAACATATAAAAACAATTACACAAAATTATTTATCTTTTTGTAATGTTTCAAATACCAACAATGTATGTACAATGTATGTAATAATGTACCAAGTAAAGACATATGTTTTAACCGTAATCTAATAACTTTTAGTCGTTTTTCATAGGCTACTAACTAACATATACAGGTATATCGCGTTCAGTTGTTACTTAAGCTAGTAGAGGATCAAAAGGTCTATTCGTATAGAATTACATAATCGTAGTTAGCAAAATACAGTTTAAAGAACCAGAATATCTTAAGTGAGTTTCTTAGTTTAGTTTGAGTTCATCTAACTATCTTGAGACAGTTTTCTTCCGATGATAAAACAAATATTTCGAAAACGATATTTTTATGATCTCATTTTATATTTGAATTGATCTAATCTATTTCATCTTGTTTTATAATAATAAATTGCCAGTCATAGTCTTGATTTCATCGTTTCACTTTCCTTCTGTCGTTCGTTCGTTTCACTTACTTTACCCCCCCATACAGGATTTTCCGATTCAACTCAGACATTTTGCAGTTAAATTTCTTCATACTTTTTTCCACTTAATAAGTATTTTCATTTGTCGTTAAATTTTTGATCTCCTTTGTTGCCTCAATTATCAATTGTGAGCTATTTCTATTTGCTAGGGATTTCTATTAGGTCCTGCAGTTTGCTCTCCCTACTTACTTTTAAGATTCTTGTCTATGATTATTCCGGCAGATATTGGATCAGTTTACAATATGATCTATTAAAATGTTATTGTGTTAGTGAAAATTTTTATAAAAAATTACATTTGATGTGATCCTATATATACAACTATCGTTAATGATAATTTATCTTTTTAATATTTGGCACTTCCACAAATTCTTCACAGTTACGTACCCATGGATACTTATATAATATACTTTTAAGGTCTTGTGAATGTGGCACTATAAAAGCACATAAATTGGTAAATGCAGAAATATGCAAAATACGTAAAAATGCTTTCTAAAACGCCATATTGTAGTTTAATAATTCTTGTGCTCTTTTTACTCAGTTATGGTAAAATGATATCCACAGATCATTGTCTTATGA
Source organism: Megathymus violae (assembly GCA_003671415.1). Taxonomy (NCBI): domain Eukaryota; kingdom Metazoa; phylum Arthropoda; class Insecta; order Lepidoptera; family Hesperiidae; genus Megathymus; species Megathymus violae. The sequence continues at coordinate 1,160,642 of PDGT01000049.1, read as the reverse complement.
TGTATAGGAACATTTTGTATGATTGCTTCATTTTAACACCGCTTACAACTTAAACAGTCTAAATGTGCCGTGGCTTATCAAGGAACGCCTTTACGGACTTTACGTGGACAGTATATCGTCTTTCTTTGTAGAGGATTTATAGCAATTTCATGAGCTTTATTTACTTTTATAGACGCTTGACGCTAGACTCTAAGCTATAAATAACACAGGGGCGACCGGACACACTAGCTGTAGTGCCGTGAATAAGATTTTCCTCTTATTATGTTTTCGGATATAAATTAGGAAAGATTTATGGTATATATTTATGTAGTAAAAACTACTATTTTGCGTATAATATAATACAATTCTAGAATATAGAGGATTTTTTATTTATCGACTATTGAGTAACATTTAGTTCTCCGTATGTAACTAAATTTACCAGAAAATATAATTTGGTGCGCGTAATTAAGTTATTGTGTTCTAAATAATTGTAATATATCCCAGTGCTAAACTTTCAAATAAGGAAATAGCAGTGAATAAATATTAATTTAAAAGAATATTGTAGTAATATGCATTGTAAAATATATTTTTTTCCACTACTTAAAACTTGACGCAACGAAAGAAATTCGTTGCAATATACGCGAAATGAAAATGGTTTTTATTTCTTAATCAAAGGAATTTTAAAATTATTGTTTTTGCATTCTTTTAATCAACGATTTTAAAGTTTCTAATTAGTCGTCTACAAACTCAACACCTAACTTATAAAATTAATAAACCCCGCTTCAATTTGTTTCGCTACAGTTTGTATTCTAGACTTTAATGGAACGTTGAACTAAATTAGCTAAAGGAAATTACGCAAGTCAGTTTCGTCGGCACAGGTTAGAAAAAAGAACGTTGATATTAGAATTTTTATTGCATGCTCGTTTAAAGTTATTTTTAATTTCATTAATTTTAAATAGACTCAGATTCAAGCGAACATTTAGAGAAAATAAAGTAATTAAGTAGAAATATGTTCAACTATACATCATCTTTATTCCTTTAGGCTTGTTAACTATTTTTGTACTCCTAAATTATTAGAGGTTTCGGGAAAAAAGATAGAAATTAGGTGTAAGGAATTTTTATTGATTGTCAGAAGTCACCAACCAAGTTATTAATAATATCTAATTCTACTAATACTGCAGAATTAATATACTACTAAACACTACTAATACGATGTTAACAAAAAGGTTTTGACAGGTTTTGTTTATTAGAACCGGACAACCGGGCTTACACATTCACATGCTAATACACAAAGTGATCTTCACTAACGTCACTGCAAGAATATCTTTCGAAGAATGGTTGACCACGCTCGATCTTAGTTAACCCACGATGTTGAAGCTACAATTCTCAAATTCACTATCAATGAAGATCGGATATTGTTACTGACTTAATAAGGTATAAATTTCTTTGCCGTGTTACATATTGCGCCATTATAAAAAAATTGTTTGAACCCGGGTCGATAACCAAATTAAATAAAGAATTGTTAAGCAACACTGGTATAAATTAAAGTAGGTAGGTAGGTACCATTATTTTCACATAATTGATAGGCCGCGGTGAATCCTATTGTACTTTGAATTTATTGTTTTACACCTCGTTATAACTATAAATTTCTTAATTGGATCCCACTTTGCCCGGCCGACCCTAATTTACAAGGGCAAGCACGGACTGTAGCGAGTTTTTTTTATAATAATAACATGTCCATGTTTGTACAGCGTACAGTAAAATCAATAGCTGTCAGTTATTATTGAAAAATGCAATTTATGGAAGAATTACGAATTTGAAAAATAGTTTAATTTAAGTTGTGATTTAATTTCAGGAAAAAGGAATTCAGTTCATAAACTGACAGTTTTTAATAATGTATTTGGAGGTGTTTTCAAGAAAAGGAAACGAACTAGGAAGTTGTCTGAAGTCAGCAAAGTAAAATACGGTGTAAATGTTAACCCTCGCATAAACGAATACATGCCAAGGTACAGCATGAGCGAAGTTTAAGTAGTTACATTTCGATGAAATTATTATTTGCTTTTATTGAATTTTTAATATGTTATAATTACTACAGTCCTAATGTTTAATTCTTGAATTTTCGAATTAACCATTTCCGAAAGTCCCGGGTAGGTTAAATATTTTTAATTTGTTAATTGACCATCACAGACACTTGTTTCAATTTTATTACATACAAAAAGGACACTACAGGTCTCCTGACTTAATTATAATAAATGTCGATATTCACTCATACTACAACTCTCATAGCCCAAAACTAAGCTAGGTGCCTTGTACAGGAAGTGGTGTGGTCACACAATACGTCAGAAATATTTATTTTTCACAATAATGGGTATTCTGGCCGACATCTAAGCCTTTACCTGCCACTAGGTAATAAAAGTCACAAGAAACTTGATAAAAAAAAAATTATAACTTTTTCTCTGCTGCATTGTAGTAAATCATTTATGATTTGTGCAGACGAATAATGAGTTCTGATTGTGATCATAGTAAATATCTAATTTATTTTTAGAATTCCAAAGAAATTTTTCAACGTGTTGTCTTGCTGACTGTACCATGGTTTATTCCAGCCAGAGACTTCGACGCCGTTCACAGCTAACAAGGCAGACATCATATAATTTGGGACTGGATGCCGAGACATTGTTGGAGCAGCTGCTTGCAAACAATTTTCACGTCTCAAATAGGTAGTATACCTTATTTAACTCAACCAATCAGTGCTTAGGCGATTCTTAAGTAATTGTAAACCTTACTTTAATAGTATTATTGTGTTGTATACTGAAGAATTAGGTTACAACCGAGTACTAACTAAGTAATTTATAATTCGAAGATATCTGAATCAGTTTGTTGCCAAATCGAGTGCTGAAAGTATAAATTAATACTTTAAAATAAACTTAGCGTGTTTGTATCATCGAAATAAAGTCTTGGTATACGCATAAAATATTTTTTAATAAGGTCTAAGTCTTGATTCTTGATTAACTTGCATATGAAGAAATGAAATAAATGAAGTGTATTTTTAAGTTCGTTTGCAAAAATCTACTAAATGCGGGCTGCGTTCGAGAAGCTGTTAGATTGTTAATATTAAAAATAATTAAGGTCTTTTTTGTTTGTAAAGTAGATCCCTTGTAAACGAATTAATATTTAAAAATAGGCCTTTGAATAGCTTTCATTAAATGTAATATATTTTTATCGGTTGTAATTGCCGTTATGGCTTCTTATGTCGCTTCGATTGAGTTTATTGCTGAGGATGAACTGTTTTTTACAACGAGGAAATTATCTTTCATTAATAGACATGTACCTTTAATAATTAAGAGAAACCGATACACAACTTTCTCGGCTATAATTTACGATTTAAGGTCGATAATCTGTTTGTTGGGAAGTTTCAGAGTATTATTTGAAATAGGACGTTAAGATATGTACCTGTTCTTTATTATATGGTAAAAATATTGTATTTTAAATACTGAGTAGAAGAATAAGTACAGTAATCAATTTCTTGTCAACACAACAGTCGGACTGTAAAACTAATAATACATTTTTAGTACTACAGGCAAAGGTTGGGTTCACCGAAGTGATTATATTGATATTGATAATAGTCAAAAACTAGGCTTAATATGTGTAAATTCCACAGATATATACGTTTAAATTTGTTAGTTACCTTGAAATTTTTTTTTGGATTATTCAGAATGAAATATATATATTTATATATATATGTATTATTTAAACAAAAAAAAATTGAAAACATACCTACATACGTTATATTTGAAACGTCGGCATATTTTTCAACAAATCTGTGATATAAATTATGCATAACATGCTTCGTGTAGCGCATAACAATGAATGGTAGTGAGACCTTGCAATGCAAGCGATTTCGGTCTTGGTCTGCGATGACGCCGCCAAGAACACCAAGTAAAACATACAGGGCAAAAGTCAGTCACGAACGACACTTCCCATCCCTGATGTCCTGGTACTTTTATATTATACAGATGGTTTCATAAGTTACTTATAAGATAAACAACAAAGTAAAATATTTTCTCTGTATAAAATATAAATTGTTTGTAGCAAGACAAAGTTCTTCAATATTTTTTTTATTCCTAACTCAGCATGTGAGCTAGAAATGTGAGATATGTGTTGCACCTTGGATATCACACCACGGGCCCTACTTAAATGAAATTTCTTTTAATTTATGCTTAAAAAATTTTGGTAGGTATGCTAATTTTTTTCTAAATTATAATAAAATTCGATACTATCAGAATATTTCACATAAAATATATTATGATTTATATTCCGATATCAATTACATCTTTTGGATATATGTTACTATTAACACGTCCGCAAGCGACATTAATATCACCGTTCTGTGCTACCAATTCCTTTCGTCAGTTTTCTTTCTTGATATAACCTAAGTAAATCTTTTAATTTTTTCCTTTGTTATTCTATTTTCCAATCTATAATTAAATTTTACGCTTCAAATTCTAATCTCATTAATCCTACCTATCATGCTTCCATTAATATTATTGTTTCGTTCTAATACACGTGCTCGAATAATACAATGTAATAATTGTATTTTGTGATAATAGCAATTGAGTCTTTATATAGTGCTGAATAGTCGTATACAAGGATTTCAGCATTCCAAACACATTATGTACCATTATTGATTATCGATGCAGCGTTCAGAATATTATACTGACAAAGATTTAAGCCAAGCAAACGCTGCCAAGATGATAGGCTGCTCATCAGTGCGTAATTGATTAGTCGATGCTGACAATACTATTTACGCGCGAAAATTATCTATTACATATACTAATTAGTAATTTCATTGTTAATGGAATATAGTTCACTAGTCTTATAGTTATAGTCTTATGGAATAGTCACACGAGATATTATTTTGTATCTTTTGTCGTAGTTAAACATATCTCTTTCTCTTTTACACGATGATACGTCATTGTAATAAAACTTAAATAACAAATCAAGTTTCGCACAAAATGTATTGTTAATAATGTGTCGGATTAAGTTTTTATAAAAAAAGTGGCATTAAAATTGTGGAAATTTATTTTATATTTTTAAACCGTAAATAGCTGCGTTTGTGTAATTTACAAGTGTGCTAAATCTACTTCTAAATAATTTTGTTTCTCAAATCTAATTTGTGAATTTTAACGCAGTTTGAAATTGTTATACGAGAACAGGCGTTTATGGCGCGACAAGTTAATGATCGACTAAATAAAGCAATTTTTGGGGGCAGTGCCGTAGATTATATTATTTGTTGGCGGACCGTTAGCAGCGAAAGTTCTAGACGTTGAAAATGACATCTTGAACCGTCAGTCTCGGTTGTTGCAGCGATAAGCAATCGTTAAGCCATGTCGGAGACTTTCGGTCGGTGTAAAAACATCCGAGTTTTGGATTAGTTATTAAGACCTCTACCAATCTGCAGTTTAGTAAGGTGGTGAAACATAGTCAAAGCCACAGCTGGAACTAAAACTCGTCTACTACAAACAAAAGCAAAAATAATTTAAAAACATTGTACCTACTGTGAATAGTTTTACATTATCAAGCCGCGTTTTGAATTAAAACAAAAACGTTGGGTATAAACGTGCAAGTTGCTGATAAAAATTTACTGTTTTCCAACGCGTTTTGAAATAACAGATTCTAGGTTTTTGGACAATGAATGTTTAAATTTTAAGTATAATGTACAAAATAAATAAAAACTATGATATTATTATATTAACCCGTAAATGTTTCACAGCCGGTCTCAGGATGTGAGAGGCAGCCTTCATACAGCAGCAGCTGCGGAGAAATCTAAGATATTCAAATTTCTTCACAGTATTTTCATTCACCGTAACAATTATAAAAAAATTGTTTACAATAACTTGGAAAACTATGGGGCGCGTGCAGGAGTCGAACCGAAACCGCTCTGGTTTGAAAGACCGAATCTCAATTTATTAGGCTATTTATTGCTGATATATAATGATATGTGAATATTAATTATATTACGTAGTATAAAAAAATATATTGCACTTATTATTAATAGCAATACTATTTTACACTTAGATAAATGATTTAATGTTATACATTAGATATAAATAACAACTCGATTTAAAACAAAACATTCTAAGTCAAAATCAACAATAAATTATTATCGAGATAGAGAGTAAAAATATTTCATATTATTGTAATTAGCCGATTTCACTGTTAAATGTAGTAACATTTTCTACAACACTCCTACATAAAATTTGTCACATAAAAATGATTTGTTTCCAAAAACTAAGAAACAAGAGCAAAAGTTTCAAATCCTTTTTTCATAAAACGGATCGCGGCACCTCATGTCATTATCATAACTTTTATAACCCAAACTGTTGAAAACGGAACATCCTCGACAATAGTGTCGCTTTGTCGACTTGAGATAAAACAAGTGGACCATAAAGTTACTGCTGTAAACATTGTTTATAAAACAATCTAGAAGACTGAGACTAAGACAAAAGTTTTCGTCGAAATCGTGCCACCCTTTCGGCTTCCCTAAATTGTTATAGCGGTAATAAGCCGGGGGCTAGCATGTGACTTTTATAGCTAGCAGTTTGCTGGAGTTTTGTGATAGTCCGTTTTGTCACCGAGACAATTACAGCGTACAGTTTAGGGTTGGTACTGAGCGTGCGCTATCAATTTATTGGATACGCGAAACCAAGGCGATTGCTATGTTAACCGAACAATTTATGTTCGTAGATATGGTAGTCCATAGCAAACGTAATACAGTCCTCCTTGTACAAATACGTTATATTGCAATTGTGTATTTATGAATATATAACCAATGTAGTAAAGTTATGGATTCTCCCATAGCAATAACACTGTTTGATGCCGTGGTAGTAATATTAGTTAAGGAATAAATCTCTTGTCAAAACAAGCAAATTGTATCACTACAGTTTTACTCAAATAACATACATTTTGTAAACAACAATTCTCATTGTAACATCTTTTGCTCGGATTTAAACAGTCAACAAATATCTTTTCAAACAAAAAATATCAAAAGTAAACCCAAAATCGTGAGTCCATCACGTGGAACAGGGTTCCTTGTTGTAAATACTACAACCGGAGTATTTTTCGTTTTAAATTTTAAGCCAATCTTTGCATTTTTGATTATTTTTCTATTTTATGTATTCAATACACCTTTTTCTTAATAAATAATGATAATTAGTAAAATATATTTTGGGTATTCATGGAATGTACGGTACCCTAAAAAATATTTACAAAGGATGATAGGTACGTTAGAACTCTACTGCAGCGCAATGGCAGTACGGCAATTATTGTTTATCCTTAACATAATTATTTGAAGACGCGCTTAGAATTACTGAATATGAAGTCTGCGAAATGGTGTTATTACGAATGAGAGCGAAGTAAAAACTTTGTTTGGAGACATGTGGTTATGAAAAGGTTGAGCATTTTACGCGAATTTGACTGAATATTTTAATTAGTACGCGTAACGTAGATGCTGAAGCTTTTGTAATTAACCCTTTGTGAAACATGACTTTTGAGATTCATAAGATTCTTTGAGATCGGAACATGAGATTGCTTTGGGAAGCACTAAGGAGTTCCATCTGTCTTTGAATTCAAGCAATCCTTCTCTGTTCATGAACAGGCACAGGCTGCTAAATAACCCACTTGAATCATTTTCCTTCTAGTGTTTCATTGTAATGTCAGAGAACTAGTAATAGGCAGGTCACCCGCTTCTCTCTAAATCATCTATCGTCTTCATCTATATCATAACTTTCGTGTCCATTTATCGGATATTAGGGTGATAAAAAATTTAATCAAAACACTACGAGAAATCACCAGCAACACAGTTAAGATATTAAATATCAAGTCATAAAATAAACTATTATTACGAAATATGTATAAATTAAATCGATTTTTAAATTAAGTTTTAGATATAATACACCACGTATCGTCTACCAAGTTTGTAAATCAAGTGAAATATTTACCATAATCTTCCGGAGGATACTTATTTCACCTCACAGATTAAGAAGCCTGGAACTGTAAGCTCAAAAGTCCTTACATTGCACTATTGGATATTTAAAAAAATATTCAGTTATTTACGTTATGGTTAAGTATTACAGAACACGAAAGAACTCGACAGTTTAACTCTACTATAAAACAAAAAGATAGATTGAAATTAAGTACCAGCGTATTATTTCTTACCCATAAAAAAGCTTTTAGAGTCTCTTCGAAATTGTCATTTGGAAGGATTACGTGCAATTAATTATCGTTCAATTATTCGTCATTAATAACAAAGCGCTTTCAGATTATGATATGAAACGTTGGAAGCTAATTGAACTCGTAACGAATCCGAGACTTGTTAATTGCCAGTTCCCAGGACAGGAGGCTTAGAAGCTTTTCCTTTGTTTGAAGCATAGTAACTTCAAAAGACAGGTTATTGAGTTAGCTATTTTAAGTAGAATGCCTCCAGAAGAGTCCAGGCTTACTCAGAGTCATATTGTACACAAATTTTGAAAATTATCTGCTCAAAAGTGAAACTTTTCATTCCGTTTGAATTTTAAGTATGTACTTATAAAAATTCCGGATTTGACCCTCTCGTTCGTCTCGCACTTTTTTCATTAAATGAAACTCAAAAGAAAATATGACAATTTTGTTAAGGAAATTAAAAAGCTACCTGCTCTTAGATTAATATACTAAGAGTCTAATTTTTCGTGGAGCACTTTAATTACATTTTCTCTGGAAATTAATTTACCGTTTTTAATGTTCTCAGAAAAAAAAATTTGATTAGGTATTAACGAAGCTTCTTAATGAATCACGAAATTTATTTTCGGAAAATTCGTATTACATTTTATTCTTTACATGGTTGGTTTTAAAATAAGAATACATTATTTTTATAAAAAAAATAAAATTACGCCATATTACTTAAAAAAGAGGTACAAATTCTCATAATTTCGAAATAAATGTACGAGATAATTTTCATTGAACTGTTATCAAACATGACATTAAGCAGATGGTCAAAAAAATTACCTAAATCGAAATACACATAAACAAAATAACAATAGACGAATAGGAGCACTCACCGCTGAAATAAGCCGCTTTATTAATATTTTTAGAGTTAAATCTAGATTTGAATCTATTGTTACAATTGTAAAAAGAAACAGTATTTATTACTAACACAACAGAACTTTGTAGTTGGTCGTCAGCGAAGCGTAACCTACGCCTTTTTGTTCTTTCTTACGAGTTTTCAAACTCCTTATTTTAATGGCGTCATGCCGTCGGCCCACATCAAGTCTGCGTCCACCCTATATCCCGTCTGTAATAATCAGATATCATTTATTTGAATTAAATTCGGCGGAAGAGAGGGTTCTAATTCAAACGAATTCGTATTTCATTAATCTCATCAAAAATCTTTATTATAGGGTTCATGTATACCAAATGTTGTTTTGATTTAGATAGAGATTTCTTAACAATCCAATAATATAAAAATTCAGTAATCAAAAATACGTTCTTTAATAACAATTACCGAGGAATGCCTCGTGTTGCTGTACTTTAGGTAGTTGTGCGCCCATGATTTCGCAACTAATATCGAGTAATGATAATGGTACGTATACCAAAAATAATGTAAAAATATTATAATAATAATTCTCTTTATTGTACACTTAACACAGACAAGATAAAAGAACAGTCTTACAATAGGCTCGCTAAAAATCTTTTTTTCCAGACAACCTTTAAGTAAAAAAGTATATAGGAACATTAGTGGCAGGGTGAACCAAATAAGATTAATAACAGGTTATGTATAAGGTAAGTAGGTACTTTATATGTAATAATACATAATCCGTAAAAAGTTACCCGCTTTTATCAGCTTCTTTACTAATTTTTCATGATTTTTCTATTCACTAAACAATATGACACATAGTATAAATTAAATTTTACCTGTATAAAGTCAAGAACAAATCTCAACAACTCCTTTACATAAGTTAATTCGTTTTTACCAGTATATTCATAACTTCCAATTAGAATCACTGAAGAGAGACGCATAATTTTTTTACACCAACCTTTTATAAAGTAGATATATCTTGTTAGAAACATGAGAATTAGTGATCGCTATCGATAAATTAAATGCATCACAACTACCGTTTTCTTAAGCAAAGTGCACGGGGTTGGTAACCATCGATATTTTGATTCACGATGGTCAAACAAGTACCGACCATCCGATGAATATTTAGTAAGCACCCGTTTGATAAAACAAATACATGTTTGTTATTTTAAAGCAGTTGTTAATGTCTTTTTAACTTGTCCTGAATTTGATTGATGAATTGTTCTGATTCGTAATTTGTTTGACGGTAATAAATACCTAGCTCTTTTGTTGAACCAGGGAACGATTTCAATTTGTTTCCTGTAATTAAGATTAATGATTTGTCTAAGACAACATTTCGTGTAGATTAAGAATCCACTTTGTATTATCATCAGTGGTTTCATTTAATTATGCTCATGTATCAACAAGAAATTATTAAGGAGTAAAAATATTAATAATTGAGTGACTGTAGGTATAAGCATATTTTAATTGTCTTTGTGTACAAATTAGATAAACTTAGTCTGCCATTATTTTGAGATATATTTTTCTACTTTTTAGAATTGAGGAAATAAGTTTTGAGGAGATAAACATTTTCTGTAGTCTATACTAGTATTATAAAGAAGAAAGCTTTGTATGTTTGTAACGAATAAACTCAAAAACTACTGAACCAATTTTAAAAATTCTTTCACCATTAGAATGCAACATTATCCCTGAGTTACAAAGGCTACATTTATTACTAGAAAAAAAAAGGAATCCTTGCTAAAACTTTTTGTAACGGGTACGTACGATTTTCGTATTTTTTCCGATATTTGAATCCAAATACATGGATCATAGTGGTGGTAAGTTTAAAATCATATATAATAAACGTAGTTACAATATTAGACAATTAAATATACGTTAACACACTCACACCCCCGCACTAAGATTCTTCGAGTTGCATGTGGTATGGGCGTACACAAACATGACATCACAACACCCGTGACCCGAGAACAAACATTTAACTAAGCCGGTAGCCGGTAAGCTAAGCAGTCTAATCAGAGTAATCGCCCCTATATTGCAGACATCGGCGGTGTATATTATACACAAAGTCCACAACGAAATTCATATGGAAGTAAGTAACTTACCCGGGTAGCAATATGAACATGAGTTGCAGACCGAGCCGAGTTCATTAAACAAGTTGAGAGGCTTCACGAGCGAGCGAAAAAAGGCACAGATTTGCGTGGTGGGGTTTCATAACCGTTGTCTGAATTGGGAATTTCAAACCTAAACTCCCGGAAACAATATTACACGTAGGACGCATTTTCACTTTGTGCGATAAAATATAATCGTATTATAAAATTATTAAAGCAGAACAGAAGAAGACAATAGAGCAACAAATTCAATTAAAAATAAATATATATTAATATATCGGTAACATTTAAATTATTATAATATTATATCAAAAATTAAAGTTATATAGGACTAGCAGTGGAAATAGATGAAATAACTAGTCAATGTGTCTTATACAAATAGGCCAGGTAGGTTTTTATTTTATAATATCTTACCTACTTAGATTATGACTCTAGAAGTAGTCGTCATTTGAATTATAGAATACTACATCCCACATCAATGTCATAGTAATACGTAATTTGCTTGACTGCGGCTATTACATTTTGTTTTTATATTTAGAACTTACTTTACTTACATGTTATTTAGCACGTTGTACTGTATCGTCGTACAAATATCGTATCATATAATGCAAAAAATGTAAGGTATATTTATATCAACAATTTAAACTCGACTCGATATGAGTTCATTTAACGAGTTTAGTTGTTAACGCATTCAGATATGTAAATAAAATAGACGCATTTTATATATTTCTTTATTGCAATAACCGAAAAACGAGCAGACTAGCAACATGATGGTAAGTGGTCACAGCTGCTAATGGACGTTAAACAAAGCTAACATTAAACATTTCAACAATTGTAACAACAAACGCATCGTTGAAGCGTTGTCAGCCAAGAAAGAAGAAGAAAGAAAGTAGTGACACTCAAGCCCCCAGCCAGAATCCGACGAGTCATTTGGCGGCTGATTCAAGCAGGATGGTGGTAGCTTGCCAGGCAGAATTCACAGAAAAATAATAATACCAGTAATAATATTAATAAAATACCAGTAATAATATTAATAATATTAATAAAAAGTAATAATATTAATGACTTAGTTATAATATTGATAATATAGTCAACCGAGCAGGTAGGATTTTGTCGTCTCTTACGACGTCCTATTCTCCCAGTCAGGATTGAGGCCAATATTCAAGGCCGACCCAATAAGGCGAAAAATATAAATTTATTTTATTATTGATAGCGTTCAATACAATCTATACAATTGTTTGATATCGGAAAACATTGTCCATAGATCGTATGTCAAGAAACATTATTCGCAGCATTGTACTGTACGTGCTCAGTTACAAATTAAACGGTCTTTTCAATGCTACATTCATACAAAACCTCTATCCGGGCAATCTATTTACTACCTCCAGCCAATTAGTTAGCAGTTCTTGGATTAATTGCACTATTAAATACGTACTAAATGTAATTTGCATTCAAAAAGGTTACATTCTGTAAAGGCACACTCACATATGTTGAACGTCAAAGCGGGTTTATCGCTCTCCGTAATTCTGTCTTCATTGTAAACATTAGCGTTTTTATTGGGCCTAGCGAACGAAAAACTATATAATGGAATTAATGGTAGTGTAGAGCTGAATTATAGTAGTATTGTACCAACCTTCATATAAATAAATATAATTTTTTCTGCTTACATTTTTATTACTATATAAAGCAAATATCTACTTTATAATAAGTAAAATAATATTATGGTTGTTGATTTCACAACTGAGAAACAGGACATACAGACAGACAGACAGGCAGACAGACAGACAAACAGACAAAAAAAAATTAAAATGGTCAAATTGATAACAGTGAGTCATAAAACGAATATTTATTACGAAATTTAAAAAAAAAAATTGAATGGACAGGCTATATATGTACGAGTATATACAAGGATAGCCTTGATTTCATTCGGGTTGAACAGTTAGATATAAACCTGATATAGTATAGTAGTTCTGGAGATTACCCTCTGCATATAAACAAACTCATAAAATTCACACTCTCTCTTTATCATATACTTGTATAAATAGAAATATAATTTCGCTAGATATTCGATAAAATTTTCTCGATTTTAATAATAAAATATAAAGATATGATTCTTTACAAAGATATTTTTATATTATTATTGATATCACATCAAAATCTATGTTTGCTTTGTTTAAAACATAGTGAAAGAACAAAAGAAATATTTTTTATATACTAGTTATGAATTAATATTGACTTATACATTTAATTATAAATATAATAATAATGATAATATCCAAAAAAACATTATAATTTTAAACATATGATCACATCGCACTAAACACGTAGATATATTTTGAATTGTCGTGTAGTAAATTGGACAGATTTAGAAAAGGGACGAAGCTGGCTGGCCGCATTCAGTTAGCGAGTTAAGTATATCCAGTAAATTACCTTGCTTTTTACGTGACAGTCTCCTACATTCGTTTACTTAATACTATTTACTTTGATTTTTAAAGATGTAGATATACCAATTGTTATTATTGCTTACAGTATTAAGCGGGTCCACCGTTTCCATTGTGGTCAAGCCTCAGCGATGCCTTTGGTGTTATAGAGTCGCATGACAGTGACCACTTTTCGATAATTGATAATAATATCTATTAATTAATTAATTAATTAACACGACTATCTTCCTTTGAGATCTAGAAACTGGAGAAAATTATGAAATATTATTAATTGAAACGAGTCGTCTCAAAACTAAGTTAATCACAGTTTAATATATTACTGATTCATATGTTGACAAGTTAGCATATCGAGCGAAAGTTCAATTCTCGGCCTGGGCAGATATTTTAGTCTTAATTGTATTATTTATGTTTACGCCACACCCTAGAATCTTACTGCGGGTTTATAAGTAAATGTTTATTTATCATACAAATTGATTACAAATTTATTCACTTCAATCAACCGAACTGTACGGAGTATACTAAAAATAAATGCGTGCTATATTTGCGAGGCCGGTGGATGGAACTGAATTAATTAGTAGATTGTTAAATCTACAGCTGCAGCCATTAAATGCTTAATAACCAGGATTTGAATTTTTATGGACCAATATTTTGTTAGGACATGATAAATTTATCCTATCTCCAAAATTAGGGCTTCACCCAAAAGGTTCTTCGGCCCGATTTTAGAGTTTGACTACCCGACCTTTTCTAAATAATATAATTTTCGTTTATCGTCGTGGTGTCACTGATGATTTTATATTTTATTGGCACATATAAACGCTTAGCCAAAGATAATTTCTAAACAAACTAATAATTCACTTTTATTATAGATTGTTTAACTACTATGAAATGAAATTTGTGTTGAAACTAGTTTGCCCGGCATAATGTTAATTTTTTTAACCAGGATACTACCACCTTATTGTGTATCACAGTTGTGACATATCGTTTCTATGAAACAAATATATTGTGACAATAAGAACTCAATTAATTACATCGAGTATACGATTACTAACAAACACATCAAAGAATTTGTTATTTTAAAAGTAGCGGTCATAACACTCCGTTGAATTGATTAGAGCATACGGCCTAACATTTTCTCTTGAAAGATTTATGCGACAAACAAACCAAAGATCACGATACTTCAGCGGCTGCCACCTTTTAAATGGCCGCGTCACAAACCGATTTTGTATGCGTAATGAACTTTGAAAGGAAAAATAAAGGAGCTAAGTGACTCCTGCGCAACACCGAAGCGCGGTATTTAGTTGAAAGAGCTCGCGTATTTGCATAATCGAAGTTTCTACAGGTGCATTGGCAGCTGATTTAGGTACCACGCCAGCGACAAGGGTGCCCGTTGGGCGTATAAGGCAATAAGCTACGGACGCCATTTTTATTTATTGACTGGCCACAACTCCCCGCGGGGTTTATAGTCTGTCCTGTGGATGCTTGAACATTTTTTATCGTATTTCATTACGCTTTCATTGAATTGAATTTCATTGTAATTTGTGTTTTACGTTCAAAGTCGTATGTTTTTGACTATATAAAATATATTTTTCCTTATACTTGTATATTATTATATATTTTTTCATGATGAATTGAATTTCAAGAATGTTAAATGAATTTCAATTTCAATAAAAGAAAAACTTTTCTGTGCAAGGAAAACTTCAATTTGAAAACTAAAGGAGCCGACTGACTTCTGTATTTCTGGGTGAATGGGCAATTAGCTGGCCACATAGATCCAATGATGTTCTCGAATGGCAACCATGTGTTGGCAAACGCAACTTATAACAGCCCCCGACGAGACGGACTGATGACCTGAAGAGGACAGCGGGTATCCATTGGATTCAGTAGGCTCAGGGTCGTTCAGAGTTATGTAATTTAAAGAAAACCTATGTCTAACAGCTCAGTGCTGAAACTTAACGTAACGTAACACAATGCGTAACATTATGAGGATTTTAAAATACCATAATTTTATAATTTCTGCTTGTTTGTCGGCTATTAACATAAAAAAAAAACTGAAATGCATTAAATTGATATAGCACACAACTAGCCACATTGATTTCAAACACCAGTGCTTCTCAAAGTTACCAACTACACGAACTGCTAAAATATCTAAAAACAACTAATTCATAATCTATTTTCACTGTTTGTTGCGCCAAGCAGATCTTGAGCGTCATCTATTAAACATAATTTCTCATACCGAAGCGGATGGATGGCGAAGGGTATGAACGATACCGCTTAAGGCTAGCCTCCCACGTCGTAGCGATCTTTAGCGGCGATGTACCCGTTTCTGGTTTTAGCTTGGATATTTACTGCGTGCTAGAAGGGACATCATTTACAGGAGTCGTAAATGTTTGATTTTGTTGAATTTTTTTATTAGAAAAAAAAATTATTATTATTATTATCTACTAAGTAAAGAATAAAGTAAGAGTTTAATGCATACTACATTCCTCGACCATCCACATAGTACTGACTGGTCGAGGCGAAGGTAACTGTCAGTACACATACATATGTAATGAAGTTGAACATGTTGATGGAAACAGGTTTTTTTTTTGAATATATTAAACCTTATAATATCTTTAAGTTAGTACTCACTTACTCAGTGTGCTTTTTTAACGAATGGCTTCACTCTCCGAGCTCTCCGATACGATGATATGATATAATATGTTGCATGTACATAATTATAATTACCAGTATTTAATGAACTACTGAATAACACTCTTATTAATTTTATGTACAATATTTTTTTGATACAAAATATGTTCTAAGGCATTAAAAAACAAACGAGAAAGAATTATTACTATTTGTGCGTATGTTATTGAAATACTAATTTATTATCTATGTGAATGCATATTTTTGTTACCTGTTAATTATGTTATTAGAAATTAACATTGATTTATATTGAAGATATAAATATCTTAAGCTTGAGATCAGAACTTTCATAATTTGTGACAGCGGCCACAACTGTAGCTGCGGCTAATAAAATAAAACAATTCATTTTGATTTTCATCAAGGTTGGCGACGAGTGTCAGACAGCATCTTTTGTAAACTTAGCACACGTATTACTACAAATAAGAAATCTCATATTTCTTCCCTAGTGACATCTATTGTTGAACGTAAAAGTATGTTTTCAAAGCAATCTAAAATAGTTTCATACTGTATGTAGAAAGAAGTAATTCTGCTACATATAGTTACATCTAGTTAAACTATATCTCTCAAAAGTCACATAAATCACAAACAATCTATATTCCGTGCGGCAGACACCTGCAAACATTCTGCCACTTCTACGTAACGAAACCCAATTAAATACATCTTGATATTTGAACACAGATCATTAGGGGTACTAGTTACATGTCTTGTTAGAGGCCCCATTACCAGCCGAGGTGCTAACTCACTTGCGAGCATTATTTCTGTCCTTATTATTAAAGTCCTGCGAGACAGATATATTTCCTTGAAAGTCATGATAATTTACATACTGTTGTGAGATGTGAAATACATACAATATAGAACGAATACCATTTTACTTTGGTTCTTGGAGCTTTTCACATAGTATTTATGCCGTGAATTCCATATCATATATTTTAAATAATATTTTGTTTTATTTAGTATATTTATAGACAAGTTATTACAATGAGAAATTAACGAGTTCTTTGCTATATTTTCAATAATACTAGTGCTCATCATAACTCATCTGTAGATCTAATGGAAAATATTGACAATTTTGTACATTTTTACCGAAATTTATTTCGGGTTAATTATTATTTCTGTTCCATTTGTATAAGTCAAGGATTTTAAGTTAGTTTTAGGTGTTTAATTGATGGAATATCTTTGTAAATAATAAAGTAATTCCTAAGAAATCATCCCAATTAACACATATACTCATAATCGCTACAACATAAATATTTTTTCATTAAACTTTGTTATAATACCCGTGGGAACAAAATAATTTATCATCCGAGCGTAATCTATACATATAATAAAATTCTAACTGATCGCTTTCTGTACATGAACGATATATGATAAAAAATATTAATAGGGACCTTCATTAACACAAAACAATAGTTGTTAGAATTTTTGTCTGTTTGTCTGTGCGTTTGTTCGCGCTAATTTTAGAAACTGCTTAATCGATTACGTTCTGGTTTTCACAAATTCCATAAATAAAAAAATATAAATTAATTTAAAATGATATAGGTACTATTTCTTAGCGTAAGGCGTAATTTTTCCGAAGCGAAGCGAGGGCAGTTTGCTAGTTATAAATAAAATTTCAGTGAGCGAAAAAAATTCATCTCCTGTTTTTCACCCTCAAGGGTGTAAATTTTTCTTCAAATTTAAATAAGACCAAACGGGAAGTATTATCTTTCAAACCAAAAATGAATTTTTCAAATCGGTTAATAAACATAAAAAACAATACAAAATAATTAAAAACCCTCTCTGTTTTAAAGCTTGTAAAAAGTCTTGAAAATAAATGGCCAAGTGGCGAACCATGCATTGTAATGGGTTGCATGGTTAGAATGACTTATATAAAGATATTACGGTATTTTCACTGTCTCAGTAGGTGCTGAGATTAATTTCACTGCCAACAAGAAAGTAGTCATATAGCATTTCATAATAATACTTTGAAAAATATTAGTGTTTAAATGAAAATCCAACATCTAAAACACTAAATAACATAAATGTTATTGAAAATATTTTTAAGATGTTGTAATTGCTTCATCAGTTCGACTTTAATAAAGGATTTCGCACACGATAGTTAAAAAGATTCAGTGCTCAAAATAATAATATTCCTCACATATTACTACTCCACCACGTAGTGATTCAAAGAATGTATCTACTTTCCAAATTTCGTTTTTGTAAAGCCAATTTTCTCAATAAAACTGTATTATAAACGAACAGACAGACGTCAGGAAACCTTAACAGATCCGTTTTTATCATTTGGCTACAGGAGAACACAGAATGCGGTCTACTGAACAAATGATTATAACATATTCGTGCATCTTATCGAATATAAACTTGTCTCCATATTCTGTTCTCTAAAACAAAATTATATATTATTAAGATCTGCATATCGAAGCAGGTAATATAAATTATACTGCGTGAAATACAATTATTGTGACCTGTAATATTGTCAAAACATTCCAGTAACATAGCAGTGAGATTTAATTTACCATCTAAACTCATATACCAAACTATCGTTTGTGCACTCATAAGGAGCTGCTAGTGTTCATTAATTAAACGTTCTCCCTCGTTATCATCAACACCTGTTCATGAAAAGCGTTTAATAATGACGTCAAGTAACAGCTGCGGCCGTTGGCACAGCGTTAGTTTTCCGCCGCCGCAAGGAAAATTAAAACTATGTACTTAATCGTAGACGGTAAACCTCATTTTAAGCTTGAAATTTAACTTTCAGGAACTTCAGTATAGTATAATTATTTATAAAAAATAATAACTTGACGACGTCATAGGCCAACTGGTAGTGACCCTGCCTGCCCAGCGAGGGTTCGCGGTTTCGATTAAGCCGGACTTTTATGTGAAAGATAAATATTTGTTCTCGGATTATGAAGTATATTTAATTTGTGTATCCATGACACCCGCAGTACAGGAAATCCTAGTGCGGGAGTGTCAAGGTGTGAACGTTTATTAATAATTAATTTTTTAACACTGAAATATGTAAATGAAAATATATAGAATAAATTTTAAAGATATCAATGTCAGTTTGATAAATATTATTTATTAAATATTTATTACATTAATAATAATTAAGCAGTGCATTTAAAAACAAATAATTAATGATACAATATCAAAATCATCATATTTGTTTCGTTCCAGAAAATGTAATTACGTTTATTTAGAGAAGTTAATTAACGACAATACATCGATGAGCATATTGTATGCGTCGCTTCAATAAAAGGTACATAATAAAATAATTCTTAAGAAATCCCAAGCTCTATTTTGAGGAAGCTAATTATAAAAGGTAATCTGAGTCGATTCATTTGAGGCGAACTATCGCTCTTTAGTAACGGCGATATTACACGTAAAAGTTTTGTTGGGGCATATTTTTAATATCTCTAATGAAATGCATGAATAATAAAAACAATATTTACTTAGACTTTGTTTCGCAAATAATCATGATAAATAAAATAAAAAATAAAATAAATTAAGCCAAAAGTCGATCTTTCAGACAGAATAAACGCAACTGTTTAGGGTTCCACTTATTCTTCAGTCTAAGCCAATTTCACCAATTTGTAGTGCATTATGAACAAGAAACTAGGTTATGGCGAGTGGTCCCTGATGTTGGAAGTTATTGGAAACTGTATCACGCAGTTTTAGTCCGAAAATACTCATACGAGGTGACTAGGGACCTATTAGGTTTGCTACCACTTTTATTTCAGAAATAACGGTGAAAGCTGACACTACCCTGGAGAGAAACGGCTACGATTAGGTGTGACACCAGAATTGTTATCGTAATCGTCGGATCGTCAGCTTTAAAGTAATCTCATTGACTCAATTGCGTAAGTCTCGAATCCAAACCGCTTGCTGAATGATACGTTGATTCTTTAATTAGTGTTTTATCAAGATCGATTCTCAGAGTGATAAATGGGTGCGATTTGAACGTCCATGCTGCGTTATGACAAGGTAGTCAATATTCTAGATTCTTCGACATAATGATGGTGTATTTTGATGATTTTAGAAGTTAAGTGAAAAAATAATAGTTATAAGGATTTATCCGACGAAATTTTGTCCACGTGGTTTATTAAATAAGCAAGATATATTTTTCATAAAAAGAACAAATATCCGATCAAGTATGTGCCTTATCTGCCTTGGAAAAGCCGATGTATATCATACCTATAAATAGGTTCAACGGCCTGATTCAGGATAACATCTAGCAATATCATTTAGGTATTGGCAAAGCATCTACATGAAAACTTAAAAACCAACAAGGTTATATTTATAAATCATCAAATCAATCAATCATCAATCAACAAAGAAGTCACGTATAACCAATCGGTGAACTACACTGCTTTCTCCAAAGAACTGAGTGAAACAGCCTCATTTTTATCTAAGAGCTGGTATTTTAATGAAACAAATTTTAATGAATTTCAGCGACTTCCACCAATTTTGACTGTAGCAGATAACATCTCATGCGCACTGCTCCCTTGCGTTGACTTAAAATGCTCACCGATTTGTAAAATAGTTTATCTGATCTATAAACTGCCCTATCTTTCGGTTACATCTTGCATAGTAAAAATGGAAATTAAATTAATTAAACATGTGAAATTTTTAGAAATTTTACTTCGAAAATATTCTTTGTTAAATAAAAAAATACTGGTTATTTTAGAATAGCTAAAGTTTGCAAATTCTTTAAATAGCTCTGAAGATTTTGTAGCCAATAGTTAAATTTTTACTTATACACGTTATTTGAATTAATATTGATGAAGTTCAACGCATTGTCCAAAGAACAAAATCATTTGGCTCGTACTTATAAAAACAGTTGGCATCTGTTCGAACACAAACAGACTGAAAAGCATAGCCAAGCGAAAAGTGTTCAAAATTCAAAATGGCCAACTCGATTATACGAAAAACATAACAACAGCAACAACGTCTGAAATATAGGCCTCTACTATGGAAATGTAATGGGTTATAGCCAGTAGAAACTGTAATAAAATCGGAATATTGCCTTCAAACAATGTCAAAGCAAATCTGACGTTAAACAATAACAGGCTTTAACAATTTCGAATCAATACACGAACGTTCCGTTCCGATCATTAAACTTAGCGTTGAATTACTGGCGTTTCCATTCTGTGTACTTCATTAAAATTAATTTTGCAATTAGTAGTTTGTGGTACGATTTATTACAACTTGTACTGCAATCCATTAGTACAAGAATACATTCAAAGCAGGAGTAATGTAATATGATTTCATAGTGTATATTTGTCTTATTAATATATTTTTACAATCTTCACATTCGTGTATGCATCGATACACCATTTAAAGCCAAAATACGAAGAAGACGATGGTCGTAAAGAGATATTTTAAATACATGTCTGTATGGATGGGTTTGTATTATATTCGTGATGTACGCTACATTCCGTCTATTACATATTTTGCACGACCCTGGGAATGCGATAAGAAATTACATTTTGAAATAAACAGTAGCGTTATACTAACTTTCCTATAACAATATTTTTATTATTGTCCTTAAATTTATAATAAAATAAATAAAGTGGAGCCACCATAATAATGTTATTTTAATGTTTTACGCCTTTTCTTTATGGAATGTTTTTTTATGTGAACTGTTCGACTTGGTGTCCGCGACACTTTTCCATGTTCACTCCACTCGCCGAAGAATGAAAATCCATCCACGTCGACTTGATTTGTAGCTATCCTCCACTGTCCGATCATTTTTTCGTGCACTTGCTATTTGTGTAAGGCGCTTCCTTCTGAGATTATTCCCGCAGTGCTATGGTATGGAGCTCTTCAGTTGTAAAAGAGGTCTCCGCCAGGGTTGGCGTTGCAATGGTAACTCTTTCGGTACTAACTACGTCCATTACGAAGATCAGTTACTATTAGGTGGGTCGCCTGCCCTTCTGGCTATAAAAAAAGAACGACATAACTGTTGATTATAATAATTAAGTCATTGCAATAAGAATACATACATACATATAGATATATAAGTGATTGATTGGCTTCACAAATAATCCAATAGCTGGTGTTTAACTTAGTTCAAGGATCATAGTAGCTATGCAACTAAGTAATATACGGTCAGAATCAGGGAACACATCCCACAGATAGCAATATAGATTTTATATTGTAATAATTATATATATTATAAAAATACTTGAAGGTTTTTGTTATTATTTATTTCCAATATTAGCATCTTACTAATTGTTTTATGTTTGCAACCGAAAAACTAAAAGGCCAATTGATTTCAGAAAATGACCATTCTCTATGTGGTAGCTTCGATGTCAGTGTAACATTACTGTGAAAAAAAGTCAGGTAAGCAAATACCATTCGTGATCACAACCTCTAACAATCAGGACTTGATGCCAATGCCGCATTGGCTGTTCAGCAGGGTGCACCACGAGCAATAGAATTTATGGAATTATAGAACTTAGAGTCAACGATAAAACTCCTTATAACCCGAATAATTATTATAAGTTTATTATCATGAACATGATGAGTTTTGCTTATATTCCAATGAAAACCAATAATTATTCCTTAACATACAAACGAATAAGATTTTGATATTTTAAACAGGTTATTTATTTATCCATAAATAAATATTTTTTTACGAATACAAATACGAATATACTATATGAAAATCATGAATGTGGGATAATTTGAAGTAAGTAAATTAGGGAAGCAGTAACTTTAAGTTAACTATTGATTTTTGTTACATTCAAAGGGACCGGCGATGGCACCCAAAGTCATTTGACTACTTTAAGACATTGTTTCATCACTAGTTAAATAGCAAGTAACGATTTCAATATAAAAAAAATCAGTATAACAAAATCTTTCTGACTTCTACATGATCATAATAAATAAATTACTAGAAAAAGTAAAAAAAATATTTGTATGTCTTCAATTTATTCATATGTTATCATCTTATTTGTTCAAAAGAGGTTTAAATTTAGAACTTGTCAAATGGTTCTTAAATTCAAATAAGGGGACACAGTAAATACATGATAGTTTTAAGTTACATAGATTTTTAAAGTTTAAATGGCGACTATATGTCCCATCCAGTAAATTTTCGGCATGTTTTTTTCTTGGCGATACAAAATGTATCGCCGTCAACTTGCGATAAAACAAGTAGCTTAAAGGATCCGATATCATCAATAAAGAATATACTCTGTAATCTTTATTACAAATACAAAATACGTCGTAGCTTTATGTTTCAAACTCCGAGTTTCGTTAAAAGATTCAGAGTTAATATTTAAGGCTATAAAAGATGTTACGTTATCATTATCGAAATCGTCGTAGACATTAATCGTATCATATTTTAGTGGTTCCCTGGAACGTGGGCACAATTAACGAATTACTATTTATATTTTATCTATGATATACCTCTGATACTTTTTGGGTTACTGACTCTCTTTATAACTGTACTGTTGTGACGATATCACGATAATAACTTATCAGCCTTAATACAACTAGGTTACTTCCATTTAGACATATACATAGGTATACGTTTTTATGTAACCACACAAACATTACAGCGGTGACAATATGGCAATGTGCGGAGGCTCAGTTCGTGGTAACGCGGGATATTAAGCGTGACTGAATGTAGTCAAATCTATAAGAACATGAACTTGAGTGTAATTCATGTCATATCTATCAATCTGTAGGAAACACGTACTTGGATTTTTTTTATTTAAATAACAAACTCACCCTCGCTTCGCTTCAGAAAACCTACGACTTATGTTTAAGTATTGTTTTAAGCATTGTTTTAGGGATGGGATTTTCTATTTATATGAGTTTAAAATATATTATGCAGATAGACTGCATTTTATTCACTGCCTTCTTAATAGAATGTCAACGTTAGACAACAGTAGAACAAATCCATGAACGATTCTTATTAATTACTATTAAGTGATCTGTATATTAACAACGAAAATAATATAATTAGTGTAACATGATTGTGTTTACCATTACTTACATGACATGACTACGTGTCATGAAAAGTTACCTTAATTCTTCACTTCTAAGAAAAAATATCAAAACAAACTTCACCTTTACATCTTTTGCAGACAAACAACCAAACGGACCACTTAAGAGTGATTGACCATCGTCAGTCATACTTCTCTTTGACACAAGAGGCATCACAAACGTTTTGCCAGCCAGGTGGAAGCAAGTAACTCTACTTATTACTCGTTCTCCGACTCTGCAACTGAAAGACTTTAAAAACATTTTACGACTGTTCCAGAAGGGTGGTGGTAAGCTAGATTTGCGTAAAATCTACCGAGTGACATTGGGATTAAATCCTAAATAATAATTCATTGTATCATCCGTTGTTCAGTACGATACATCTCGATCAGGATAGGTTGATATGGACTCAAGATTGTGTCGAAACACCCAAAATTCATTATTAATTTTTTTAAGTATGACATAACAGTTACGTTTTAAAAAGTATAAGTATCGTTGTGGAAGGTCAGGGAAAGGGTAATTAATCATTTGATACTTATATATGCAAGTATAATTTCGATTTAACATGATCTTAACCCGTAACTACCGGAACGATCTCTGATACGCGCGCCACCTTACGCGCGCGCCATAGAGGCGTAGAATGTTCACAGCGGGCGTCGCGGTGCAATATTTCAAGCTCGATGTTCTTTGGCCTGTACCGTATCGTGTTTAAACGGTGTCGGTATAGTATTACTGGTATAACGTAGAACGTTACCGATTACAAACGATTTACATATTTTGCACTTTAATGACCGTTTTAGGATAATCGTCTCACAGTGGAATGTAACTGTAAATGTTAAATTAAAGAACAGCAATGGATTCTATTAGATATTTGTTGGTAACAATTGATCTCAAGTTACGTTTCAAAATTTAATGACTGTACGAACATAAGGTTTTTTTTTGTGTTATTCCGATATTTTGAATCAGTTGCTTGGACCAGGGTGACGGTGAAACTGCGTCAAGACAAAGTCTTGACAGGTGTTATTCATGGATACTGGTGACAGATGAGTCGTCAAACTATCATCGTTGGTTTGATCGGTCAGTGATTCATTAAACTGAGTCTGTGCTGTTATATCTGACACATTTAATGTCTGTAATGTTATAACTGATAAATACAGATTTCTTTCAAATATTTTACTTTGCTAAAGCGAATGTTTTATTTAAAATACCTGCATAACTTCGGATAATTATAGACGGGTACAGGAGCAGGGTATGAACCATAGACCTCCAAGTGAGAAGCTAACTTCTAACGACTAGGCTATCCAATGGGATATCAATGGCGCAATGGCGTTACATTGGTGTTCGAATGTGAATAACTTAAGGTTATATTATATGATGAAAATGTTTTTTTTTTTTAATTATAACTTACAGTTCAGATATGTCTAGCAATGTTACGAACATTTTCAGTCGCAATATTAGGAAATGCCTTCTTCAATGTAGCAAACTTTCTCGTCCCGGCATAATATTAATCAGAACGAGTTTCAAACTTCAGACTCAGCTGATAATCTGCTTCGCAGAATTGTGACTTTGTAAGGGCAAGCTTGGCAAGTAGTTCTATATGATAGATGATTTAATTTAAATTTAATAATTACACCAACTTATTTCAATTTAGCAAAGTTTAATACTCTCTCCCTATTTCTTAAAAAAGCTAATTTTAATAGCTTAACACGTAATGCGTTAAGAATTAAAAATAAAATACTTTAAAGATATATTCTTTCAATTACTGGAAAATCCTTAACAAAAAAAAACAATATTTTCATCGTACTGGTATTAATAATTATAATTTTAATATTTACGTAGTGTAATATAAGGTAAAATATGAGACTTCGCGGTTCATTGTATTTGTTTATTTGAACCAAAGATTTTTTTGTGAGATTCTACACACACATAAGTAACTAGTTAAAACAATAACGAAATTGGGTTGGCCGTTTCTGAGATTAGCGTGCACACAAGCACAGACAAACAAAGAAATATCCGGATGAAACATCAGAAATCTGTCTGTAGATGAAATTTAAAAATTAATATATTTCTTATTCACAGAATAAGCAAAACTCGGACCCAAATGATACAGGTACTATTTCTAAGTGTAAGGCGTAGTTTTGTTCAAGCGCAGTGAGGGCGGTCAAAGAATACTGTAATAAGTCTCTAATATTAATTCGAACTTGAAACTGGATCAAGCAATTAATTAATTGAATTCATATTTAAATGAGTTCATTGTCGGACAAAACATTCAATCGAGTTGGAGAATTTGTCCTTTTTCAATCATCTATTACAAAACTTTTGCTAAAACAATTTTTTATATAGCTAATCGACAAATAAAGAGATAAGACACCTAATGGTAATTTATCATCGTTGCCTATGGACATCAGTAACGTCAGAGGCATCATCGACGCGTTCTGGACCGAAAATGAACCGAGGGATCCGCATTCTTACTGCGTCTCTGATGTTCGAAATATTTAAAACAAAGAAGATAAATTCGACATTAAGTGTGTGTTACTGATATATTAAAGTCACGTTTTATGTCATTAGATAGTTACTAAGCCATTTCACCAATTTTTAACCAATCCGTATTTCAATGAATGAATGAATGAATCGATTTTAATTTTTTTTTGAACGTTACAATATCGGTACAATAATTCAATTAGCTAAATATGATAGAGAATGGTCTAGCTATAAACAATTACGAGGCTATACCTATTCTCTTCAGTGGGTTGCTAACGAGATAAAGCCGTAGTTATAACAATTTCGGGTACAAAAGAAAATATAATAATTTAGCTATGGGTTAATTGAC
This sequence comes from Megathymus violae, assembly GCA_003671415.1. NCBI lineage: Eukaryota > Metazoa > Arthropoda > Insecta > Lepidoptera > Hesperiidae > Megathymus > Megathymus violae. Next base: position 1,133,501 of record PDGT01000049.1, on the reverse strand, counting down.
AACGTTGCCATAGGCTTGTCGTTAAGGAGTTAAGAAGCTTTGTATATTACTCGTTTGTAATATAAGACGAAAATTATAATGAGGGACTCCCATAAGACGATAGATAACAAGCTGTGCAGGTAAAATTATTTAGAGGACCAACCGGGTACATAAGAGGTAGGGTATGGCGTAAAAAAACAAAGGCTTTCTTCAGTCTGTCTCTGTATTTTTAGTTATTTCATTTGTATTTATTTCATCATAATTTTCAATCGCGAATTTTATATGTTATTAATTTAATATAATCTTTTGATTTAGATTGTATTTAAGAAGAATAATCCATACCAATATTATAAAGAGAGATTGCGAATTCTGTGTTTGTGTAAATGCGAAGGGTAATCACTGGAACCACGTGACCTATTAAAAAACCTTTACCATTTGAAAGGTACGTTGTTCTGAATGGACTTAGGGCATATATCATGTTTGTAGACATATGAATTATCTTGAATCTAATATTCATTTTGAGATTATAATGGATTATACATGTGTAATATTTACTAACATAAATTATTCCACTGGAATGAAGTCTAGGCGAGCCATTAGTTCTTTATGTAAAAATATATCTCCATTTTATTACTCTGCCAGTGACGCCTGGCAGTGTGTTGTGATTAATTACTATTTAAGATTATCTATATATAGGTAGTAAAATTGTTACTGATCGCTTTCTGTACATGAAAGATATATGAGAAAAACTGTTATTACAGGCTTTTATTAACGCAATAGATCCCAAAACAATAGTTGTTAGGATTCGTGTCTGTTTGTTTGTGTGTTTGTGCGCGCTAATCTCAGAAACGGTTTCTCGGTACTCAGTAACCATAGCTTAATATTTAAAATCCATTTCATTTCAATCAGTCCATAAATAATAAAGTGATAAATTAATATATTTCTAATACATAGAACGAGAAAAACTCAGTCCTAAAACAAAAAAAGTGCTATTTTTAAGCGTAAGGAGTAGTTTTTCTAAAGCAAAGCAAGGGTGGTTTCCTAATATTATAATGTAATTAGATCCCTAAGTTGGATGTATGTATGTAATTAAATCTTATAATGTACGGTTTTACATTATAAATTTTAAAAATATAATAATTTTGTAGATTTCACGATTTCTTTACTAAAGTGATAAGTGCTATTTATGTCATGTTTCTATAACCTACGATTTTTTTAGGTTTTTATAACTACAAATATGTAATTTCAAACCAAATCGCTTGAGTTTGTAACTTACAAAGTTATATCTCAACGCGGTGCCGGGTTGATTTATGCACACAGTCGGTTCATATGTTCCACGTACGCTGTATAAGTGTTTCTGACCTCAACGTCTCATCAGCATACGTTAATCCCACAGGATACATGTTTCACGTGCGAAGTAATCGAAAAGGATGGAAAGTTATCAACGAAAATATGTGTGAAAAGGAATAGAAAGTTAGTAGACAGTTTTGGATATGGAAAATATTATTACGTTGATATATAACTGGAAAGTAAACAATGTTATTTACTTAAAAACAACGGCTTATTGAACTTCTAGTTGAAACGGTTTCCTTAGACGAGAATTCAGTTGTGACTAGTATTTGTACAACTCATGGTGTAGGTACTTCAGGTAGGTAGAGCTGTGTCGAACTTAAGGATGTTTAAAGATCTCTAGGAAAACTAATCAGTTATTGTTGTTTTGTTATACCGATATAATTCGGTTTTAAGATTGAAACTATTCCTTGCCATATATGCACTACCGCATAATCATGACTAAGCTTCCGTTTGTTTAGCAGATCACATAATATAGATCAAAATATTTTATAGTATTGCAGTTGAAACAGGCTAATGGGAATTTATACACAAAAATATATTAATTTAACATCTCGCTAACAGAACGGCCAAAGATAAGAAATTAAGTACCATCTATAAACTATACTATGTTATCCTAAGTTTATTTCATATGATTATTCATACCCATTCATATATTCGGTAAACATGACATCTTCAATCACTTAGAGTAAGTTAGTTTGTTAACTGTCTCTTCAATTTTGCGACCAGGTTGTCAAAAACTGAACATACCTAATGCACAAATATCAATTGTCATATTTAGCTGGGCGAGACGAAGCACGGTCTAACGTTCTGATCGTTTTTTTTTGCCCCTTGATCAGCAAGATGCAACAGGACAAAGGAAATTGTACACGAATTCTTAAGAAAAACATGTAATATATAGCAATTTAGTGAATGAAATTATCTATCGCATAAAATACCCAGATTGGACAAATTACAATTCTATATTTTTAAAGTAGGCAACGCGGACACACTGTCACGCATGGAGTTATGTGGAGTAAGCTTATATGTTCATAAATCTCGGCTAGTGATTGCTTGTGAAAAGTGTAAATCATTTTGCGGTAAAAGTTTTGAACGTGTTAGTTATATTCCCAGAAATACCGGCTGTTATTCACATACAGTATCATTGGTATGTGTATTTGAGACCTACAAGATTTTTAGTTTATTTACCTATTGCAAAATAATTATCACTTTCTTCGGTGAAGGAAAATATCATATAGAAATCTGTACAATTCAAAGTTCACTATAATGTGTGTATTCATAGTGTTGTGAATTCTTTCAATCCGCACTTGGGCAGCGTGATGTATATTTTTTAGCAGGAAAAATTATGCTCTTTAATGTTGAACATAATGACAGTATATTGTTTAGATAAATGGAAGGATCTTTATTCTGTTCACTTAAAATAACCATCACCACGCTAGCCAATTATATAGGAAATTTCCTTCGAGCAATTTTGTGTTTCGGTAACAAGGATGTATATTTTTTTTTTGTTTTTTACTTTTTACTGTCATCGAACAAAAATAAAAAAATTAACTTAATGATTGTTTGATGGATTACATTTTCTATTAATTAACACTCGTGAGGATGTCGAAAATATGTGGCGGTTATTAAAATTTTAAAAAATCTACTGAGGAGCTAAGCTGCTTGAATCATTCGCAAGCAGACTTGTGTAATTATGTTTGTATGTTATAGTTGTATGTTTAGGGATGACGGTAATATTTTAACTGATTTTTATTCCCCGACCTATAAAAGGGGTTTTTGATATACCAAACCTTTTAAAAATATATACAAAGATCTAATAATAACTAGTAACTTTTGAATGTATCTGTGTGTAGTGTCCACCTTGTAAGCATATTCCATATGTTTGAAGAATAATAAAAATATGTTATCTACAATTTACCCGGAGACCATAAAGAGAATAAAAAACTTTAGCACGGCCAGAACCGGTAAATGAGGTTTAAACGCGTAATCTTATCCATCGCTTATAGAACAGTAAAATTACACTTCGGCTGAAAAACATAAAGAACCGTTTATCATCCCCCGTATGTAGTTAGCGAGTTATTGAAGATTGATATCTTGCATGCTCGTTGTTTCAGCTTGAAATATCTCTATAAATCTGGTGGATTCGATTCTTTTTACGTTTTTATTGACATTAAATATTCAGATTCCAATTGAAGATATCACTACCACACTGGTATGTATTTCACCGGAGGTTATAGGACCACTGTAATCCATTGTCATCAATCAAAAATTAATTTAAATTTGGCTGATTTCTTTTTCTATAAATATAAGCGCAATATATAATCTAACAAGCATCGGGAACAAATGAAATATTCATGACTAGTACATTATTTCTTGCTAGTTGAAGTGAAGACCTATATAAAGCCCGTAAAAACGTAGGCCGCTACTTATTATCAAACAATAAAATTGTATTCTCATCATCTCATCGTCCAAAATGCCATGTTCTATTTCAAACTGGGTTACTTTGATCATATATTACTCTGTCCGGTGCGTTCCTCGCACACGTAAACACGTTAGCCGTATGTAACTAAGATAATTTATTAAGTTCACGAAACGGGCTCGTTAACTCTTTCATGCCGATTGACGTGATGTGTGAACACGTCGCTATAGCAAAAAGGTTAATAGCAGAGTCGATAAAACAACGAACAATAAAAATGTACCTAGAAGTAAGTAATAATGAAATGGATTTAACGTATAAATGCTATAACAAGCGTTATGTTTCCACAGAAGACTTCAATTAATAAAACAAAAAAAAAATATATTATTTAAAAATAAACAATAGTACCTCGTTATATATATCAATTAACCTTTAATAATCCTTGATTTGCTTCCATGGAAGTGGTCCTGCTTTTTAAACGAGGAGTTAGAATCATATATACCTAAAATAAATTTCTGTACTCAAATCTCGGCAATGTCTTAATTAAAACATAACATAAACAAGTAATATATACACATATTTATGTACGAGTATATGATGACAACGTACATATAAATATTTGTAATTATACAAGGAATCCTAGATTGGAGATGTGTGAAAGCGTTTAAGTGTTTTTATTACAATTTGGATGCCGTGTAATTTAGAACTTTTACTAACTCAAAACCAGTCAGCAACTTATGTTATTAAACTATGGGGTCTCGAGTAATTGTACCGTTTCCTCCTTTGTGCGATTCGCATATCGTCATATCTTCATATATCGTCGCATATCTTCTTAATTTTTTTCTCTGCTAAATATGAAATCAATATTTTTGTGGTAACCCATCTTTCTGGGATCATAAATATGACCATAAGCTGTCAAGGTAACAGTTCAAACACTGAATATAAATCGTTAGCCTATCGTTGCTATTAGTTAGAAGTGGTAAAATTAACGTGAATTTGCTATTTTCTATGAAGGTTCTAAAGTCCGCCTAGAAAACACTTTATGAACATTACACATCGTTTTGCGTCTTTTCTTTCCACTTATCTACGCAAAAAAAGAAAGATGTACTATGATTTGTCACAAAATATAAGTAATATAAAATTTGCTACTAAATTTAAAAAAGGCCACTATTATTTCTTGGCAAAAGTATAATTTCGTATGTATATCTATTAAATTCTTAATTCTCTTCTGTATACGTTATGATAATGAAACAATAGTATTGTAGTAGAACGAGATATATCTAAAACCAGCAATGATGAAAAGGTTACATAATTCATAATTGAACGAAAGATTGACACTTGATTGACATGTTCACAAAACATTACCGCGCACACTTTCAACCTCGTTTAGTTCCCGACTTAGAACATTTGTTAAAAAACGTTACAACGCACGGATGGTCTTTGTCGTCATACAGTTAATGGTTTTGTAATGTTGACTTTACACGAATCAGAATAACACGAAATAGAAGAATAAATAAATAAATAAACAAACGTTTACACACTCACACCCCCCGCACTAGGATTCTCTGTGTTGCGGGTGGCATGGACTTACACAATTATCACATCACAAACACCCATGACCCGAGAATAAACATTTATCTGTCACATAAATATATGCCCCGGCCGGGAATTGAACCCGGGACCCCACGCTCGGCAGGCAGGGTCACTACCAACTAGGCTACGGTGTCGTCGAACGAACATAAAAGAAATAAGTGGGCCTCAGTCGTGAATATTATTTGAAAAAGTGGCATTCCCAACTTTTGTGTTTCAATATAGCTCGAGTTAGGAGTAGAAAAACGATTAATGAATCTTTTTAAATATCATTAATTATTAAAGTTTCATTATAGTCTTTATATTTCAAATCTTATTATATAGCAATGAATCAAATGTCTGTATATATTAAACATAAACTGCTTTAGAACGAAGTAAAAAGCTGCGGTGCTTAGAAAACAACTTGCTGTAGAAAATTTAGGACACGAATAATGGCAATGTCAGAAATTAAAAGACTTTTTTCGTAACCCCTCCCATACATATCTCATTTACCATAATTCATAATCCAAGAACACACACACACACACAGGTGCGCGAGCTACAGTAGTTTATTCAGACTTTTATTATGTTTTCTTTATTATTATTGTATTTTATATCAAGTTTATGAATAACTTCCAATGTAAATTACAAATTTTACAATCACCTGGTGGCTAGGGGACGGACCATAGCATCTCCTTCCAACACCTAGGGGAAAAGGGACTGGCTGAAAACCAGTGCTTCCCAGGACCTCGGTCCCGAGTAAGCAAATAGCTGAGCCAGCTTCCATTGTCTCAGATGCTTATTTTAATTTCGTTTCTTTTTTATCTGTATTTCTTATATTTTTAAATTCGTAACTGTCTTTGGTGGCAATAAACTGATTTTATTATTTATTATTATTATTGATATGTTATTCCTTTTAGCCAATTAATTGGGTAAATGTGGGAAAACAGTGTGTAAATAAGTTTCGATAATGATACCAAATGTAAGCAAAAAAACAGCACACACATTACTCGAGTAGGTACATCGTCGATTGCTCTAAATTACTGATAAAAAAGATCATATAAACCTAGGATTATACGTTGATAGAATCTTTGCATATAAAATCAAAGTTAAATGTACCTAAATAACAAATACCGCAAAATAAGCTAGAGAAAGCCATCGTTACCTTTATGTTAATAGACTTAAACGCCTATTAAAAGCATTTGTTTCACACAAAGATAAAACCGGTTAGATGAAAATGAATAGATTAAACAACTTAGAAGAAGCTTCCGGTTAGAGGCATACTTTTTCTCTACTGCTTATTTTGTCAATGAAGCTTGAAAATCATCTTCTTAGGAAATCATATTTGCCACAAAAATAATGGCTTAGTGAAAATTAAGAATTCATTTTAAAACCATTAACTGTCATCTTCATCCGATTTTAATTCACCCAAAATCGATAAAGTTATTCTGTCACGTACGATAGGTCTCATAACAACATTTCGATATAACTGCGCCCGCATAGTATTTTGAAGTTCGCCGGATAAACATCGCGTCGTGAGCGAATGTGCCTGTTAACACGTAACGAGGTGTGGAGTATAAGCCCACCAGTCATGATCATGTCTTAGCGAGTTATTCGCCGACCACTGACCCTGGGTTTATCTGAAACGGTCGTATGACACAACGCCGTAGAAATGTATATTGAACTTACTACGCACGGAAATAGAGTAATTATTGGATTGGAGGGTTATTAATATTAGGTACATTCACATTAAAAAGCGGCAGACATTGGCTCAAGCAATAATTTGTATGCTTCATTGTAGTATTATGTGTACGTGAGCAACGTATAACGAGTAAAGCAGGAATACCGGTGTATGAATAAGGAAATAAGTGTAAGCAAATTGTTAAGTTCAAATATGGCGCACTTGTTTTCTTACGATTGAATGATTGTAATTACAAAATTTTTTGGTTTGGATAATTAATAATTATAGTAGTTGTGTAAAAACAAACTTAAATATGTACTTGAGTTTGATTTATGGTTTTATATTTTAATAAAACAATCGTATTTAGAAAATGTTAAGCAAAAATATGCCGTACAAAAGTATTAGTCTGTTTCTTGAATATAACTTACACAAATACGATATATTTTTAAAGGTAAGGTAAGTTATAAAATAATATTAAAAGCTTCAATCTAGAATACATTTATCATTCTTTTTATCATCTTAACTAGCGAAAACGACTCGTAATCTTGTTTTGTTTACTATTTCTTACCTAAAATATACTCGCAACATTGCTTTATCTTCTTTCACCAATCTACCATCCGTCAGTGGCTATAAAACACATCAGGCCAGCGTAATACAGCCTTTACTTGTTTGCTTTATTTTCTAGTCTGGCTTTATTACCACTGTCGCCTTCAGAACCTCCTTATCCGAAGGCCACGAAAACAGTGGCAAGCAAATCGCTTTGAGCTGTAGCATTCTCGTTAACCAAAAGCTAACAAACTTGTTTATCATGTCCTTCTTGTTAAATATAGATGATCTGTTTTGTTGATAATAAATTATTGTTTTTAACATCATTATAATATTCGAATTATAAATCATGACGACGCGAGTAGTACCTAAAATAAGTTAGAGACGAAATGACTAATAATGTACACCTATTCGCAAAAGTTGCTAATAATTTTTCGATTGGTGTGATGGACTCAAAAAAACTGTTTTTGGACTCCACATGTGTATGCTCAGGATTGATGACCGCTTTGCCTAATAAGATATTTTCCTAAAATAGTTGCAAAAGTCGGTGTAGGTTTATACTTTCATGGCCTAGCAGTTATCCTGTCCGTCAATCTGAAGTAGCCGCGCAAATTGATGCGAGCCTAGCGGCAAGCGACCAATGCACTAGTACAAAAGCGTCTAGAATGTGTAAACAACATTGTAATGAACTAAAACTGAATTTATAAAGAGCCTTATGTTAGTGTGGTTTAAAAAGAAACTCGGCGCCTTGCACAGCGCGAAGCAGTGCTTTACTGTGAGTCAGCTGCTAATGCTTTACAAAGCACAGGTCAGGCCTCACATGGGGTACTAATCTCATCTTTGGGCAGTATTGCCAACGTATCAGCTCAAGCTACATGACGCCGTATTAAAACGCACGAATCAACAACGACACGAAACACTGACAAACCAAAACCTTAGCCCTAACCGTAAGCCTTAGGAACATAGACTGCCTTTGTCTCTCTTATCTGTTTACAACGGCGAGTGCTCCGAGAAACTATTCGGCTTCGTGCCTACGTCTTCCTTCTATCATCGCACCACCGAAATCATCGACAAATGAAGTTTCATCCCCACCGACAGTATACGTGGCAATCTTCCACGATTCCGATTCTTTTTTGCCGTGCACATGCAAATTGTGGAAAGAGCTATCTTCTGAGGAATTCACAAATATAATGATATTTAGTACTTTAAAAAAGGTGTAAAAAGAGCTCTCCTCCAGGGCCGGCGTTCTAAAGGTCACTCCTTCGGTATTGCCTGTGCCCATAGGCGTCGGTGACCACTTATATATATATATATATATATATATACATAACCTTTGACCAACTACCGCAGGATTCGCGTAAAAAATGTATGCGCATTTATTTTAAAAGGATAAAACAACTACTAACTCGGAACATTCGTACGTTGTCACATTGTGCATTTTATTTTCCACGAAAACCATTTTCTATCCTCTATAGCATCAATTTTCAACTTGGCTCGACAAAGACTTTGCTTAGTATTCAGTAAGTCAATTGAATGTTCTTTTTTATTGTACTATATATTGACCATCCCTTGCTTTCTACTAATTATCTGGCTTTAGTAAAGCCTTTGACACTGGACGACAACTTTATTTACTGCACTGACCAAATGCTCTGACAAAGTACTCTTCTGAATGTTTTAGTTAGCCGTTTGCTCTTGTTATATCTACTCGAGTAGATGTGCCTCTGGTAAAAAGGTTCTATTCTCGATATTTTTTTTACTTTTTAAGACCGGGTTCATGATTATGAATTCTTTGTTGAATTCTCAAAAGTTAATAAATAAGAAACGTCATTTAATAATAACATTGATTCTCACGCATTTCTATCTAAATATACCCTGGGACTTTTAATTTCTTAAGTATATCTCAAATGTATATTTTTCTATAATTTATGTAACAAAAATATTAATTTAGTTTAAGTAAGCTTACAATTATCCTAGAATATTTCAATTGAACGAATGCATGAAATTAATATTTCAAAATGAAGAACTTTTAAATACAAAAACCTTTCACATCTACTTTATTGGCTCTTAAATATGCAAAGTTTCTAAGTACCCCGACTCCGCTTTCTAGTCATTGGTTTAGCTCAGATGATAGTGATAATTGTCGCTATTGTGTATAAAGAGTCACCATTTAGTTAACAAGCATGACTGTGTTGATAATGTTGGTGCAAGCAATTTAGTTTATAGCAACCATAACACGTTTTATTGCTTAAACTAAATTTTATTTCTTGTTAGACAAGAGTTATTTTATTATAAGTTATAAGTCTCATTAGATATATTTAATACAAGTTGTAAAAAACAGATTCTTCTCTATACTTCTACATAAGTATTCCAGTATATAGGAAGGAAACCATGAACTGTTCATAAAATTAAAATTTATTTTTTAATGTTCTTATATTCCACAAATAGACTACGTGCGATTATTATAATTATAAGTATTATGGTTAATTTATTCATAACAAATGGTTTAGAGAGGCATAATTAATGGAATTGTTCTATTAAATTCAACGATAAAGAATAGATTAACCTTAAAACGTAATTAAGATTTCTGAAATTATGTAGTTAGCACGTTTACTATTTGTTAATTAATTAATTGATTGTATAATTCCTAGCGTGAATCCACACTCATTGACTCATTTAGTAAGTGCTGAATAAAAGTGCACTAGATAATGAACCATTTTGAATGTTGTGTATTTTTCCAACTCGAAGTATAATGATAACCTAATAACGTATTCAAGTGGTTTTTCCTTCGTATTCTATTCCGGAACCATTTCAAAATAAAACAAGTGCATTATGCAATGTGGAGTCATTAATTTTTACGATAATCGTGTCTGCATGCAGTAGGCGGTAAGACTGTAAAGGTGAGATTCCATTCGATCGAATACATAGAATTTCTTTTCCTATGTAGTGCAATTGTCTCTTGACAGTAGTGACTAAGCTTTAGTACTTAAACTTCAAGCTTAGTTTCGATAAATGTAATAACTACTAATTCGTATCACGCAATATACTCACTAAGTTTCACATGTATCTTCTACTAATAGTAAAAACATTAAATATTCCAATGTTGTCTAAGTATGGTACGTCGGCTCACTACACACAAAAAAGGTACGTAGTAGCTCCGTTAATTAATTTAATGCAAAATTTTGTACTCGGTATAACTATACCGAATAATGCAGATCGCTGAATTTAATATCTTCAAAGACTCATTTCAAACAGTAACTAAAATCTGTATATAAAATTCCATCCTCCATCAATGTCAAACCTGATTATGCAAATAGTAAAATATAATGAAAGTTTAAAGCTCTGGATACTACCAATGCAACATAATCATTTAGTAACAGGAAGTGAAGTAATAGCTCATAGCAAGTTAAAAACTTAAACGATTTTTAATATTCCCAGCATTTATTGATTAATCAAAGAAAATTGCAATTAAGCTATACGATCTGGTGCAGAAGTACCTTTATAATAAGAGGTTATGCTCAGTTGTGTTAACAATATTTGTGCCAGGATTTAATGAAACCACGCTTTGTGGGCAGTTCCGAATATAATATAGGCAATAGAGCTTAGATGGTTTTCAGTAATAGCAAAGTTATTGCGGTTTCGTGTTAAGACCACGTATTATGAAGCTTAAATTAATTACCCAGAGTACGAATGCTTTTGACTATCTAGTGATATTCTTATATTTTAAGGAAATAATTTATTATTTGCATGGATAGTAAACGTTAGCAAGTAATTAATAAATAATATTTAAATTATATTGTAGGATTTTTACATATTGTTAATAACCATGGCAATACTGTGCTAACAAATTCCATTCGAAGATTTAGTGTGATTTTGTGTTCCTGAATTAGACTAAAATGACGTTACAGATACATTATATAACTAGGCGTCTGTGAAGACTGTAGCCGGGGATAAATTAGCTATGAAAGTAATTGTTATACTTTATTAAAGTGAAACTTCTTAAGCGATTCTTTAGTAAAATTTTAAAGATGCGTTAGATGAGAAAATAATGATATAATTTCGATGACACGGAAGTTGAGCAAAAGAGAGCGTGGTTTTCGCTCAATGTAAAGAGATAAAATCAGTAGTTGTTTTAGATGCATCATATTATATTAAGTACCACGCTTTGTATAATTAATATTTGTCATTTGGTTTTGTGATTATATGATTATATTTATAATAGTGGACTGTTATTTTGTTAATATATTTAAACTATTATAATTTTATCACTAAATAACAGGTTGCCCCGATTTTTTCCGGGTTGAATTATTATACTATGATTCACTTTCATCACATGTGCAGTGCTGCAAGCGTATTTATTTACTATTTAGTTGGTAGTTACGTAACGACCTTGTCATTAAATGTAGATGAATAGTTAATTTTAATGTAGGCCTTAAATACTTAAGTAATACTTAATTAATACATTATACAATGTATAGAGTATTTGATATGATGACATTTGATGGGTAGGATTCAATGTGTTAATGATGCTAAATCATCGGATTCATAATTGTATTGGGTGTACCACAAGGCCCGATTATAGGTCCTTTTCTTTTTCTTTTTCTCAAGTTAATACAGTAGAAAGGGCTTACATTTTTTATTACAATGATACGTGATTTACCTATTCTAATGTTTTAGCGACATGTTAAAGCACCCCTTGTAGGATTAGAATGTTATGGTGAAGATAAACATATAAATGACAAGGTCGCTAGGAAGTAACAGCGCCGGAACCGGTTTTTGGCGCAGATTAAAGCTTATTTTGAAATTACCATATGTTGTTTAAAAACTGTGTTTAGGAGTTTCTTTTGCCGTTTATTCTTCTCGATGTTAAAACAACTTTTCGAAACAATAGCAAAAGCAAACGCGCATAATTGTATATAAAAATACCTAAATGATAAATAATATTGAATTTAACAAATGATTCTGTTATCAAAGATTTGCCCTGTCAAAAATCGTACTCGGGACCCTTTGCTCGGGAAGCGAGGTCACTATCAACTAGTCTAAGTGGTCATCCATTATCTATAGGCATTGATGAGCCAGTATATTAGTGTACTTTGTACATGATTTACTTTACTGTTTTTTATCAGTTCCGATTCGATGGCTAGTATGCGTTCACCTAGCGAATTGATTCGCTTCGTTCGCAAAAATAGTGAGTAGATAATTGACATCTGTTACGAGACCGACTGATGCTTGCACGTGAATAATTGGTATAAGAGACCTATTATTTGGGATCTGCGCATTTCGGATTAATTATTGAATGAAAAGGGTCAGTTTGGTTGTCCGGCCATTATAGATTGGATTCCTGTGATAAACGGTAGCTGTTAACGGTTTTATCTGGTCGTGAATGTTGTCTTTCTAAATTACTTCCTTATCAAATTATAAACTTTAATTCTTGATAGTTATCTATATCTATATATATATATAATACAATTCTAACTGATCGCTTTCTATATATGAACGATATATGAGAAAATATATTATTAAGGGCCTTTATTAACGCAATAGAACACAAAACAATAGTTGTCAGAAATTTTGCCTGTTTGTCTATGCATTTGTTCGCGTTAAACTCAGAAACGGCTTAATCGATTACGTTCTGGTTTTCACTTGTGTATTGCAGTAAGCCTCACTTAATATGTAAAGTTCGTTACATCTCAATTCGTTCATAAATAAAAATAAAAAAAATAATGTAGGTACTGTTTCTTAGCGTAAGGCGTAGTTTTTCCGAAGCGATAATAAATATGTTATAAGTGGACGATATGAACGATGTTATATACGAGTATTAGCAAAATGATTTTTGTGTTGACAGAAATGCTATACTGTTAATGAAACACTCACGTGAACAGCAGTAATAATATGACAGTAATTAGTTGTAAATAATTATGAGTAGGAAAAAAACACCTTGGGTGATTCTTGCCGTTTCTTCTGCCGGGACTACTCACGGTTGGGATTTGTTGAAACGACGGTGTAATTTTTAATTTTCGAATTTTTTTTTGTAAAATTTTGAATAATTTTCATTACATTGCATGTAAACGTATTTTTGGTTTACATAACACACAGTGTTTGGCGGTGGTGATCGCTTATTTTTTTTATGTTAATAGCCGACAAACGAGATGAGCAGACGAGCCACCTGATGGTAAGTGGACACCGTCGCCCATGGACATCAGCAAAACCAATGGTATCACTGATGCGTTGTTGACCAAGAAATGAGAAAAAAGAAAGAACTGGCTCTCAAGCCCCCAGCCGGAACACGACGAGTCGTTTGGCGGCTGACTCAAGCAGGAGGGTGGTAGCTAGCCAGGCAGGCTTTACGAAAAGATAATAATACCAGTAATAATATTAATGACTTAATAATAATACTGATTAAATAATCTTTACGCGAAGCCCTACCGCCAAGCAGGCTGACTTCTGTCGCCTCTTACGACACCCTGTTTTGTCAGCATGGGATTGGGGAGAGTATTCTAGGCCGCCCCAATACGGCCGATTATGAAACGTACGATTGGAATAAGTTTACACTTTAAAGTTTTTTCTCACATAACCGAAAATACTAAAACTTTGTTAACCACACGCTGCTCCAGCATAATTCGGTGGAAATATTAGTTGCGAATATTAACAACTTTTTAAGCCGTTCAAAAACATACAACAAAGCTTAACGCAGTAATTAAGCTTTGTTTTAAGCCGTAAGACGGCAAACTTTCTAACACATGTAATTATGCTACGAGCGGTCAATTATCTAACTTTGATTGCTCACAAGAACTTCATAAATGATTATATACAACTTACTGGAGTTTTCTAACTACTTATAGGATTATTTTAGTTATAAGTTCATTGGCCAGATAGAAAAACACGCCGTCAAAGCAAATTGCGCTCACTATTAGTTAGTTATTAGTTATTTAATCCTTCGAGTCTGATTCCATTAAATTTGCAACGAAGTATTTTAAGCTTCGGTCAGCCGGGTGAGAATACGTATGCGGTGCACAAATTAGTGAGAATAAATTAATTTTTGTCTGGGGATTAATTAGTTGTTTTTGACCGCTGTGAAAATGGTCTGGAAAATTTACGAGTATAATGATTACAATTTCAAGTTTTGTTTAGGATTCAATTAACTGTCAAATTAAGTTTAGTTATGAATTTTGCGAAGATTATCATATAGGTAATGCTTGATTTCTGAATTGCTTTGTTCACGTGCTTTTTATTAGTCTTGGTATCAATGAAATATGTTGGTAGAATATATACAAATACAAAATACACCCCTTCGTTTATATACAAATATGTCTAAATCCGGGACATAAATTATAATAAAAATAGTTCCAATAATTATACATACTTTTGCATTAAAATTCAATAAGAAGTGGAAGGATGGTCACATTATCGGCAGTCACGAACAATCAAGACCACAATTCAAAAATTAACTGTTACAATTGTTCGCCCCGGCCGGGAATCGAACCAAGTTTTCGCAGACTCCGCAGACAGAACCACTACTAATTTGGCCATAAAGTCGTTAATTTGTATTTGAGTATATATGAAATGTGCGACGATTCCTGTAGTCCAGTTGGTAGTGGCTTGCCCTGCCGAACGAGGTGTCTCCGATTCTATTCCTTGCCGGGGAAAGTTATGTGACAGATAAACGTTTACTCTGGGTGGGTGGGTCATACGCGTTTGTGATGTCACATTTATGTATATCCATTCCACCCCACCACACGGAATCGTAGTGCGGGGTTGTGAGGGGGTAAATATATGAAATAGGCTGCTCTAAGCTCTAGACGTGGCTGTTAATATAAATATTACTACTGTAATTATGGATTTATATATATTTCAATACAACGTCGACGAGGTGACCGACGATGGAAGAAGCATTCAACTCGTACAATCCACAAAGAATTCCCTGCAGCTTCATTTGAGCCAATCTCACGCAATCAAACGCGCAGCTTCACTAATTGTCTCACTGATTGTAACTCGGCAATTAGGCATTTTGTGCACAGCTGCAACTGTCTGCGTTCTGAAACTGAATGAGATATCACTATGTTCAATCAATGTAACGTTAAAGTTTTATGGTTCATCACTATACGACGATTCTAATTAACATTTTAATAAACTTACTTAATCGCGATTTTTACATATTTTTATTATAAAATTTTAAAATAATTTTATAAACGTTTTTATTAAATAAATGTTTAGTGATAATGTACATCGTTTTATATGTTAACTAAGTATGCAACTACACTATCTATGTAGCTTAGAACATACTTTTTTAAACTAATACAAACAAAGTTCATAAGACTATTGTTAAATACCAACATGAAATTTTTTTTGAGTTTGAGTTGTTGAACTGGACGATTCTTACTAGCTTAAATTTGAAACGCGACGTCACAAATTATATCGGTACCTAACTCGTAATCCTATTGAAACAGAGCACTAAGCGAACATTGCACCTAATTGGTTTAGGACCTATGATCTAATATATTGCTGCCTTTAAAAAACTAAGTAATTTTTTACAGAATTTAGTTTTAATACCCTTTCCATTTTCACAGCGTATTAAGTAGTACGCCTTATCGATAAAGAAAATTATCTAAGGTTTGCAAATAACACTCACTTTAATTTCACCTTAAGCTGAAACTTGCATTGTTATTTAGAGATTACAACTATCAAACATGTTGGTGACATGCGAACGAGCTGTACGACACAGTCCTGTACGAACAAGCTAATTGTCTTTCCGATTGCAGCTCTACAATTAACCGCATCAAGCCAGCCTCACCGGAATTGCCAATCAGTTAATGATTGTACCCCTGTGTTTGTATTGTATCGTGGTTGTGGTATTGGCACACCCACGAGCATGACGTTCGTGCTTAGAATTGTTTGTATCAAAGCCACAAGGAGCTATGAAACAAAGGAAAAAAAACCGGTCAGACGCTTGATTTAGAGATAAGTAATGAATATGATGATTGATGAGGTCATAATAAATATTAAAACCGACAGCAAAAATAATTTTGTACGTCTGAAGTTGTTAAAATCAAACAGCTATCAAATTCTATAGCGACACTTGAAAGGCAAAATTGACCAAGCGGTAGTTTGGTTGATATCAAATTATATATAAACTGCCCACGCTTCGCTTCAGAAAAACTACCTTACGCTTAAAAATAGCATATTTTAGGACTGGGTTTATACATATAATAATTTATAACTTTTTATTTATTCATGGACGGAATGAAATGTAACGAACTGGAAATATTAAATTACACTTACTGCAATACATTAGTGAAAACCGTAACGAAATCGGATAAGCCGTGTCTGAGATTAGCGCAAACAACAAACAGACAAAAATTCTAACAACTATTGTTTTGGGTTCTATTGCGTTAATAAAGGCCCCTAATAATAGTTTTTCTCATATATCCTTCACGTACCGAAACGATCAGTTAGAATTTTATTATATGTATAGATTACTTGGTATTTTTTTTTCAATAGTTAATTGTATTAATTTTAATATTGACGTTAATAAAAATTCTAATTAATTCATTATTCGTAATTTTACTACTTAATTCTGTAGCAGTATACTAAATTCACCTAGCTAATTAATAATATTTAATAAATTAATAGTTTTAATAATCTCTAAATACGTAATATGTCTGTGACATACGGATAAACGGATGTGGTAAAATATTAGAGGTTCTGCTTTTGCAATTTGATTATATAATCAAAAAATAACGCTACTGAAATAAATTCAACTCACAAATTTAATCTCCATTTGTGGCCACGTTTGCTTTAGAGTTTTCGTTTAAAAAACGTGTTAAATGAATTCGAAATTCACATTTTCTTAAGTAGTAAAGCTATAAGAGCGAACATATAGCCTACTAAATATAGAATCGAATCCCATGCCACATCGACATTATTTAATAAGAACATCAAAATATAATCAGATGATAAACATTATTTTCATTACGAGTATCTCAGAAGTTATCTAACTCGTAAAAAAGATTGGCATGTACCATATACTCATATACTCATATGTCTTCTCTACACACGTGCAAAAATGCAATTTATATTCTGAAGCTAATACAATGGGTATCTACAAATATTAACAAATACAAAAACAAAATAGCATCACAGATAGAAGAAACAATGTCCAAATGTAAGTACGTGTGTCAAGCCATGGGAAACGAGTGTAACAGGCCGGGAAGCAATGGAGTGTAGAGACTACCCATGAGATCAGATTACATGGCAGCCCATTGTCGGAAGAAAAAAAAAGGTTTGAAGTATTACGGCCGATGGATGCGGTAGTTTAGGTATTTACAAAACAATAATATGTTTATGTTCGTTGATTTTGTAATGGTTGTGTCGTTTGATTATTTTATATATTATATAATCGATAATGTTACATTGTATTTTGTAATGTACTGAACTATTAAATTACGCCATACTACACAGGAGCTATAAATGTCGCTGTGGTAAAGTTCTTAAGAGAGTTTATATTCAATGGCATTGCAGAACTTCGATTAAGACAAGTGGATAACATTGATACCTATGTAAGTAATGATTTTGAAAATAAAATTGATAGAGCAACTTCTATCCTAACATTAAGAAGATTCAGTAAAAATTACGTGGTAACAGAGTAGCACATCAAATTTTTTGATAAATCCATTAGTCGCTCAGTTCAATTTTAATATAACAATAAAACTTATGACTTTTTTAGTGTTATGAATAGCGTCGGATTTAACTTAAAGATTATACTTTATTATTATCGCAATTTTACTATTAAGGGGTCCGAAATTAATAAAAAAATATGAAGTACTCAATTTTTGTTATAAAAACATGATATTAAATATTTAATGGCTCCATGTTTCGCTGAAAACGTCGTTTCAACGCAGTAACTCTATCCAAGCCGCGGACCTACAGTGGCGATATTAGAGTTCATTGGTCACTCACTGGCTTCGGAATTTTCAACGTCATACTCGCGTGATTGTTTAGATGAATGGGCAGATAACGATCGGTGATTAGAAGAGGTAGCTTGATACTTTGGATGTTATGAACCGTTTTTTTGTTCTTCAAAGTTTTCAAAGCCCGGCTCCGTTGATTCGCATCGCATGTTGAGCACCCAAGTTGATTAAATAATGCCCAAGTTTTATTTTTATTTTATATTACTAAAGAGGTTTGTACATTTGTCGGACCACCTAGTCTATATCACTAGCATATTGCGTATCGTATAATTAGTTATAGTAATAATGGAACCGAATCGGTACAATAACATTTTTTGCAAATTTTAATTTTATTTTGTTTTTCTTATTTTGTTTGTTTCTTATTTTGTTTAAATTGTTATAGAAAGAGTTTCACGCGGAAATGATTGAACAGTTTAAGTTGAAACTTGAAATGATTATAATTTTTAGTATTATAGTTCCAATGTCTTGGATAATTTGTATCCCGGAAAACGGATCTTCTCCCACAGATTAGTGATAAATTCATTTTGGAATTTTCGTTAAGAAATTGGTGCATAATGTTTTAGGTGTTTTATATAGGTAATGGAAAATTTTATACTGTTTTAATGGATATATATAATTTTGTATTTATTTATAAAATCGATAATCGCATAATAAAAGTCGAATATCAACTGATCTGTGTCGGTTTTGTTTTGTCAAAAAAATTTGCTAACTTAACCGTACTCCGTATGGTACTTCTTCATCTCAATTTGTATTGTCATTTCATACTTTTTTATGCCAATAGCCGACAAACTAGCAGTCAAACTGGCTGACGGTAAGCGAACTTAAATAACTAAGAACTAAAAACTACAAAATGAATATTTATAAAAAATAATTATTTTAAAGTATTCAACTATTGGTATTTTTATATAGCAATGTAATAATTTACGGAACACTACATAATTTATGTTTAATATTATACATATAAAAGAAAAACACCTAAACATTTAAATATAACATCAATAACGTCTCTCAAATTACGGAAAATAATTAAATGATTAATTAAAATTTACACGAATTAAACATGTTGCCATTGAAGATTACATGTAATTATTTTATCAACATTAAGCCATGGTTTCGTTAGGATTCGCATCAAAAAGCAAATTTCAGTAGATAATGCAGCATCGTGATTGAGAATCAGAATATAAAATTATATGAAGTACTAGTTTTATTTATGCAATACGACTTCATTTATCAGCACATCCTTAGGTCTCGTTGTTTGGCAAACCTGATAGCATACTACATCTTTGAAATAATTATGAGATGCAATTTCTACATTTATTTTCAAACCACCTACATTCGTATTTATTTCTAACTTATTTTGTATAATCATTTTTATTTATTATTTTATAAGTTAAAATACATGCATGTATAAATCATTACTATTGTTCTATTTAGTAATTACGAAATAACATTAGTTATATATTTGGCCAAGCGCTCGCGTGTAATTGGGTACGCGACGAATTAATTACAAATTGAAGTACGCGCTTAGATAATTGAATGATGATCAAGTAATAGGTGCTTATGATTCACCAATAATTTTGACATAATTTAATCAATGGGTACGTTTATTGTATTATCAGAATAATTAGTGCAAATTTTATGTCATAATGTACTGGTGTGATACTGATAGTGCTCTCTATTCATCTATTAATTAGTTGAAGTGGTTATAACTTTTTATGCAGAAAATAAGACATTTATTACGATCAAATACATATATGTTTCAAAAAAAAAATTAGATATACTACTTAGTATTGCGATAAGCAACAATAAATTGATTTAGCAATTTTATGGACTAAAAGTTTATTCTGCCAAAACGCAGTTAATTACGATCGGCAGCCTAAGATTTGTACCTCCTGTTAATCGGAGGATTCGACCACCAGAATTTTTTGACAACAATAAATCGTATCAATGGTTTCCAAGATTAAATTCCACCTCCTTTTATCAAACTTTTTTTCTTGTCACAACTGTTTCCTTTGGAATTCCCACTTATCCCACACTTTTAGTCAGTAGAATCCTATTGTTTGGATTAATTTATACTACCTTAGTCATTAAGTTGTTTTTTCTATTTTGCTCTGTTGTGGTAATACATTTTATTAATATCACCTGTACAACTATTTGTTTGTGTCAATAAATAAACGATATTATACTATAGTAATTGATTTTCAATTTTTACTATCTTTTATTATCTTGAAGAATCCTAAGCCTTCAGGATATAACGTATACTTGTATTTAACTATCTTAAATATTTTCTAAATTAAGTACTACTTATAACCATTATAATAAAACCTGATTTTCCGTAATTAAGTTTAGTATATACATGGGATGCAATATCTCATTTAATTGACAAGAAATTACTGTTCCATATATTAGTTTCCAGCGACAAAGGGAATGCCTTATATACAGTTTATGAGGCTTGATTGATTAATAAATTCTAACCGCATTATTCGCTTATTACTACGTACTGATATTGTCGTAATAATTTGTGGGGCAAAATTAATGAATTGTCTGTATAGTAAATTTATGGAGAATTTTTATTTAATACCGGTCGTCATAGGAAAAAGGAACTTTATTCGAATCGACGACAAATGTCCAAATCACTAGTGATCACTAGTTCAATGCTTTAATACGGTACCTTATGGAGATTTTAAAAAGTAGGAAAGTTAACTTCCCATTTTAAAAATATACCAAAATAAAACGTATATAATACCATTGTTTATACAGCATAATAATAAATACCTCCTAAGGCCACAATGAGAAATTAACGTATGCTCGTATCAAGAATATTTCAAAAAAATTTCATCTATAAATATTGAACTTAATACTTATAATATTAAGGTAAATGCAAAAATTAAATGTAATTAAATAATGAACGTAACCGGAAACAAACACAATTTGAAGTATTTAACCGACCAGCAAAACTGGCGGGTAACAATTTTAGACTAGCCGAAACCCACCCGCTTCTACTATAAATAAAACTGTTGGCCAAATTTATAAACTTCAGTGTAAGTAAACGATTGTGTAGCATATGACCATTTACAAGAAAGAAGTGCTTGTCGAGAGTGTCATGATGTGTTGCTATTCTATGATGGATTGGAGATTAAAATGGAGAAAGGATAATACGCCTTTGAATACATATCCTACATAAGCCCTAAATACCTATTGTATTACAGTTTGTTACGATACAGAGACTGACACATTTTTTTTTCATTTTTTTCTGTCTGCTGTCTGTATGTAGCGGCTGTCTGTGCACTTATCACGCCAAAACCACCACACAGATTTATATTTGAATGCACTCGACACGCGTAAAAAGAATTCACTATTAACTCTAGAAGGATCATAGATGTGTAACCGGGGAGGTAAAAAACCTATACAAACGTTTTATCGGATTATGCTGATGGTAGAAGACCCACCGGCCTACAATAAGAGGAAACGAAAGGGGCCAAAGGTGAATAAGGTCATAGAAATAGAATCTCAGTAACTCGTTTTTGTGTTAAGCATAATTATACAACTCTAAATTACAAATTCTTGTTCGCATTAGAAAAGACTTGTCATTGGTTTCAAAAGTTATCTACATAAAAAATAACAAACGTGTCATGTTACATCATCAACATAATAACCGTTCCATTGCTAAATTCGGTATTCTTTACAAAATTAGAGGTGCTTAGTCCATAGACCAAATACAGATCAAGTATAAATTGTCAAATTTATAAGAATTTTCACATATACAACACATTATTTGCGGGCTACCCCATCTATATTAATATTATAAAGACAAGAGTGAGAATTTTATGAATTTGTGTCTACGCGGAAGGTAATCTACGGAACTACGGCACCTGTTTGAAAAACTCTTTTATCGTTTAAATGGTACGTTATTCCGGATGGACATAGAAATAATACCGAAAATACAGAAAGAAGGACCGAAATTTTAAATAAGCTTACTTGGATACTGGTATCGCATGAATAACTTTATGAACTTATCAAAACGCAGTTAGATCTAAATCATGGCTTAAACCTTATTTATATGTATAAATTGTAGATAAACGTATATACCACCGTTTAGAGACATAATATCGTTAACTAAATACAGGCTAATCTTGAACAAGTCATTAAATACATAATGGTCCTTAATTTGTGGTGAAAGACAAAGTAGGTATAAAGTTCAGAAGAAACACTGTGGCCGGGATCCAGTAACGAAACAAAAACACGACTAAGTAGACACTTCATTACAAAAGGCTTAATTTTAAAACCTCGGCCGTGAAGGAGGTTTTACTTTTTTAGGATTCTGCCGTTCACAAACGGTAACAGAACCATGGACGGATTGTGTCGCTAGTGTGACTTAGATCATGCTTGGCAGTTTTGTAATACAAAATTGCTGGCTAAGGCAATCTCGTGCTTCGGTTTAAGGATGGTTGGGACCAGTGACTAATGAAACGTTCTATTGCTTTCCGGACAAATAACAATGTTTCCTTTCAAATAGCAAGTTTTTAGTTTACATAAATAGATAAAGATAAAACAGTTCAGTACTTCTTACTCATCTGTTTTTTAACTGACATTTAGTTGTTGACGAGCTTTAGTGTGATCAATAAAATGATTTTGAAAACAGAGTGTAATTTGGCGATTACGGTCGTATTTCAACCAGTATGCGAAAACTGGTACGTTTAATTCATCGCTTATAGAACAGCAGATACTCCTGAGATTGATTTCAAATGTCCTTGGAATCCATTGTCAGGTGGTTAAGATAACAGACCTGCAGAAACGTTAGGCAACTATGCGATTTTCATCTTCTGATAAAAAGATTTTTATCTTCGGTTTTGATGAGTTATGAAATAAATTGGACATTAAAACGTTGGTCCTGGTTGTTATCGTTAGATAGCAAGCAGTTCTTAAGGCATGGCTAACAATAAATATCAAACAAAATATGTTAAAACACCGCAGTAGATACACGAATATCTGGAACCTTCTACAAAAAATTACTATTCACGCTTGAGTTTTCTCAACTTCCGAAGAAAATGAAGATGCTTTAAAAAAAAATAAAGATCTGGGTTAAAATCCTACTTTATTGAAAATTTAATGTTATAAAAAGTCCTTGGGTTGGCTTTTATTTAAACTTGACGCCAAAGTTTTGTGAGATATTGAAATATTATTTTAAGAAAGTTTTATCTGAATGAAGGAGATGAAATATTTAATAAAGCACAAAGGTTTATATGATTACAAGAACATTTAGACTTACAAGATATTTTTCGTACAAATTAACAAATCAACAGGCAATATATCACCAGAAACGGTGTTCAAAATAACGGAATGAACACCACAAATAACTCAATACGCATTTAAGCATGCAAAACGGCGTGGCAAAGAATTTTTTTAAATAAACCATAAACTGCAGTGTGCGCTATATTGTCCACGGTGATTCAGTAAATGTATTAAATTACAGGTAATAAAAAGACTACAATGGATGGAAAATGGATAAAAAAAAGATATAAGCTACTCTGGCGGCATGAAGGATGCACGGTTGCGTGAACCGATCACTGATTATATGCGATGTTAAATAACGGATGAAGATTTACAAGCGTTTTCATAGTAAGATGATAATGGGAAGCCGATGATGGCTGAGAAACCTTAATGATGCTGCTGTTGTCTTTAGTTTTAACAATTTACTTATATAACCTTAGTTTTATCTAACTGGATTTGTAATATTCAACTGCATTTCAACTATAGTACGGAAATAAACACATATTTCATTTTAGTGCCCTCCAAGTAAAAGTCGCTTAACCATAACTTCCAAAAATATATTACTGCCCTTTGAACGGAGTGTTAACGTGACAATCTATTCACTTGTATGTTTCTAATGTTATATTAAGAAATGTTTAAGAAATATGTGTTGCTGTCTTAGCGCCATTTAGGTATCTACAAATATTCAAACCTGAAGTTCCTGCTTCTGCTGTTTAATTAGACGTTGATGAAGAAGCTAATAAAACAAAGTGTTTATATGTTAAAGTTGATATATAATAGATACAATACATATGATTATCCTCCCTAAATTTTAGATATAATGCATCCTTTATTATAATTATTTATTTGAAGAAAGTCTCATAACAAAGTTTGGTATTTTTTTTATACTTTCCTAATTTCATTCTACACTTAAAAACAAAATTTCATCACTTGCGTTTTACTGTTTAAGAATTTGGAGAAGTTAAATTAAGTAGAATTATATTGGAAAGCGGAAACTTACTTTGGAAAGTTTCTGGCTTAAAAGTACAATAAATCGTACGGTGAAACAAATAGGTTGATTATTACGAGACCATTACGGATAAATATCAAGTATCCTGGTTGGTTCACAATGTTTTCGTTAAATTAATAAATAAAAAAAATATATTAATGTATACATTATATAGACTGAAATGTTTAAAATCAGTTCCAAGCCTGAAACACAATAATTCGTTTCCCGAATACGCTCACTGCTTAATTCGGTCGATTATTCACAATTGACAAAAGTTTTAAGCAACTTGACTCACAATTCTGTGAACGTAATGAAAAAAAAATTACGTCCAATAAAATACTCCTTACAACACTAATAAATAAAAATTATATTTCGTTTCAAAAATAAGCTGAGACGGGACGACTAATATTATTACAATAGGTTCAAGATGGATTAATTGGATTATGAAAGGTTAAGACTTGAACAGAAATTTAATTTTCCTACCAAGTATTTGTATTCCAGTACACAACGTAATAATTTCGTCTACGCAAAGCACTTATAAACATTATTAGTAAATCATGGATATGATATAACCCATATAATTTGATGATTATTTTAAGTGGTGTTCAATTTCTCGTCGAACAGCTTTAGGTAATGGACTTTTGATCAGTATTCCTTGAATAAGTGTGAAAATTTCGATACAGACAAAGTAAATTGCCAATTTTATTAACAATTTCTTGTAAGTATTCTACTAAAATAATTACTTTAATAACAACTGTTAATGTTTTCGATAAAATTCATTATTTTAATCGAATTAGTAAAATAGTGGGAGTTAATCATAGCGAAAACAAATTTTATACTAAAAATAAACTGTTTGAATAAAAAAATAGTTGTATTTGTTTTACTATTATTAAACTAAACTATTAGAATAGTAAAAGATTGTAGTAAGCGATTGAAAAATATTTTTAATGCTATTAGTGGAATTAAACAAATCTCCGTTTATTATCTCACGGATTCAATCTCATAACATGTAAATTTCATCGGGAACTGCGTCATTATTCTGTCTTACTATTTCCTAACCTTACAGATCATACTTATTATGATTAATTCAAGCACAACCAATTTTTAAAACATATTTAATGTTAATAAAATATACAATATTTATACAGTTTACAATGAACTGTACTTAAATTCACTGTAATAATATCATTATAATCGGGATTATCGATATTTGATTGGTAAGGCTATGAAATTAATGCACTGATTAATGCGACTGATTCGAAAACATTATCACAAAGTATTTACATAGTGACCGTTATATATAACGGTTTCTATCTGTATCTATTAGAAATATGTGATTTTTAAAAATTCAATCCCAACTGAACAAGAATATTATTAGTTCATGAAAAAAGTTACTTGACTATTATGTAATACGTTTGTTACCTAATAAAATAAAATTACCGACTAAATTATAATCTCATTTATAACTGAAGCTCATTTGTAAATTAAATTAAATTATTCCATTACTATTTATATGGCATCCCCATGGTAATTTGTATAACACAAATGAAGATTATATAAACGACGAAAATATGTATGTATATTTTAATTAACTAAAATGTACTTACGTTGCGAATGTGTTATTTACATCACATTATATAATATAATTTAGATAAATAGAAGAATTAAAGTGAGGTCTAATCGAAGAGCTTAAATCTTTTAAAATCAGCTTTGGTTTCCGATTTACACAACTCGGTCTTGTCACACAAAATGACAATGTCTTTGAAGTGACAATAAAAATGATAAAAAACCTAAACCTTAATTTACTTATATTAGTTACATTATTCCAAAGGATCAGAGGAGATTTTGTCTACATTAAGAAACAAGGTCAAATTGGATCAAAACCTCAGCTTATACAGAATCTTGTTGAATATTTGCCGGAGAACGTAATTACGCCGGTTGTGACTGTGGGTGATGAAAATATTCATGATAATAAAGTCAGAAAACTTATTATAAAAAATATAAATTTGAACGAGAATGCAGGTGAAGGTGGTATTAGTATTGTGAGTTTACGTAAGAAAAGAGCTCACGACGTTGTAGCATTAGATGGTGAATTACATTGTCTTTCTTGTTTTGCAAATGGACACACGCGTCAAGATCAAAATTGCTACAAAGCAGAACAGTTAGTATACTTATATAGTATAATCCTGATATTGCTATATGTCTATATTACCATCAAACAAAAATTTCCAATGTTAATAACTAGCAGTTTTTTTTATAAATTTGAGAATGATTGAAATATTTTTTTTAGTTTTAGTATTTAAATAATTTTATTAATTATTTTGTTACTTTTATACAGTTCTAAATACCTATGTACGCTATACTACAGTGTACGCTATATACCAATATATTATACCATATTTTTATTCTCTTCCATTTTCTGTCTATTTTTAGGACTGCTAGAAAGGTTTTTATATAGAAATAAGCAGTACCACTGTACAAAATATTTAATAATTAGGAACAGCGTATACTTCAACGGACTGTGTCAATCTTAAGTAGTCAGTCGCGTGGGTTTCATGCTTCGGAAAATACATTAAGCCATCTGTCCCGGTCATCATCTTTACATTGTAGTCATACGCCATTTTGGAGACATTCGGGTAGTTCAGGCATTATAAAAATTTCTGATACTTGATTAGCCACTAACTTTTCCACCAATCTGCACTGAAGCAATTACTGTACTGTGTTAGTATAATTAGCCAGTATCACTGAATTTGACAGTTACGAAGTAGTTAATAATAATTATTTTTATATAATTAACTGAAGAAATTTCTTGACATTATTATTATTTGATTGATTTATTAATTGACCTTAAAAACTTGTTTTATTATAGCGTCCCTATTATTAAATGTGCGAAGCAAGAAAAATGTTACTCCGAACTGCACCCTGATTTTATAAGGCGTGGCTGCCAATTGAAGAGTCTGCTAAATAGAACGCATGTTTGTAAATGTCCACTTTGTAACGACAAACCATTTGATGACATTTCATATTACGACTATAAAAACATAAAAGATTGGAAACATGACAATGAACGCTTAGAAATGCCTTTGATTGGTATCGACCTATTCTGTAAAGTGTGCGTAACAAATGAAACAAACCAAACAATTAATAACGGATGCAAAATTGGTAAAAAGTGCGTCGCATACTAATAAGTGAACGTTTTCCCAATTGACAATATTTTGGCTGGTGAACAATTTTTTTGCTTTTTCAGTGTCAATTTCACAGTTTGTGAACGGAACCAACTGTGCTACTTGAATGTTGATGGCAAGAATGATTACGTATCTAGAGGATGCATCAATAGACCAACATACAATTCTATTTATTTCTTTTGTCAAACATCCCTTTGCAATAACAAAACTTTATACCATTTCAGACCAATTACTACACAAATGAGAATTTTTAACATAGCATCAAGCGCTATTTATTTTACACCACTAAATATTGGTCATTTTGTAACTTTTTACTCTATATACAATTTAGGTTACTTTCACTTTAATATGTAAACTGTCTTCATTATTTTTATATAGTTATGTCATATGTGACAAGAATCTGAATTTTTCTGTGTCATTTGAATTCTTTTTATATTTAAAAATGCAAGCATTTATAACATTTATACTTATGTTACTTGTAAATTATACAAAAAGCAATAAAAAATTAATGGGTACAATCGTAAAGCCTCTCCCATACTTTAGAATGAAAATGGAGGAAGTTTTTGGTGATCAAGTACACGAATCTGTTGATGAATCCAGTGATAATTTAGTGTCGTTTTTGGTAGAAAATGTTAAAGAATTGTTTGTTCCATCTTTAATTGATAATTCAACAGTTGCTAATAAAATATATGGGCAAGAAAATTATGATTTTGCATCATTCTCAGATAGAAAGTTTAAAACTTCAACAGATGCAATGCCTAGTTTAATGGCGCTAGCAAATAATTCATTGATAAACGATAATATTTATCTACCATTCTTACTAGTGAAAAGTGATACTGATAATTTAAAAGTGAATAATTCAAACTTAAGCAACAGGGATTTATTACACTTAATAAGAAAATTTGAATCGACAACAAAGAAACTTGAGAAGAATAATCTTAATCAATTAAAAACAACTTGTATTTCTTGTAATAATATTTTAAATGAAGATTGTAGCAATCCAAAATTCAAATTGTAATTAACAATAGAATAACGTCAGTAACACAATACACACACACACAGACACACACACATAAATATTATAATTTTCTTTTTAATATGATTTTTATTACAAAGCTTTTTGTTTAACCTAACAGGGTACCATCTATAAATTGTCAGCGTGAGGATGATCTATGTTACTCTCAACATACTCCTTTTGGAATAATCGACCGTGGGTGTTTCAACGTAAATCATGATCTAACGCTATTCGTATGTGCCTGCAATCTGTGCAACTACATTTCTATATCCGAAATGCCTTACATATTTTCGAACAAAACAGATTGGGTAAACAATTTTATAGACCTATCACGTGCAAAACGATTTCGTGATTCCATTTTTAAGGATATGTCGTGCTTGAGATGTGAAGTTAATGTTACTGCTAAAAGAGGAAATCTGATTGCTGATGTCAATTGTCTTGAGGGTGATATGTATGTGCTCCTTATTTTAAAAGCTTGTATAAGATATGTGATGTTCTTAAGCTATATTTAACATTTAACTATTGTCAAAGCGGACTAAGGAATTTAATGTCCGGAATTACTGCTTGCTGAATATTTGTGTTAAATTTTTTTCAGACCTAATTTACCTGTGCAAGTTTGCACTGCTGACGAAGTATGTGGCGTAAAAGCAATCCGAAGCGAAGGTTATATATGGCGCGGATGTATAACTGAACCTCTTTACAATTACTGGTGGACATTTTGTGACAATGACTGGTGTAATAACGACACTTTAGTTTCTATATATGATACAATAAATTAATGAGCCAATTAAAGTTAATTCTCTTTTGATTTCGCAACTTTATTTTCTCGTGTTCAAATGTTCATATATGTTTATATAGTAAGAACGAATTGTAAAATAAAAATAGTTTATGTTGCCTGAACATAATTTTGTTTTAACCGAAAATAACTCTGATGTAGAATGTAGTTTTTTTTTATAAAATCGCCTTAAGTTTTTGATTAAAAGTCAACTTATAATAAATTACTTTACTTGTTATGAGAGTGAATAGAAATGCGGCATGAATAAGAAGCTTCACCCGTCCTTGTGCCGAAACTAGTCTGAACTGTTAGTGGTGTAACCTGCTGAGTAACGGACGAATCAATGTCGCAATCAATCTCGCCTATTCGGTTGCTAGGATCTATTACAACCGATTTAATTCCGACGTTACCTACACGCACATGTTGGCACACTTTACCTGACTGGCTTGCCACCACCTTTTCTATCTATAATCAACTTCACTTTTACTTTCGTTAAAATAAGTGTATATTCTTTCATTCTTGGCTAACATCGCATGCTGACCAGTTTTATTAGATGTCAATGAGCGATGGTGATTATTTACCATAAAGTTGAGCTTTTTTGTCAACTATTGACATAAAAATATAAATAAAAAGATAACTTTATATATTGCATAATGTTTAATCCGCCTATTACATATAAATAAACGTGAATCGTCTTAAGTCCAATTGCATTTCAAGGTAGAGGATGACTCCTTTGAAAGATGGCTAACGGAAACCTATAATCAGCATGTGACTACATCATATTGATGCTAACCCATCGGTCTGGAACATCTGAAAGATGCATCTATCGAAACGTAATAATACTTATATAAATAAATAGATCGGTCAAGTTCGAATCTGTGTCTTATAGGATAGAGCTCGGCGTATTAAATATAATTTAAAGCACTTTTGGTTTCCTGTGGAAGTTCCAACATTTTAGTGGAATTTAGGGCGTGTAAGGGGCACCACAAATCACAAGGAAATCAACTCAACAAGAGGAGGTGGAGAAGCTCCTGCAAAACAAGCAGTTGGAGGTTGTTGGTCTCAGTATCCCCCAATTAAATATTCACTTTCACTGACGGCAATCTCACATTATGGTAGAATTTTTTAGCAGCCTGAGTAGCTTTTTTAATTTCGAAAATATAATAAACAAATAAACGTTAACCCTTTACCACCGAGCACTAGAATTCGCCGAGTCGCAGATAGCGTGGATGTGACATGTCATCACAAACAACTATGTTATATGAGACCCCCTTGTTCGGTATACAGGCTCAGAGCTACCAATGGACTATGGGGTCGCAATTTTTTTCCTCACATACATTTAGGCCGGCGATATATCAAATGTATGTATGTAATGTTATGGTATAGGTTCAACAGTGGAAGATACAGTCTGTCAGACAGAATGACAATGTCCGGTCCTCTAATAATATAATAATAATATATATTTTTTAACCAAATAAAATTACTTGTTTTATTTTATCATATCTTTATCGTAACTAAGAAAAGTTTATTAAATTTAATATCAGTTGTTTTGATAGAAGATAGCTGATTTAAATATAAAGGATTAATCAGAGGAGCTGAAGTTTTTGTTTTATTTTCCCATTCCCACCGGACTCATAGCGGATATTGCAAGTCCGCTTTAGAGTGAAGCTTTTTAAATATTTTACAAACAAAAAAGATAGCTTTTGTGGGCGCTTGAAATTTAAGCGCAAACTATTTGACCTTACTGAAAGTATAAGAATAATAATAAATAGACTATATATATATATATATATATATACATATATATAGAAATAGACTTTAAATTCGAAAATTAATCCTGAGACTTTTTTAAAACAGAACAAAATTTAACGAAGAGAATTATGAGAAACACAATATCTCTCATTTTGGGAGTTATTACGCTCATGTTTCTCCATACATCAGTCGCAGAAGTTGAGAGCGCTTCGATTATAAGTGGAAGCCTCAGGCTAATATTGGTTAAATTACTGCGTTTAAATTATTTCAGTGAAACAATTTTTTCATGTCCAACTTCAATCATAATATATATTTGAATATAAATTTTTATATTTAATATGTATTCGATTAGGCAAAAATACTTTCGGAGAATATCTGAAGTTCTAAATATCTGCTTTTGGTATACACCTTAGATTAATAAGAAGCAAAGGTGAAATGTAGAAAAATAATAATTAAAATAACGTCTGATTTTAGCATCAACCAGAGATGCATGTGAATTTATGAGCAAGTAATCGTTAGTAGGAACAGATACAGTACTTAAATTCGGTTGTAAATACATTGTTTCTATAAACGCGATGATATGACAAAAACACCTAATTTATACGTAGTAGGTTCTTAACCGACAAAAAGTCTCTTAAGGCTGCTTCCTTTACAACAAAGTTAGCGGATGTCTTATTGTATTCGCATGTCTCAAATATATATTTTGCAAGTAAGCGATTAGAACCAAAAAACTGGCTCGGTATTCAGTTCAGGAGTCTCATTGGCCTGTTATATCAGGGAATTGCTGACATGAAAATGTCCACTTCCTTTTACCTGGCCGCCTGCCCATATCTCCAGTCGTTCGAGCTGGCGTCATGCCAAAAGAAATATTAATCACCTATACACTAGAACCTTGAACTCTTCAATGATTCAAAATTGTTGGAGGTAGTTTGCTCCGTAAGTTGTTATAGAACAATTTTTCTACGAGAATTAGGAACACAAAATTGAAGAATGTAATAAAAATTAAAAATACGTACATATATTATTCAATGATTTATGTTCTATCAACTTGCTTCCATCGACACTGTCGCTTTTATAACTTAAATTAGATGAGTTTATACACCTAGTGTGAAGGTATAAGTAATAATGCATACGGACAGCTTTATTTATATATTTTGCTTCAAATACAACGATGTAACATCGAACATTTCGTATCATTTATCATTATCATTCAACACACATTGGAGAACCATTATTATAATGGTAATATGATCTTTCTTAATTGTTCTAAATCTACTAATACCGAAGCTATTTAATTTAGAAGGATACCTGGATATTACAATACCCGAAACAAATTACTCCGATGGTGTGTTGCAGGGTTGATATTAGCAGAAGATGCTGAATGTCACCGTAATGACCGCATATATCTTTTTAATGAACTACTAGCCTGCGTTTGCTATGCGAAAACGAGCTTTCATGGCAGTCCCCAAAATATATGGTTCATCTTATAAATAGAGGGGCGTCTTTAAAATATATGCTAAGCAAATTTTGCCATTAAAATGAACAGTTT
The DNA here is from genome assembly GCA_003671415.1 of Megathymus violae. Taxonomy (NCBI): domain Eukaryota; kingdom Metazoa; phylum Arthropoda; class Insecta; order Lepidoptera; family Hesperiidae; genus Megathymus; species Megathymus violae. The sequence goes on along the minus strand of PDGT01000049.1, from coordinate 1,100,461 downwards.
TATGGCTCCAGACATCTCAACTGTATTTATTTAGGTCATTTTAACAAAAGACCTATGTATGTGACTAACAAAATATTATGTTCCAATGTGAATATATATTTAAAGAAGTAAAATTATATTGTTATTCTTAGGAAGTGATCAAAGTTTGTTGTACCATGAAGAATTCTATAATATATGTATGTATATGAATCATCTTATTTTGGAGAAACAACAACGAAACCTCTCACACAGAACAAAAAGTAACGTAATCATATATCGAAATAGACGCGATCATTGTGCCTTTACTGGATTATAATAACAGTGTTCAAGAGGCGAACGGATAAATGGTAATGAGCGGCATTCGAGTAGACGGAACGCAGAAGGCAGGCTAGTTTGAAATGCCTTCGGGCTATCAACACGTTTCTTTCAACACATAGCAAATTGTGTGTTTAATACGCGCTTAACGCTTTATATCAAAGGCTTGAAAGGATTTCAAATTTGCAATCGTGTTGGCGTAAACGAGATACCATTTAGCCAAGGGCGAACACACGGTGCTCAACGATGTTTTGTTTGGCGGGTAAACGTTCCCCATAACGCTTTTGGAAGGAGAAAATTATAGGACACCGCGCCCTCGTAAAGGCTTATCTCTCGAGCTCGAACGGCACACACGACTAAGCTTTGGATTATTCGAGCGGATTATGGTTTCCTATAAAAAATATCACAGGTGTGTAATTTATGAGTTCCCAAAGCGAGTAACGAATTCGTCTTTCACATCTAAAATTGTTCTATAAAAGAAAACGTAAAACGTGTCCTGTTGTTAACGTCACGTAATTAGCATCGATTTGTTTTTTGGGATTTCAAAACACGTAACGCGTATGATTCTTATTCATTACCTACAACCCGAAGTGAAAATGCAGACCGTGTTATTTATTTACCGCTTGGCAGTGTCGACTTCGGTCGGTATAAAATATTGTATATGAAAATTATAGTTTTATGCGAAACATTTATTTACGGTAGTATATTATTCTTTGAATTGAAAGCAAAGGCACGTGCGTTCGAGGACGCTCACACATAAAAAGTGTCCAACTAACGAGCCCCCAGTGTAGCTAGGGTTAGTATAGAAAAAGTTTTATATAACGTAGGTACATTGCAAAAATAGAATGTCATTTTTTTAGATCTCTGAAACACACGTTTGAAAAAGATTCACGAATACAATAGAATGTATTGTTGACTTTTTACAATACATACCAAAAATATTTCAACAAATAAAATAGTTTACAAATATTTTGTATGTATGGCCGACATATAATAATAATTATTGATTTAGAGCGTTCAGTAGATAGAAACTGGCCATGCCGTCCATCTGACGCCGACGCGTTCATAATGCCTTAACTACTAGGTAAGATATTTTCTCGTTTGTAGACCACTTACATAAAAATACATTGTTGATAAATAAAATTTTATATTCTAAATAACAATGGGTAGAATAAATCATACGGCTACAGAAGTGGTAATAGAAGTAATAATAAAAACATTAGGATCAATTTTCATAGTTATTCAATGATTAAAAACTGTGATTTATATTAAACTTCATTTGAAAATCACCATAAATGTAAACAAAATAATATTTTTTTCTTTGAATATTAAATAATTAAAATAAAACTTTAGCCTTACAATGACTCAAACGGCTCATATTACACTTATAATAACCGAATGTGGTGTTAGTCATCACTTGATATGTTTTTACTGCAGCGATTTACAATCCCAAGTTACCAATTTGCAAATGTTTGCGCTCCAATTAAACGGAGTTATGGAGCCTTGAAATGTTCACTTAATTGTTAAAGCTTCTTTCCTTCAAAGTTCTAGATATAAATTTTACTGGATGCTTTTGGATTAAACGAAATGAATCTTTTAATTAGCATTAATTGTAGCGTTTTATTTTAGATTTCATGAAACAATTTTTGAACCAGTTATAAGTAAATGGTTGTCGGAATTCCGAGAGTTTCCATCGATTCTTATTCAGATAAGTAGCAAATAAAAGTATGTATTTATTTTCCTCTGGACATATCGTATTCTTTAGAAAATAAAGTTCAAAATTTGATAAAATAGACTAAGAAAATAAAGGAATTGACTTACATTCAAAGTAGATACAGGTATATCGTCTGTTTTTATTCAAATATTTTACGATAAAAATCTTACTTTACTAAACTGTCACTGAATATGACAGAATATAACTTGTACTAAGCAATAAAATGTGAAGCTGCTGAAAGCAGAGAATAATTCGAAGACCTCCAAATATTTCAACGGTTCTCGGCAAATAAGATTCATGATAAAAAAAACGATAATAGAAATACCGATCGATATCAAGTATAATTAAGGCAATGTATTTGGAGTCTCACCATATTATTACCATCAGATGCGTTAGCGATGACAGTAACATATAGCTAACATAAACTTTCGAGATTTGAATAGATACCATTTCTTGAATGGTTGAATTTCCGTTCAATAGGTCCTCACTCTTTGAGTCCATAAAATGTGGAAAAATCACCGAGATAACGCCGCATCTGATCGATCATTTCCAACTGGAACTCTTCATTTGAATTTATAAATTCGAAGCTGCTTTGTTCTTGAGGAATTTAGGGTCGACCAATTTCGGGGTGATTTTTAGTCCGTTTTAAATTAAAATTTATTATTAAATTAATTATGTGAACTTGTAACGCAAATCGTCGTTCTAGAATCATTGCACAGACAGATGTATTAAATAACTGGTCATTTTACATTTTGGAATAATTTTAACTATTCTTGTAATAAATAGGAAGACCTAAGTAGAGCTGTGAAAACGATGTAGAAACGCAAAATAGTTTAATGTGTAACTACTTTTGTTACATTGGTAGAAATAATATGAGAAAACGTATCTGCTGGTGGCCTTATATTTTCACAATTTATTCTATTTTCATATTTTTTTTTATTTGAATCAGTCTCATTAACACAATTTATTTTTCTTCTAATGCTATTAAAAATCCACCTTTATTTTCCTATTATTTTACAAAAAATAATATTACTCAATGCACTATACCGTGAAAAAATAAATTAACTATAACATGTTTACTGTGATTAAGTGGGTTTTATTAGTATTCGATTTTATAGTTATTATTAATCTAACATACGAAGATCAATCAAAAATCAAAATCAAGGTACAAATAAAAAATTATATCACGATACGCCGTTTAGTACGTACAACGTGTACAGTAATCCTGTTCCTATAATATCGTCGTCATTATATTAAATTATTCTCAATCTTCATGAAATTAAACCCATTTATGCACCCAAACTGTACACGGTAAATGTGTTTCGATAATAATTAATTATCTCGTCGCGATCATACCTACCTAAATTATTCACACAAAATCACCTGCTTACAGAATTTTGTTATTGTAATATGTACGTAGTGAAGTAATTTCAGTACTTATCACCTCAATAACCGTAAACATCTAATAATAGGTATTGAAAATTTATGTGTTAATAGTTTACGAGAAAATAATAAATAAGTCTATATTGTACATGTTATTGTAACATTGACTTTAATCACAAATGAAAACATTTATTTTTGTGAAACTCGAAATATGGAAGCGCACTTCGCATATAATCGAAAACAAGAAAAAAAACAAAGACTAGTTCGTATCGCATTTTAAGTCAGTAACGTACACCAACCTAAATATCATCTTATTCTCAGGAACCTCGCTCATTCAACAGATAACTGTAAACTCTGATTGATGAATATCTTGACAACCGAAACAATACGCCACATCAATATGAATGGCTTCGAATATGAAGCAGGGTAAATCACTATATATCGATGATGGCTTATTGATAATTTGACAAATTACCCTGTCTAGAGACGTCGGGTCTCGATGAATTATCACAAGGATAGAAATTACTAAGTTTATTCAAGGATATGCCTTCCTGTTGTATTTAGAGATTGGAAATAAACACAATTTCATTATCTTTTACTTTGAATATTTTACATTGTTTTTAAGTTTAAATCGACACCTCGAGATTACGAGTTCGTCGTCTGTATAGAACTATGACGTATTTATCGTCATAAACAAATAACATTAGTCTTTATTGAAACTGATTTAAGAAATTTTGACTTCGACATGCTGCTCTAAAAATTCGCATATTCCATTTTAGATTAATTTATTTTTCAAAATAATTATATTTTCTATCTAATAATAATAATCTACGAGTATTGTATATGTGGAAATATATAACATAAGTAAATGAGCGTTTTATCTGCTCGGTCGAATTGTATCCACCTAGGGTGTCATCTTTTATGGCGAGAAACATTATTGTACTTTGTAGGAAAATGTGTGCATAGACAAAAAATAAATTAAATATTCAATTGAAAATTATTTTAGTGTGCGTTTCAATTGATCGGTTGACAATTGAAACGACTCAAAAGGCAAAACAAGAAAAAGACAAGTTTTGTATCGCAAAGGTATCCCAGGTATTCTTGCCCATTCCATCGCTTTGATCAGACGATAGGAGCTGTTTGAATAACATGGGGTGTTTTCAACAAAAATGTTATACAATGATTATTTCACCAAGTCAGTATTTCAAGTCATTACTTCAACCCGTAATCATTCTATCACTATGTTCGGAAATCTCTCACATTGCCTTCATTGTTTGTAAGATCACTCTGCCCCTTAGGAAACTGAAAGTGCGCAAATAACTGCTAAAATGCCTGCTGGATTCAAAATTTATGCTTCCGAGCAGACAATCGACATTTAAACTTCCATTAAATGTCGACATAAAAAACAGTAAAAACCTTAGTAGCCCTTGAAGCTCAAAATTTTTAAAACTATAAATCAATATGCTCTTTTATTCCTACAGCTACAGACCATTTCATTTCTTTGTTCGGAAGTTTACCAATAAACATAACGCAATATAGAGAATAGCTATTGTTCGGATGTTTGTCGTTCTGTCCCTCTTACAATGAAAGCCGAAGTGTGATTGTTTCGATTCGCATCGGCTGGTTTTATTAAAATTCTCCTTATTTGTTGACTGATTTTTTGTGAAACGTTAACGACACGACTCGCGGTCGGGGCGCGAAATTTAAAGAAATTCTTTAGGAACTTTTTTGAAGTCCACGTTGCTTTGAACTACCAATGCCGGCTTGTTAGCTCAAGAACTTATACACCACCGGAAATGGAGAAGTGACAAATGTAGCTAAATTATAAAATGGATTTTGTTATGTAACAAAACACCTACATGTTTTAACATAAATTTTTTGAATCTTTTTTTAACCATAAGGGTACATGCGAGTTAGAATAAAAGCCGTACTTATTGCTAAGTGTACTCCTTTACCCCGTTCAGTTGATCAGTTTATAATGCCTGAGCTAAAATGAAAGATTACAAATGAATATTTTGATGTTGAATATTACGATAAAAATAATTTATGTACAGAAATGTACCGTGGATCACACTCTTGTTAGGTAGTAAGAATACTGCGCAGTGCGGCATGACTGAGCAATAATAAGTGCGAAGTAATTGGATGAGAAGTGGAAAAAAACGGTCTCAATGCCCTCCTTTAGGTGAGAAGTATGTCCAGTAGTGCACTGACGTTGGCCGATGTTATCGAATATTTGAACTAACTTCAGATATCTACAGTATTTTTTTAAAGTTGGTTGAACATCACAAAGACTAAGGTAGATTTGAAGTGCTGTTGGCCTCATCTTTCCTATGACTTAGATATAAGCTTTTAAGGTGTCATTGGCCTCGACGCCCTTCTTATTCAACCATAAGGCTATTTGAAGTAAATTGCTACTTAGCAACATTAGAAAATGTGATGATGCCGCTCTTTATTGTAAGTGTTCTTGTAGCTTTGAACGTCGTTATAATACTAGTAATAAAGTTACTGAAGATTTAACTTAGTTACTTCCAAATTACGAAATTAGTGAAGCATCGCAACATGAGCCTTTAAAAAATCGTCTTTTAAAACTTTGTCCAAACTCATCTAAGCGGCGATCTCAAGCAAACACGAATCACAGACATTTGAACAATCACTAAAATGCTGTTAAACGGTTTTTGTTACACACAAGCCGATGGCGTGTTAACAAACGCTTTTAGCAAATAGTTTCGGCACATTCCCCGCTAAGCTCTAACTTTTTGCGGGAAATCAAATACAGCTTTGTAACTTAGTAACTGGTTTAGTTGTAATTTTGGGTAATTTATATAACTTTTGCCATTGAGTGTTTTTACTCATTTGAAAGTAGTATGTTAGTTGGAATTGTAGTAGGAATAATTTTCACTGGACCTCATTAAAACCTTTAAATTAATTTGTTTGTTTAAAATGTGGGCCCTTAATATTTTTTCTTATTCATCAAGAAAGAGTATGAAACTATTTAAGAGGCCAGGAGCTAGTTGCGCAGAAGTTGGTTTTAAACAAATTTACTTTCAAGCCAATATATCATTGGGATAACAGTGAGTGGTAGAACCTAGAACTACAATGAATGTTACCTGACAACATTAATCTGACGTCAGTTATAGCAAAGTGCTACCTATACAAAGATATATAAATACAAAATTGTGTATATGTTTTTGAAGTGATTTGTCGTTTTGATTCAAATGTTTAGATGCTAGTAAACATACAAAATTGTTATATACTAATTCGGAGTCTACGTCAAGCTGTTGGTGTCAGTTCTTATCTTCCGATAACAGTCATTAAGCCATATCGAGGGCTTTCGATTGGCATTAGAATTTCCCACACTTGGCTTGGCCATTAATTCTTCCATCAAACCGCTCCGGAGCTTAGTAGAGCCTAGGCTTTCTCAATTCTTTCTTTCGAGAATAGATCTGCGCCCTGCAGCGAGCTGCTAATATGTTAAAGCCATGTCAAATAAAGTAAATTATTTTAAGTTAGTCACAGATTTAACTGTATATAAACACACCCCCATACTAAAATTCCTTGTGTGAATGATGAAATGGATTGATAACATAAAGGATAACGACTCAAGGACAAATAATCTGTCTGGCTAAGATATGGATTCAGGAATCTACCTTTGTCAAAAATTTGCAAAGTTCTTGAAGATTTTAGCTATCTATTACCCGTTCTCCCGTACCAAGTATTTGAGTAATTATTATAAATCAAATTTCGTTCTATGCATTTGACGTGTCTATTCGGTACTGCAGTACGAAAACACCGAGGTGCAGATATTTGGAAAGTTCCTTTATGATTCATTGTAAACTCAGTGGAAATATCAATGGGCTTCCGAAGTTGTTAACCATCAATCGTACTGAATGTTTACTTGCCACTTTAATATAACAAAGAAAAATCGAAGTACGTCGCTTCACAAGTTTGCCGATTTCGGAAATTCAATTACCGCGTAACTTGTTCCCCTCGAGCTCGGTTGTTGATGTGCTGATTCCATAATGTCAGTCATACATCGCAAGTCGGTTAAACGTGTTAAGGGTAAAATAATTCAACTGCCGTGCGGGTGAAAAAGAACAATCGCAGTGTGGGTTCCAGCTCGTCACGATCAAAAAAATGTGACGAGGTGTTAAGTCAATACAAAAAGTAAATTCTGATGGTTACAAGCACACGTTAAAGGTACGGCCAAAATAATTGATAGCTGCCACATAGTGTTTTATTTTACACTTAATTTCATAACAATCTTGCGGCTGTAATGTGATCCTCTTTTATAATAAGCGGTGAATCTGTGCCTTTTTAATGTAGAACTTCTTTATAGTTCACGAACCTGAGGTCATCGCCACATCTTTCTAACCCCACCGTAAAGGAAATAGTTTCAAGTACTATGTGATTCGATAAGATGAGTGCCAAAGTCTTATAGTGTGTTGCATTTTACAACTCTCAATTATGTAATGCAACCTGAAAATAAGATTCTAAATGTGTGCAGATTGAATATAAGAGGCTTATTTAGAGTGTGTAAAGAGATTATAGCGTGTCATGGATTTTAAAGGATGCAAAGCCCTAGATTTATCCTTAAGTTCAAGCCAACTGCTCATGGTGCATCCTGCTAAACAAGGGACGAAATAATAAGTGGATTTCTTGCTTTATTTTTTAGCCCTCAAATTACATTAATATGCCTACATAGTTTAACTCAAGTATAAAAGCGGCTTTGACCAGTTCCCATCAGATGAGCCTTAAGCTCGTATTTCGACTATTGATAAAAATCTAAAGCATTATAATAAAGAATCAAAACTCCTTACTACAAAAATCTCTGAAGGCCACAAGGTCTATATATCTTCACATATACGATGATCACGTGATTTAAGAACAAAGCCAATAAAAAGGTTTTGTTATGTTTTGTTTGCTTTGCCACTTCTATTCGCGTCCAAACGAGATTAATGGCGAATCTTCCGACGCTAAATCTCTGAATGGTCGTTAAAAACACCTGTCGCCATCTTGAATTCTGAGTATCAAACTTTTAATGCGAATTAGTAGCTGTTTTTTTAAGGATTTATTTTAGTATTAACTGATTTTTAGTATACATACAAGTTGAGATTTGAGTAATGTACAAAATTAATATAAAATGATTTTTGATTACAGATGGGTGTAAATTATAGTTTTTAAGGCGTTAATTGGGTTAATACCATGGACCGCTACGGTTTACCAAAAGAGTAGGAAAAAGGGTGCTGATAGATATTTAATTATAGTTTATTTATAACATTAAAAACTACTAACCTGGCAATACCCTTTACCTGATCGAGCTGAACATGTGCGTGTACATGATACAAAAGGTATTTTTTTTTAATGTTAATAGCCGACAAACGAGCAGACGAGCTACCTGATGGTAAGTGGTCACCGTCGCCCATGGACATCGGCAAGACCGAAGGTATCACTGATGCGTTGTCGGCCAGGAAATGAGGAGAAGGTTAGAAAGCAAGTACTGGCTGTCAAGCCCCCAGCCGGAACACGACGAGTCGTTTGGCGGCTGACTCAAGCAGGAGGGTGGTAGCTAGCCAGGCAGGCTTCACTGAAAGAAAATAATACCAGTAATAATATTAATGACTTAATAATAATACTGATGTACTTAATAATAATATAAAGGTGCGTTAGCCTTCGTCTCATCCATTGGTTGGGTTGTCCTTATGCTGTTTGTAAAAAAAAAATAATAAGTAGTTATTTTATGTAACAAAAAATCCCGGAGCCTTTGAAGGACTAAAGATTTCTAGGCCTTTTAATCCGCACTACATCAGAATAGTTAGGCGTGTAGATAGACGTCTACAACATTAAGTTAAAATGCCGGATGAGTCAAAATGGTGCTATTAATAGGTCCCTGTTTGTACCTCACCTTGAAAATATGTATAGTTTATAAACATTTTCCGTAGTATCAGCGTACTGTTTTTATTATGAGTAGGTATTATAATCCTAATACAAATGATAGCACTATATATAAAGTATGAATGAAAAAGGAAACAAGATAGGGGAAATAAGATGATTTATATATATTGACTTTTTGTATCTACTATTTACGGACATAAAGAACTTCAATTTGAATAAAATGTTGTATAACAAAGTAAAAATAGATATTTAAAATGATTTAGAGGTAACGTTGACAGGTTCATTTGTTTTTAGTATCTATTAAGTGTCAACTGTCAAGTTTCTTTCAGCTGCCACAGTCTCGGCACTAATCTGATTAGTCAATGTGGTTAGGTGGATATATCGGGAAAAATGCAAACATAATATATGCACGATGCTATAAATTTAAAATCATACTATTAAGTACTTTCATCATAATGTTTATTATTTGATGGGGAAATAAAGGTTGAATATCAGTGCTTATATTACTCTCTTGACGAAATATAATAATAATATTCAGTTAAAGTTAGAGGAATAACCAAAATCCATTATTTTATTAATAGACCATTGCAAAATTTAATGTGCTTGAGGTCAGATGTTCAGAGCGAACGGGAGAGTTTCATTGCTGTCGGAAACAGTTTGTTTATTGTTTAGATCTTGCCGTACGTATGCAGGCTTGGATGCAATACGTTGAATTTCTTTAGGTCAAATGATTTTCAGTTTCAAATATTTATGAAATCTGGTTATAACATGATTAAATTATATTTAAATACGTATAATCGATATTAGTATTAATGTATAAATATCATCTATTAACATTCGTTATGTCATAAAATCGATTTTTGGTGTCTAATTTGATTCGTTACAAAAAATGTAGAACAATAATTGGAAAAACATTCGAATTTTTATATAACTTTCTTCACCTTAGCGTGGATTTTTTTTAAACGTAAATAAAATTGACTTAACGGCACGAACTTTAAACTGTGAACCATTGCCAAAGTCGTTAACACTATACAGGCGCACTTCGTAAATACCAAAGCTGAGTTCTGATTTTGATATAGGTAATAGTGCTTAGAGATACATGTATAGCAATGATAAAATTATATCTCGTCATATTTTCAACAAGACATTAACATACAGTAAGCATTTTTCTCTTAATTATGTTTTTCGTGTAATTTCCAGGCTTCTATTTTTCTTGTCAATCTGTCATAATTATTCTTTTCACCCCGGATCAACAATTTTGTAAAGTATCAAATGTGACGTATAAAACAGTAGAACTCATTATGATGAATACAAACTTCTTTCTCAAATATAAGATAGCCTAATAAAACTATACATATTAGAATTATTAATTACACCTTTAACATTCACCGGTATATAACTTCGTACGTTAATAAATCAAAAAATCGAACTCTTCTGACGATACTTGACAAAAATTATTTATAACATTTTTGTACACACAATAAAGTTGTAAGCAAAATACGTATGAAAAGTTTGTACAAGGGCGCTACTTATTCTCAATCAGAATTTTCTTCTTATAAGTGTAAAAAGTGAAAGTTGGTGCGTACCTAAATAAATATATATACTAAACACAAAGATTGCTATATATAGATATACATAATTATATATACTATAACCTAATTTTAAAAACATACAATACATATCTATTTTTTGGCATCAAGTGTTAGCTAAATAGAAAATCTGTGAGGCGTTTTCAGAAACCGAAAATATTTCAGTATTTTATTACAGCAGAAAATAGCGAGTTCCACAACCTACACGACTGAACTAAAAAGGAAAGGCTATAATTAATTAAGGAAAAATGGAATTATGCGGAGGAAACTTTATGTTAGTTTTCAGGTGTGACCTGCATGATATACCCCGATAATGAGTAAAGGTAAATTGATTGTGAAGGTGACCTCAAGTTTATTTAGGATCTCCTATATGATATTCAAGAAACTGATATCAGCATTATATTTTTGTCAGTATGATAGGTTGGATTAATGTTTGATTATGATATTTTAGTTTTGAAGGGCATTACTTCAGTCAGTGAATGCAAGAAGCAGTGAACCTTTCGGCTGACATTAGCGACGTGCGCTATTCAGGATAAATTACGATCAAATATTACTCCTAAGTTCTTCCCTTATCGGTAAAAATTATAGAAATACCATCATAGCAAACAGAAGGTAGTGGATAGTAGATTCATTTGACTATGTTGGTATTTGCTACCAGTTATGAGCGCATGTGATTTAGTGCGATCTCCTAGGAGTCCAAAAGATTTGGACCACTTGCTGACACAGATCAAATCGCAGTTCGTTGCGTGAATTGCCTCCTCAATGTTCGTTACTGAGAAATGGCGATACAGTTGAAAGTCCTCTGCGTGAAGAAGAAAATTAAATGTGATAACAGTAAATAGTACCGGCGTTATTCATATTGTCTTACGACAGTGCAATTGTATGAAATATTCTCATTATATTGATCATATTATATTGATCTCATTATAAAATTAAAGTTATTCGTTTAAAAACTATTATTATATGAAAATACTGTAATTTTAGCTAATTTTAATGGACTTTCACGACACATCGTGTATGGGTACAATGGGTTTCTTTACTAACCTACTATTTAAAATTATAATTTAGTATATAATATACACAGAACATGTTAATAATACTTAATTTTCATTAAAATTTCGCTGTGTATATTGAAACTCAAGCATTGACGCGTAAAGCATCATTGATATTGGTCTGGCTCAAATTCAATTAATTATAAAGCTCACTTTACGCCCGTCCCCGATGTACCCGAGGTCTACAGTACAAGATGTTGGCCGGCAGCCCGGAGCTAATATGGGCTTCAAGCCAACTCAAATATGAGCCTAGTATGAGATAATTAAAGAGAAAAGATAAATAATTAGACCCATTTTTATTTGTGTCTTTAATTGGTATCAATTCTTATATGTATAATATTACACATATATATTATTACATTTATTTTGACCAAATAATGGTTATACGATGATGCGATAGATGGTGCTGTAATTTGTTATAAACAAATTTTCTATTTATACTTTATACACTCGTACCCTATGTTTATACAATAGTAATACCTATAATATGCTGGAGTGATCAATAACCAGTTAATAAACACTTTTTTCTTTTATAAAACAGTTATTCAAATGCCTTAGTAACAGTAGTCTCATTATAAGGCTCTTTTTGTTTTATTCCAAATAAAGTACAATTAGTTCTATTACACTCCTTTAAAGAACACTCAGAGCGAAATGGTGTCGTTAAGACTAAAGATCAAAGTGTTCAGCAACAGAAAGCTTCAGTCACAAAGGAAATGCGTTTTCCTTACGCTTTTACAGTGATGGTTGTAGTTTATAGAATGTACGAGTAGCTTCTAAGGGGATTTTCAGAGTAGCGCAAATTTGTACCGGCGTGCTGCGGGGCAGTAGTTTGGTTCTTCTTCTTTTTTCAATTTATATTACATATAGAACTTCCATTTATCTTATCTTGGGTGCAATTTTGTTGATGCCTTATAGTGTTGTAGTTATAATAACTAAATATAGAATACTTAAATTAACTATAACAACATTTTTTGTATTCATTTCCAATTACTAATATTTGAAATTGTTATTTGTATGTATGTCATATAATTATAATTTCCTTTGATCTTTTTCTACATCTAATCTTTATATTATTCATATAAACTAAACTAAAAGTAATGTTGTAAGGTATATACGTAATATTATATTTGGTGTAAAATAATATGTATTTATTAATTTATTTTGTACAGACAATAAAATTAAAGGAAATAAAATATGAATGAAAGATTTGTTCAAGGGCATTACTTATTCCTAATCAAAAATTTCTTCCAGTAGACCCAAAAGGTGGAAAAGTGATACATACACCGAGGCAAACTTAGAGCTTATCACAATATTATATATCAAACACAAAGATTATACAAATATAAACATGATTATACTACTTATATATATCTATGTTGTAATTTTCTCCATATGAGCATCTGCTCAATTATAACACACATATGAATATGTGATAAGGGCCTAAGTCTTTCTCTCCATGTACGCCTCGTTTAAGAGAATTTTTCAGGTGAGCTCAAGATAATGATACCTGAGAAGTTGAGGATGGTCCATTCTTGTATAAAAGCTTTTCACTTAAATGAGTTGTAATGACAGCGAAAACCACTTCTTAGTTCGATCTTCATTTTCATCCCTAAAGAAAAATATTTAGTTTAATGGAAAGGGAAATAGTTCTGCAAGAACTCAATGTACTTTGATTTAGCATACTATCTTCAATGAGTAGGTGTAATACCCAATATCTATCATGAACTATTAACAAGAACAACCAACGTCATTAACACATCTTTTCAATTATATTTAAGATTAAAAAAATATGTTAGGGTCCGTCATAAGGAGCCCTTTAATTTTATACGTGATGCGCTTGACATTTCTCCGTTCGCCTACTATTTGGTGTAAGTTTTTGCATTCTGTTGTAATTCCGAAGAAAATCACGAGAAAAAATTACAGATGGATAGACTGACAAACAGACACACAAGTCATCTTAAGGGTTTCGTTTTTTCATCCGATGTAAAAACCTTTAAATTTTTTACCGTAAATCTAGAGTAAATTATCAGTAAATATACATTTTTAATTTATTGTTATTCCCTGAAGCAATTACGAGTAAATTAATAATGGCAGATACCGGTATTGGACAGCTAGTTTTATCAGGCACCATGTACCCACGTACATATGTACATATAAATTTATATGGCCAATAAAGTATGAGAGGGTGGAGAACACAGATAAGAAATGATTACGGGAAGAAGATTATTTATAAGCTATTTTGTTACTCATCTCAATAACAAATTCATTGGAAAACTAAATTTGAAAATTTCATCGAAATGACTTTATAACACACGATTTGTGCTAATAAAAGCCTGTTAACATTATTGCTAGTATGAATATTAAAATAATTAGCCTTTAAGCAAATTCGTAGCATACCATAATTATGTATCCAGGGCAGACAATTTTGATGAGGCAGCTAGCGTTCCAGATTATGTAAGCAAGCAAGCTCGTACAATATTAGGTACATAACGATATTTAGTTATTAATATGCATATTTTAGAAATAGCGGTTCTGAAGGAATTCCTCATTTAGAGTTTCGATAATTTATTTTAGATTTTAGATAATGTTAGTTTTATTGTAAGTTTTGAATGTTTGAAGTGTTAGTTAAGTAAAACCAGCAAACATAATTAAGTTGATTAGAAATATGATTTTAATAATAGATTTCAATGTAAATTTAGGTCTTAGATGAAAGGAATAAAATATTAAAGTGGATACGAGCGCAATCTGTAATACTAAATGAACGCGTCTTCGAAAAAAAACTGATTAAAAATGTTTGATAGTATTGGAATATAAGAAGATCTCAGCTCTGTGAAAAAACATAGACCATACTTAAATTAATTTAAGGTAAATCTTGGTCTAAACTAGTATCAATAATTCTAATGAGGTAAAATTACACTTTCGTATTATACAACAGCTTTATTTCATAAATATATTCTCAGAACTGCTAACTTTAACTTTGGTTGAAGTTATGAAAGAAACTTGCTTCAAGTTTTGTCCGTATTTAGGCGGCCTAGAATACTCCCCCCCCAATCCCATGCTGAGAAAACAGGATGTCGTAAGAGGCGACAGAAGACAGCCTGCTTGATGGCAGGGCTTCGCGTAAAGATTATATTATCAGTATTATTATTAAGTCATTAATATTATTACTGGTATTATTATCTTTGCATAAAGCCTGCCTGGCATCATACCATCCTCCTGCTTGAGTCAGCCGCCAAACGACTTGTCGTGTTCTGGCTGGGGGCTTGAGAGCCAGTTCTTTCTTTCTTACCTTCTTCTAATTTTCTGGCTGAAAACGCATCAGTGATACCTTTGGTTTTGCTGATATCCATGGGCGTCGGTGAGCACTTACCATCAGGTGGCTGGTCTTCTCATTTGTCGGCTATTAACATTAAAAAAAAAGTAACTGTTACTAAAATAATAATGTAATTTGTGAAACTAAAAAAAAAATCATAATATAATCTACAGCAATCATGAAATGTATGTTAGATACCAGTATGCAATGTTCTTATTTACTCTTGTTTTACTGTGTACTTGGTAAACCCAGCTTTTGTTTAAAACAATTTTTCTGTAAAATTATACGAGGAAACATCATTTTAACCGCAAATTTTAAATTTCCTCGCTTTACTCGCTTGAACAGTGAAACTTTAGTGTCTGTTTAGTTTAAGAAGCCAGTTTACGTCAGATGACTTTGAACAGTATGTATTTCAAGTCTCGCAGGTAAGAATAAAATTCTTCGTGGGTGGAAAAGTTACAGGCAATTTTGATGCCGCAGCTACAAAGAGATTGATATGAGTAATGTATGACTATGAAAAGTAATATTTGTGTAAAATTTGAAAGAAACCTTGGAACCGAAATGAGTGTGTTTGAAGTTGCGAGAACGTATTGAACGTATGCACTGTTTATACAGTACAATTATATTTGACGAAAATCCGTTTTTACTGCTCCTCTATAAATTTCCAACTGACGCATCAATTCCAATTTCACTAGAGCTCTTTTTATTTTTCTTCTTCTTTTTTCTATCTTCGTAACCTATGAGCATAACATATGAGCATGTGTAGTCTAATGGATATATCCCAGAACCAAGTTTTTCAGCATAAGTCAGGGGTCAGATCGTAAATTATTAGTGTTCTTAATATTTACAAACGATTTGCGGAGATGCAGATTTGAAATTATTTTTTAAAATAAAATTGAGACAGATTATGACATATTACAGAGGGACATTGAAAAAATTAGTGATTAGAGTAGGCGATATAACCAGGCAAAGTGTTCTGTAATATCCTATAGGTAATCGCACATCACACTACAACATTATTACCGCTTGACTTCTGTCGTTGTAGATTGGAAATCTAAAGTCATTGACCTGGAGGTGATGAAGATCAAGTTACCGACCTATCTTTTGTCGATCACATTTCTGCGATAATATCGAAAGCCAATAAACCGTTGAGTTTTGTAATAAGACAATCAAGAAATCTTGAAAGTTTTGCCGCAATTAGAATAATTACTGCGTAAGAATAGTAACTAAATAAGTAAGTAAAGTAATTCAGTTTTATTTCGTTAGCATGAAATTTTTATAATAGCTATACCTACTACAACAAGTATTGCTACTTGGTAGGGCATCCTAATGTGTACCCGAGTCTGTTTGTTCTTGAAATGACCACATACGATTCACTTAAAATCAGACGAGAAAATTTGAAATGAATTGAAAAAAAAATGTGCCGAATAGGTGTTGATGAGTGAGTCACCTTTGATTCGCGCTTTGATCTTATTTAATGATAAATAGGCTTTTAATCTGACTTTGGACTTATTTTTTCTGAAACTTCTGTATTTCATAAAACTCCCAGCCAATACATTGAATCCCTAATATGTCAATAAGAGTAGTGGGTCTCATCAGTAATGTTTATAAAGTATACATGTAAAGGTTTTAAATAAATATGCCTTGATACATTGCTATGCATCAACATTGCTATATTATTATATAATGTTAATTTATTTTGGACGTTTAAATTGCTATATAATATGAAGAAAAAACAGCTTTAACAAAAGTAATACGTCTGTTCTTAATGTAAGAAGTCTTTCATTCGTTGACCATATTTTCCGTAATTAAGGAGCTTAAAGGACTTTCCGGGACCCTTTACGTCATACCATTAAAAAGCTTACTGGCGAATTGGGTTATCGCAGTTTGAGTTGAGTATTTGCAGTTGTGAGTTAGTGAAAGTTAATGAACTGACCTCGTAATAGACAATATAAAAGATTTTATGTTATCTGAAGGCACTTTAAATGGATTATTTCTATTTTTAACAAAGTTCTTTTTAACTAATTTGAGCCTCGAATTGTTTAAATTTCTTATGCATATTAGGAGCCGTAAACCATAAAATAATTGATAACTTTTTTATGTATATAAAAAATATTGCGTAAAAAATTACATGTTTAAGGTTTTTCCATACAATAATATCAAAATGAAAAATAACTTGCTTGCTTTTATTTCAGAGAATAAATTACATATGAATATCTGAGGGAATTCATTATGTAGTAATTAATTATAAGTAAAATTAAAATCGTTACTTTAAGTAGATAAGCAAATTAAGCCGTAACTACATCTGTGATGTGACAATTAATGAATTGACTTCAGTTGAATATTTATAAAAAAAAATAACTTTGTAAATAATTCAAAATGATAATGAAATATTTTTTACTTTGAACTAACAATCGGCCCAGAAAATTGTTCTTAAAGTTACCTAATAATTCATAATCGCATTTCAATGAAACTGTTGCAAATTAACATTCACAATATGAAAGCAAAATCAGCAACTGTTTCATAAACGATAATAGAAAAATAATTATAATCAGATATTTTGTATAAGACCTTTCCCATTTTACTGAAATCAAGGTTATTTTTCAAAATTTACCTGATCTCTTAGGGTTCTATATATTATTATTGTTACGTGCTCCATACTTTAAATTGTTACATGTTTACGATGATTAAAGTTTATGGCTTCAAACTTTTTCAGTGCTTGAGGGTATACGTACATACTTAACGTTGGGGTATTTTGTTATGGTAATGATGATGGTGATGGTAGCTTGAACCCGATATTGAGTCTGTTTGACATCTTATCAGATATTGTTTTATTTAGATATCAAATATAACGGGTCTTCATTCAATCCAGTCCCAAGAATTAAATAACAAGTACCCTATAGCTATATCTTGTATCTTTCAATGCAGTTCCCATAAAAAAACAGGCAATATTAAAAAAAGGTTGTTGGAGAGAACAGGTACCGTATAACTATGTAATTTACAAAAGGCAGTTATTTTGAAATCACAGTCACGCACTACAATTTTACGTTTCGCTAGATGTAGATAACACATTGCAATAGAAAATTATAAAAAAGTATATTTGTACTCTGAAGGGATCAATGAATTGTATATAAAGTTAAATGTTTTTATTAATTAAATTTGCAATCAAGCGAGAATGACTCCCCATCGATGGCTAGAATCTTCAATTTAAAAAAACTGACTTGGGGAGAGAAGGAACAATTAATTAAAAACCTCAGTTAATTAAAAACCTCAGTTAATTAAAAACCTCAGTTAATTAAAAACCTCAGTTAATTAAAAACCTCAGTTAATTAAAAACCTCAGTTAATTAAAAACCTCAGTTAATTAAAAACCTTAAGTCGGTTGGGAA
The DNA here is from genome assembly GCA_003671415.1 of Megathymus violae. Taxonomy (NCBI): domain Eukaryota; kingdom Metazoa; phylum Arthropoda; class Insecta; order Lepidoptera; family Hesperiidae; genus Megathymus; species Megathymus violae. Next base: position 1,081,836 of record PDGT01000049.1, on the reverse strand, counting down.
GGTTAGCTGCCTACTACTACCACTCGTCATTGCTTTAGTCCTTACTGAATTTTACAAAAAAATAAGTGTTATTGATTGTTAAATAGCCAGTGTCAAGACTCGAAGAATTGGTTCGTACTGTACGGATGGCTGGGATACACCTTTTGTAGACAATACAATCGCCAAAACAAAATGCACACACCGAAAAACCGAATCCAACCAGCCTTGATCCTGTTACATGGCGTCTGACAATGCGGCTCTTAGATGGTCCTGTTTCTTTTGCGTTAACGCTGGCAGTATCTTCAAATTCACGTAATCGCGTTCACAGGTATACCCACATATGACGAAGTGACAGCGAAATCCGTTGTTTAATGAACCGAATCTACCGAATTTTACACGAAGAAAACATTCGTACAGCTCTACAATTTTTTTAAAGTTAACGCTCTTATCGTAGTCAAAGTTTATTTTTAGTTGTGTTCGTGAAGGAAAATATTGTTTAGAAACCAGTAAACTTGAAAGTTTAATGTTTTCGAAGGTACTTGAAACCTGTCACTAACTGTCTTGAGAGGGAACTCGAGCTCAGTAGTAGGACCCTTATGGTTTGCCGTGTTGATGATGGTAAGAGTATGAGGATCTGGGTAAGAATCAGTAATAATCGATTCTTATAACAAATCCCTTCTTGCTGGTTAACCACCTATTTTATGTAAAGTTACATATTTTCACCTATTTTTGTGAGAAACAGAACCTATAAACGATAGATAAATTCCGATGGAAGGCTCATTTTATTGAAGAACAACAATGTAATAATAACTCCTTTAGTATGATCTATTCTACAAACAAAGGATATATAGGTTATTACCTAACTACATACCTATACTAGGGGGCATACAACACAGATCGTAAATAACACATATTTCAACTGAAAAAACCGATTTCAATTTGAAGAAGGTGAATTTATTGGTTTCATCTCCTATTTTTCACCCTTACATATATTTTTTATTTAAGCGAGACCTAATAGAAAGTATACTCTCTCAAACAAAAAAAAGATTTTCAGGTAGGATATTTATGGCCCAGATTTCTGACGTAAGAAACATAAAAAAAATACAAACCCATTGAGAACCTTCTCATTTTTTAAAGTCTGTAAAAAAATATAAGACACATTTTTTATTTTTCTCTCTTTCGCGGCGACAAGAAATCTCTAAGAGTAAGCACTGGTTTGTACACAAATTGTGGTGAAGTGTCTCCGAGCGTCATGTTCATGTGGCTTGAAGTGTCTAGTCAGTTTACAAGCGTTTTAAAAAATTTGCATTTTATAAATGTTGAGATCTAGCTAAGGTCGGTGGCCTTGGCAATATTTGTATAAAGAGTCACGCAAGGAGAAAAAAGTCGTCTCTAGGTTACAGGTGAGTATAAATATAGATATTTTTTGTGCTCGTAAACCTTAGTCTGTTCAGTTTACAACTTAATATTTACTGTACAACTTAATACTGTTGATGGACACTGATTGACAGATATTACTTCCAGCGACTGTAAAATGGTTACCTTATTGAAAATGAATGTCAAGATTTTGTCTTATAACTGAGTATGATCTCATTAGTTTATAATTTTTGTATGTTCATTAAATGTCCAACGACATGTGTTGATTGCAACTGATTGACCTAGCTGAACAAGGCTTGCTAGCAGCAAAACTTCTTGAGTGCTTCATACTTCAAAAGTTACGATAAGTCGTCGTTTCTGTTTATAATCGTTAGGTAGCTGTCGTTGAGTTATATCGAAGGCCTTTGAAATAGTGGAATACGCTTTAGGCTTTGTAAATTACCAGAAGAGATTCGTGCCCCACAGTAGATCACTAATAAATTATAAACGTTTACACACTCAAACAGAGGAAACAAACATTATCACTATATACCTAAATGTTAACACAAATACCGATCCGGCATTAGTAAGGTCGTTGGATAACCTGTTTTCTTGTCGTGGATATTTTCTTAGATCAAACAGAGACCATGAAACAAGACGACAGTTATGCAAACAGAAGCTAATGTGTTTACCCCTAATTACAAACAAAAGATGCGAAAACAACCGAGTTTCCGTGTTAGTTTGCCAATTTTAGCACGGTCTATATTCCATTGTTACTAGGTAGTTTAGTTATTGCGGGCTAATAGACCGTATAATAAATTAATTAATACTTTATTTCAAGTTCTTTATAACGTTCTAAAATAAATAGCTGTGATGATAATATGACTGTGATATTGATGTAAAATAAACTTCCATTACATTAAAAATTACATTTTACGTATATACCTTACCGTAAAATGCATTACTTAAAGATTATTACTTAAAGAATCAATATGTCAAATCAATGTTAACTTAAAAAGCTTGAACAAAATAAAATGTAAATTGATACTACAAGACTGGCTTTTAAAACTACATTATCTCCAAACGGAACAGATTCTTGTCACATTGGTTTAATTTGCACACAAGCACATAAGGGGAAATTACATTGAACACACACAATCACTCACACGCACTTACCAACACACCCACACGAATGTACACACTCACTCGCACATATACTATCATACGCACACACAAACTCACCATGTACGCCAACATACGCACATAGCAAACTTCACACACACACCAGTTATTATCACACGAATGTTACCACATGAATAAATACATCATTTCTGTAATGATCAAATTATGTATATTCAACGATTCACTACCATCTTTGTAATGATAACAAACCGGTTTTTTATTTTTTAATATGTGTTCTTTAACAAATATATTGCTTCAATTACTTACGGTATAGTATTTGTTAATTGTCTTATGTTACTTTTTTTCTTACAACACAGATCAAGTAATATTGTCAACGAGGGAAGCATTGGTCAATCCCCAACACAGGGAATCCTAGTGTGGGACCAACGAGCAACTTAATGCACATTGTCTACTTGTAATAAATAAATAAATAAATAAAAATGTTTCTCAAAGCAAGTTATGAACAGATGAGCAATAAACCATATTATAAGCTAACGAAAAAAGGAAAACTGTTTCATTTTTCCTGTGGTATTATTGATGATTTTCTTATATTTACAGTGTGTTTAGCCCTCACTAGCTTGAAGGTTGTGTTTAAACAAAATATTATTTGTGCCAATAAAAGCTATCACCGCGAGCAAAACGGACCTAGCCTCTTTATTATCAACACCGTAAATTATTTGACAAGAGCCCATTAATCTTTATCTCACTACAGCTGACTTATACCTCACCGGGTCTGCCTTTGTAAAGGGATTTAATTAGAGGTGCAAGGGATAAATGTGTGGTCCGGCCGCGTTATCACTTGACAAGAGCTGAATTTAATCTCTAACGCATTCGTAATGTATATGATAACGAGAACCCAGTTGTGGCTGTACGTGGTTGCTAGTACAAAAGGAATTTGTGGTTTTATTGCTGTATTTATTTTAAAATGTTGGCTTTACTCGTCTTATATCGTCGTTATAAGCACCTCATAGCAGGATCTATTCTCGTAAATGAGGGTACTTGGAGTCAATGTTCATCACATTGCTCCATTTCAGAATGCTATTGGACAAACAGTAGAGAGCCCCGTCAAGAATTATAAGTGTTTACACCATAAGATGTGTAATACTTAAATTAATATTTATAATAACATAATTGCACGTGGTCATACAGTATCATTGTTTTATAAATAAACTAACGGCATGACGTCTATTCCTAGCACCACCTAACTACATAGTATTTGAATTTTTATCACTTCACTATTATTAAAGTAGTTATATTACATATTTCAAATTAGTATGGAAGGAAATATAGTTAAATGCGAATATATTAATATCTAAAATTTAAAGCCATGTCAGAAAACGTCACCATCGTAACACATTCACAGTTAATTCTTTCTAAAGCAACATTAAGTTGATGGGTAAAGTTACCCTGCATTGACTTACGAAGTGAATTTCAATTCAATTCAAATTTGAAATCAATTAATCATTTAGGTATTTTGTAAATACACTTATGTACGCCATTACCACATACACTACAAATGTATTTTATCTATATTATATTTAAATTGTCATATAGGGTAGTAATGTTAACTTACATGCCTTCTGAAAATGTTACCCACCCTTTTAACTTGGATTTATTTACAATTGATATAAGGATTACCTTATCACGTAAGTGGTATAAATAACATAATCATCCCTTAATTTATATCTTCTAGTATAGTATCTCAATTATGAGGATAAGCCCATAGCCTGTGATGGGTAACTAATGGAATGCAGACATCTAGTAAATTTACATCCAGTTAAACCAAGAATGCGATTTAAAATAATTGTGATAATTCGGAATTTTTTTTTTTTCAAAAAATAAATTAATGCTCGACAACAATCTCACCTGATGGTAAGTGGTGATGAATTCTAAGATGTTGAACGCACTTACTTACCTTAATTATACAAAATATGTGACGAGTTCGCATTTTAGAAACATAGTTATGATATTGTTGTAGGTATGTCTAATAGGATATAAGGATACGTAAATTAATTTGGATGAGTGTTCCTGCAATGTTTTTATTTTCATGTTTTGTTAAAGGTTCGAAATCTAATTAACGTTACTAGTTTGAATTAGAAATAAAGCAAAAACATTTCATTATCATTTTCGATGTTACATACATACATACATACATATATTACGGAGCAAGGAAGATTTGTAATAATTATTGGAGACTTAATTAGTGGTTGTACACTTGATTCAATAATCCAATACATCCCATTGTTAAACACTGACGTTAACTTGTGAAGTATTTATTATTATTATTTCGAAATTCAACTTTTTATATTTATTTATTTAATTTCATCAATTTTAATTTCAACTTTTAATTATTGTAATTACGAAGTATCATAAATTAAGTACTTATATATATTAAGTCTTAATTAGGTGTGAACCTTATCACGATTAGATGAGCAAGTAGTACAATCGCTAATGTCAAAGTGAAATCTTGGCAGCATTGCAAATGGTTTTATATTACTGCCCCCATCTTTAAAGAGATATATATATACATATAAACATATGATCACTATAATAGTAATAAATAACTATAATTTTCTTTAAGTATTAAATAATAAACTTGGCTTTAAACCTATTTGCGGGGCATATGCAGGTGTCTTCTTGCACAATTTAAAAAACAAAGGTAGCCACATAATCGCTCTGTTTTAATATTGGTGGAGATTGAAAGGCTATTATCTACCATCCCCTACTACAAATCTATTATTGAAGAAGTAAAATCTGTAATCTTAAAATCCTAGTGATCATTAGGTAGATGAATATTTTAACAGACACAAAAAACTTAAAAGGAAAATTTACAATAATAAATGTTAAATTACTCTTTTCGCATGAGTTCTTAAAGCAAAACTTTCGAATTGTTGTATTCGAACTAATTTATTAAATTCATTTTCTAAGAAAATCTCTTCAAACTTGTTAAAATTATACTTGTTTCTCAAATAAGATCCACGTGAGCCAGCAATACTTAAGCAAACTGTCTTTATTTAAGTTGTATTTAATATAAGGGCCGTGTTTTGTTGAAGTTGGTTACGTATCGTGCGGTAAAGTTACGTAGGTATTTGTACTCGTAGATAAAGTTTAGAATTTGGAATACCTTTCGTTTGCGTAATTTAAATTTGTTGAATTCATTCAAGTTATTCTACTTTTGTGAGTCGGATTAATTTAATTACGATTACAAACGAATTTATTAGCGTTATTTGAATTTTTGTAGACGTACATGTAAATTTTAATTATATTTCTTTACAAATATCATTTTCGTACCTCATACTTTCATGCCCAACATATTAAACTTATATATGAATGGGCGGCGGGCGACCATTTATTATAATATGGAACGGCAGGTTATCTGTCGTTTGGAACTACATGAAAAATCAACTATGTCTCAAGTCGTTTATTTGTACTAAAGAACTCTTTGACTAACAAAATCATAGAAACAAAAGCATGTGGAAGCCTCGACGTCTCTACAACTACATGAATTTCCACCACATGTTCAAATTACTTTGGCTAAAAATTACATTACAAAGATAGGATTTGCAGGATTGTAAGTCAAGAAATTTCCAGTATGTCTTCATTACGGACTACAATTCCACAGGAACATAAAACAAAACATCTCCAGAGTATCTTCTACATCCACAGTTCAAAAGTCATGGTCTGCGGTTACTGAAACATAAGCGTCCTTAATTAGATGCAAAGTTAATTATTCAAGTTTGATCAAACTCACCACTCTCCTTAGCGTATTATGTTGGAGTTTGAGACATGAGCATTTTCATAATAATATTATCGTGTTATGTAATTAAGTCTGAGTTGGGATTCTGCACATGCGGGTAGAACAGCCTTTGTGGGCTCCAGCACGCTGTACACAACAGATCGATATGGGAGATTCTTGCCATAACAATTGTAGCCAATGCAATCTTCTAACCAAGGGGGCGTTCATGATTTTTTTTACTGCCAGTCACCCATCCAATTGTTGAGACGGCAGACAGTTCGTTCTACATTATATTATGTGTAGGTAATTAATTTATGTTTTAAATAAACGTTATACAGAGAAAGTGCGAATTTTTGTTTCTATGAGTAGGCTACCACGGCACCTATTTGAAAAATTTTTTTACCATTTGAAAGTCGGGAACGCCGACGCGGGTAAGTTATTCCAGTCCTTTGCAGTGCGTACAACGAATGACGACGCAAAACGCGTCCTTCGTGTGTCTACTTAATATATTTGTTATAAACATTGTATTTGTCACGATATCTAAATGAACACATTAACGTCGTTAGTGTACTAGTCTAGACGTATGTACTTCTGTGCGGATTAGTAAAGAAGTACTAAGTAACCCAATTGTCGTATGTTCTTAGGGGAAAAGCGAAATGATTAAAGACTACTGTCTAACGATCAACTGATAAATGTGATCGATTTCGACAAATAAATAAATATTCCCTATATCGGCCGTGAATTTATCTAGTTTTTATATATGACGGAAAAGGAAGCTCAACCATCATCAGTAGGGTCCATAATTTCTAACCTCCAAGCTGTGGGCGTCGATGGGTAGTGTTGGAGCAACGAAACGCAGTAGTTAAATTAACTCAATTATAATGTCGAATCACTTATTTAGTAGGTAGGTACAGATCTATAGAGTTAAAGCTCGGAACGCGCGACGGTTTCAATATTCGACAACACTGGCCAGCTGCTACTCGAGAAGTGTCGAGCGCGCCGCTCCGCCGACGAATCATTGACTCCATCGAACATTGAACAGAGGGCGCTTGCGTTCCGAAAATAAATCGATTGCAACATATAAATTAATCACTAATCAATTTGAGAAGGGAAGTGGTGGGATTATTTTTTAAATTAAAAGGAGTAACTAAAAAGCAGACGGGCCTGATCTTAAGTAGTCACCATCAACTATGAACATGTGCTATTCTAGAAGAGTCGCCGATACATTACTGGCTCTGCACGAGAGTTCTTTATACACCTTTTTTTGAAGGACACCATTTCAGAACGCTCTAGGAAGACCTGTAAAAGAAGCTCATCCTATAATTCGCACGTACAAGATAGAAATGATCGCGAAAATTGGACTGTGAAAGATCGCCACGAATCCAAACGAAGCAGATGGAACTTCAATCTTCGACGAGTAGTATAATGATGGACAGGTGGCATTGGCATTAGTGTAAACAGCTCTCACACTCACCACTATAAGTCTGTAGAACACGCAGAGACAGCCAATGTCTTTACGAAGACTTAAAGGATTTAATCTGCCGGTATTTCTCGGGTTATTGAGGATTTGGATTGGACGTTTAATTCTGATGTCTTTCACTTGCCACTGAGAGGCATTTGTTAGAAATGTAGGTATACAGCGCAAGTCTTGTGTAGTTATCCACACAACAAGGAATGCCGATTACAATATAATATCTTGACCGTAACTTAAGCTGTATGGTAGAGACCCGAGAAATCCCAAGAAACTAAATCAACACCATTGCTTCGTACGTGGTTAAGCAGGTTACACAACGCGCAGGGTGCCTTGGACTCAAAAATAGAAGCACCCCCTTACATTCCGATATACATCTTTATACTTCGTCTTCAAATTACTAGTACTTTATATAAGGGATAGCAACAATTATTAGTCTTATATAAAATTTGCAAATAACTCAACCCTCCGGCATGTTTCTTAACAATTTCATTGTTGTTTTGAAACAAAAACAAAGTTCCAGTACCTACTGATATAATCATAACAAGTTCCCAAACTTTTCAAACAGATTGTAAACAAAGGACCAAAATAAAGTAGTATTCAATTCAAAACTTTAACTGTGATTCTCTCATCTGGAAACACGACTGGAACATAATATTCCGATTAGTGGGATCAGGGTTACATGCCGAAATTAGAAGGATCAGACTCGCTCGAAGCTATGTCCTTCATCAATTCTTTCGATTTAATTCTAAAACTTTTTCCGACCTTCGTATATGGCTGCAATCGGAATAAATATTTCATGTAGCTTGAATAGATGATATATGTAATCCATAATATTTAACGAATATACGATACATTTCGCTATAGTAGGCGCGAAAGGCGACATCTTGATAAAAATAACAATTTCTTCCTTTAATTCCTTTTAATTAAAAATTCCTTCGTCAAATTGAAGTCGGTTTTTTTTCATTATTATTTCATTAGTTATGTATGATTTCAGTCTACCTATTAGCGCTTTAGTACGTGTCTTACTATCGTAATGTCTATGATGATAGGTGAGGATTCTGTATATTTTTTTAATAATTATAGGGCCAATTGTTTTGAAGATAAATGCAGAAACGTCTACCTACGTAACGTGGGAGCATAGGGAACCCCAAAAATTAATACAATCAGAAACATTATATACGAGGTCAGATGACAAAAGGTAACTCAAGATATTGTTTAAAAAATTGATACAAAAAAAAATTCCAAGCAGTAATTACGGCGTCAAGTCCCTTAACCAACCACGATTATTATCTTACTATGTCGCCTTACATTGTTTTCTCTGGCCATATGGTGTCAATTTTGTTGACAAAAAAGCTTTAGTGTATTTTTACGACAAGGCAAAAATAACACAATGCCATATTGTTAATTTTTTTAGGGTAACTAAAAAGAAACTTTCGTAGTTTGTCAATATATGTATGTGATCGAGACTAATTTTATTAATTAGAGCTAAGTGAGAAAATTATATAATTACAAAATGAAACGGAATACAGATATAATATAAACCAACTACACTCACTCACTCATTTTTTTTAACGTATATTGTGAAGATATAACAACACAGCAATGGCTTACTCTTAATACTCTGTGAGTACGGAACCACGTCCCCTGAAACTGGGTCGTAATATTGGCAACAAATAAAAACGTATCGTGGGTACCCGCTACATAATGAAATATATAAATTCCGCGATGACATTAGTTTAAAATCATACATCGTGATTTTGCCAAAGTTTACATTAAGTAAAGCTTACATTGTCTTGTAAACCATTAGTTGTTCAATGTAATCTCCAAACTGTGAATGGTCAATGGTGAAATGCTGGACGATACATTTAAAGACGCAGAGAGGTTTTTAGTGCATAGGGAAAAGGGAGAAGAGCAGCAGAGTGAAGGAAAGAGGATAGGAAAGTGAGGCGTGGAGGGACAAGAGGAAAGTTTTCGAGAAAGAATTCATTAAAATTAAATTGATTTCTTGTTTTTAGGTTTTTATCTCACTACGAGAAATCATAGATGTAACAATAGTACTAGTTTGATAAATTAATGATGTTATTTTTTTACCAATTACAATTGGAAAATTACGATGAAATTTGTTTTTTTACTGTAACACAAAAACAACAACAACGACAACGCATCAGTGATACCATTGGTTTTGCAGATGTCCATGGGCGACGGTGACCACTTACCATCAGGTGGCTCGTTTGTCGGCTATTAACATAACACAAAAACACAAATAAAATAAAGATAATTACATTTTTCAGATATTTATGAACAGTGAGAAGGATTAAACGAATAGGTATCCAATTAATGAATCCGTTAATAACAGTATCTAGAATAATAGATCAGACGTTGTAATCAAGATCGTTGTAGATGTTAAATGCGCAAAAATTTTCACTAATGAAGGTGACACTGTCAATGATGATTACGACGTCCATCATGCCAATTCGGTCGCTTTGTTTGCAATCAGTTGGAGCCCACTGGTCGTCACGGTTTTTCTGCGGACAGCCGGCGGCACATGTTTTTGTCTTCACGCATTCGTGTCACGCATATGACTGATGTGCATGTGTCAGCTACTTTTTGTAGACCATAGATTATTCAATATGCTAAACTAGATTAAAAGGAATGTAGGTTCTATCTACGTTATTAATAGGTATGCAAACGATCATTATGATCATAAAAGTAAAAGTTTTGTGACATGTTTAATGGCATCTTTCAATGGATTTCTGCATTATACATTCCTCATCACCATCAATATGAATTAGAATATACATAGATTTAGTAAATATATATACAATACTGTCTATAATGAACGATGAACCAAAAAAAAACTATTAAAATTAATACAAGTTCAGCGACAATAACAAGTAGAAGAGAATAAAAGTGAAGTAAAAATACTTCCGCAAAATTATAACAAAAATAATAGATATTTCTAGGACTATACAGGAGATATGCAAACAAAATGTGGGCCTTAACGCCATCTAACCTAATGAAGCCAAAACATGAATTGGGTAGCAATACATGACATACATATTGTTATAATATCTTTGTTTACGTTTTATATCAGTTTTAAATATTCATCATTATATTAAATAACATAATTATGTTAAAACTTAGATTAGAATACTTAAGATGAAGACCTAAAAACTTACGTTTAGTTATTATTGGTTATGAATTTAAAAAATACAAAATATGTGGCTTCATGACAGTAATCATAAATATTAAAAAGTAAGTTTTTACTAGTCAAACTACGAAAATGTTTAGAGTTTTGCCAGGATTATTCATATTTCAATACTTTCATATTTTCTTTGCAATGTAGTTTTCATCACATATAAAATTTATTTGTAGTGGAATATAATGTTAGTCATAATAGATACCGATTTGTTATGACGGAACAAATTTCTTTCGTACGATATCCCATCTAAGTAATATTTAATTGATTTTAATAATCTATATCTATACAAATTTTATAAAGAAAAAAGTGCGAAGTTTGTGTAAGTGAAAGTAATCTACGGAACCACGGCATTTATCTGAAAAACTCTTTTACCATTTGAAAGGTACATTATTCTGAACGGACATTAGCTATAGGATATTTATTTAACTTAATCTAATTCGGTGCGGCCTGCTAGTATATATTAACTCCTATAAAATATATTGTAAAACTTGATGGTATAAAGTTTTTTACTGCATTACGACATTAATAGTATTACAAAGATAAAGTGGATCTTCTGCAATACAATAATCTATGTTGACGTAACATGCCGACAAAAGTCACAATTCAGTGCGTGCGAAAAGTTTCACACATTGTGAGTTGGTCTCACGTGGCCGGCAAAAAAACTTTAAATACACATTAATTACAGCGTCGCAATCACGGCGGCCCCTTTTGGGGATGTTAAAAATTTTTACATATTTAATTTCGTAATACAATCTTTTGTATTATTCTTGGCAACATTTTAATACAATCCTAAAATTATTCATTTCTTAAAATAAGGTTAACAATGTTTGAAATAGGAATCAGTTTGTGTTTTGTCTAAAATAGTATTATTTTTATTAATGTAAATAGCCGACAAACGACCATCGAGCCTCCTGATGGTAAATGTTCACCGTCGCCTATAGACATTAGTAAACTAAAAGCATCATTAATGCGTTGTTGGCCAAGAAAGAAGAAGCAAGAAGGAAAGTACTGGCTCTGAAGTTTCCAGCCGGAACACAACGAGTCTTTTTACGGCTAACTCAAGCAGGAGGGTGGTAGCCCTCAAGTAGGAGGGTAGTAGATAATACCACTAATAACATCAATGACTTAAATATAATATTTTACTTTATATGTCTATAATGTCCTGTGGATTTACGCTTTTTTTATTTTTTACAATACTACTACATCATTTCTTCATCGGCATCCCTAGTTTTATTACATGTATAGTTTAGTTTTATTATATTTGTATGTTTGTAGGTGTGTATGTATTTATCTATGCACGTTTTTACGCATGTATTTATATATTATTATTATTTTTAGTTCTAATGTATTTTGTGTACCCCGTTTATTACCACTAGACTCAGTCTCTCTCTCTCTCTTACAATCTCTTACAATCATTTAATATTACTTTTGACGATGGCCCTGTTTCAATCGTTGATCGCAATTTCAGTTCGATCGAATGTCGGGTGGGTAATCAGTCGTAACAAAATATCATTATCGCCACCGTATTCCGGAAGGCACAGTGAATACATCGTTTCGGTTATCTTTAGATAGCTATAAGGGAAGAGCACATTGAAAGGTTAATGATTACTCTACATGTTGAAGTACTCGTAGCGTGTCAGCTCTTATCAATCGTTAGTGATCGATTGAGTTAAGCAACAGCGAACGCGGTCTGTCCTCGTAATATCCTATAAGCACTTCCATGCTTCGAGGGTGAGTTGAGTTGTTATTGGTGCTCACTGTTATCTTTAGATAATAATCGTAAAATCATTTTGGAGGCGTCCAGCGGTTTCGACTTTCGACATTTGCATTGGTTACTAAACCCTTCACTGGTGTGCACTGGAACAGATTTAGGTAAATCTCCTCAATTACAAAGAGAAACCCGCACTTTGAAGTAGGCCACTGTTGAATGGTGTCAACCTTTTCAATGCCCAATCGTCGTGTATTTTTAATATTTTTTATGTATTTTAAATGTATATATTTTACTTCGCCTATGTTACAAGATGTGGGTTACATTTATTTTTGTTTTCTAAGTCACTCCTCAAACTTAGACCCAAAAGTAAGAATCCGTTTATTTACAGCTTACATCGGTTATTGTGTCAATTAAGTCTAAGTTCAGTAAAATTGAAGAAAATTTGGTGTATCATATAACCAGGTAAATACAAATATAATCCTATAAAGCTTGCAGTCTTTCATTTCACATATATAAATACTGCGGTCGATTAAATCCAGAAGACAATGAGTGTATTACTAATGTTTAACAATATTAGTTTAATCCCAAAGCCCTTCTTCTAATACTCAAGGGCGTGTAAATATAAGCTTTTATTGAATTTTGATAAATGATAGGGCATTCATGATTTATTTATTTCGAAACATCCTGTTAATACTTGTGATGGAGCGCGCAATTGATATAGACGAGGTCGCTTACGTCAGTTTAAGGTAATTGATTGATTTGCACGCCAGGAAAGTAATCTTCATTCTTCATTCGTTTTCAAGTTTATGTTCTTTAGACAGTCTTGGCAGTTTATGTGACACTATTTTCCATTTTATGAGTTTCAATGTTGATTTAACAAGAATTTTGTCTCTTTCACTTGGATTTCATTTAGTCTTAATACTTAGTTTACAACGTGGAATCTGTTTTTACTGATAATAAAACTGTCACTTAATTATAAGTTCACATTATTTATTAACAACCGTGCAACTCAGTTGGCAATGATGTCATTTGCAGAGCGAAGAGTTCCGAGTAAGATTCCCGATTAACACTTTTATACGAGATATAAATGTCAATTCACGGCTCTTGTTATTCGAGACGCGCTTGTGCATAACCATACTACCCACCATAGAATGAGTGAGAAAAAAGAAGACAAGCACACCTCAAAGATTGCGTGTACGAGTGTAAATACTTCTTTCTATTCTTACGTTATTTCTTAACGCTTTAACATACAACTATGTATTTCCTAATGTAGCGTATTCAGAAATGAAAGTCAGCTATGCACGAAATAAATTCGACCAAATGAGGGAGAGGTCGGTGGCGATATTCGTCAGTAGATAATAGAGGTCGTTAGTTGGAGTGGGATGGTCGTTTTAGGGCGTTACTTTTTCAAGTCATTGAGTCAATCGTTTATCACGGGCTGTTGTGTTAACTTTAACGGCGGCTTTGGGACTTGTGAGCTATGGAGTGGGGTTTTTATGGTAAAATCTGGTAAGTTTTATTTGACTTGTAACTAACAGCAGTGTTTTCGTTTAAAATGATTTTGAAATATTGTTTTATTTAGAAAAATGTGGTAGCTATTTAATATTTAATTTTCTATCTCTTGATATAAACCTATGTGACTAGTTTTCTTAGGCATAAATGGCTTAATATATTTTTTCGATTAATTATATAGACATAGAAAACATAGCTATATGCAATAATGCTGTTTATATATATATATATAAATAATAGTGTTTACCATGAGCATCTATAATTTTTATATCACATAAACCAATAAGGAATGTTATCGAGTTTTATTAATTGAAGACCCATAAATTAATTTATTATATTTTAATGAAATATGTACATAGTAATATGTTTATGTTGACATGTTATCAAAATTTGAGATATAAAATCTGTCCGTTGGCTTCAATACGAGTCGTCCACAGATAAACCAATAAACATAATTAAAAAATATAGCTGCAGTTGCAAATTGTAATTGACATTGTATTGTATAGATTGATACCTACACACCAAATATTTTTCTCGAGGTCTAACTTACAATATGATAAAAGTATAAAAATCTGATTCAGGAAAAAAAACCAGTAAACACATGGCGACAAAGAGAAGATAAATTTCTTTTAAGCAATTATCAAGTGTTATCAGAGACAAGTTTACAAATAAAATAAAAATATACTTATACACTAACTTTAAACTTAGGCTTATACACTGACACACGTGGCATAAGTAACCGTTGAATTTACATTGCCAGTTTTTTGGTCACTGAGGTGCTCGCACCAGAAAAAGATTCTGTATCGTGAGCATCGGCTAGGACCTTGACATATGTACGTACTAATATGTAGTGAGATCATAATATTTTGTGGATAAACAAATAGAAGTAAATTCATAAATAAACGTAGTATAATATAAAATGCTGTTAATATCTATAGTATTGTGGTACTATTTAAAGATGACATATAGCTAAGATACACAAGTAAGAGTCTCCACATATTCTTTATTCTTATTTGGGGAGGCATTTCGGACGTCAGCCCCTTTTGGTAGCTTGCTGTTCAAAAATTTCCCACTCATTTCCCGACCTGATTGTAAGAAACAGATTTCTACATTTATATTTTAATTTCCATTTATTCATTCCCGTTCATTGTCAAGGAACGACAGTGCCTATCATAATATTGGTTTTGTTTTTAATTAAATGTATTCATTGATTATGAATAATATTTCTATCTATTTCTCGAAACTTTTACACAGTTCATAATATCATCACTGAAGTATTTACATTTAATAATAAAGATAAATTTGATTTCATAATAAGTATATTGAAAATTTACTTCCTTAAGAATATTTTAATTCTTTTTAATCTCAAAGTTGACTTATCCACGAAAGAACCGAAGAACGAAAAAAGCGAGGAATCCAGTTTGTAACTAGCTAGTCTACGCTATACCCTAAGTTTGTATAAGATGTTGCATAGTTTATTTTATTTGTAGATTGGTAGTCAACCTGAAGATTGAATAAATACAGTAACTACTAAAATCAGCAATAAAGAAAGTCTCGATTTAATTTTAAAACACTCTTCTACTTTGATTTTTTCACGAAAATAACAACAAATACAAATTATTACACTTTCATGTACAGCTTTGAAACACAGCAACCGAAATTCGGCAAAAATATTTTCAAGATTGAATCTATAAGGTAGGCGGTAGCTAGTCAGATAAAAACCATGTACCTACCACTATCTATCTCATGTACAATTATCTTCGTCATAGATTAAGTGATATGAAGCCCAGCGAACTCTAAGATTAGATAATTTTAGATAATGCACATTTAAATAATTACTATGACAGTATTCTTAAGAAGAGAGAAGTTCGTTTGTAACATTAATTCACTCAATCGACAACTAAACTGATTTTATTAAATTTCAGATTGCGTTAGAATTGATGGAAATCCCATACTGGAAATTACAAACTCCCGTCATTGTAAAGGTTGCTTCGGTATGAGTTAAATATATAGCCATAAGTAGTAGTAAGTGGTACTATCTGTAATAGTGAGTAGTAAAACATCCTTGGGAGTATCTTGCTTCTTCTGTTTCTGGGACTACTCACAGTAGGGATTTATTAAAGTGATGACGTAGTTTGACTTTCGAGTAGTGGTTGTAAAAACAAATTTCGAATAAATTTTATTTTATTTCCAATTTCCTAAACTTGGATGTAGGGTCATAAACACCTTAATCCAGTATAACTTAGACGATCAAAGTATCTTTGGATCGAAGTAAATTAATATTAAATCCAAAATACAGCCTTTTCCTCAAATATTACCTTGAACTACAATATTATCTAGCAAGCACAAAACAGTAAATGATAGAGCGTAATCAGACAGTCGTGCTGAAGACGAAGTATTAATCACTGAATTAACTGTACTTTTCGCTCAGTTATCGAAAAAAGTCTCGTCAGCCGCTGTAAATCAATTATCCCGGATGCCGAGGGATAGACATCACGTGTAATTGACTTGTTCATCATTTCTTTTTTACTTTTCCTGGCCTTTCGCCGAATTGGGAAACATATTTGGCGCGTCAATTTCTGGAACTTTTGTTCTTATTTATGATTTTGGGTTATGTATAAAATTCTAGTCTATGTATCTGTCAAAAACACGAAATAGATTAAGCTCAAGTGTATTATACTCAACGCGTTACCGGAAAGGCAATATTGTTAGGGCACTATTAAAAGCCAATTTTTTATAGCATCGTTCAGGACTCCGTAAACTCAGGAAAACCATTATCATCACCATTTTCGTTAGACATTTATCCTCCTTTTATTAACCATATACTCTTATGTATGTGTTATGAAGGGATATATACACCTATGCATGAAAATCTCAATACTTGCTTCCTACTTACAAAAAATAACAGGGTGATTCACGAATCTGTATCATTGCCATTGCAGAATTTTTCATACGATCATTCTGCACCTATAAACAGCAACAGGTCAGCCAGTGACCCTGCGTCTATGATCAAGGCACTGTAAATTGGTTTTCATTGGTTTGGTCACCAATGAGCTTCTTTTTTACGCCATTCCTCTGAGTCCAAGGCTGATAGGTGACATTTTTCAGCATCAGCCCAAATGTGACAACAGTAGTGAATTTGGCTGTTCCCGGTGTCATATCGCTCTGCAATTTAGAAGTCAACTGGATTTAGCCCGGTTAAAGTAAACTTTGGAAGATAAATTTAAAGAGTGATTGGTATGTATCATGTAGAAACATAGTTTGAAAACCTGTCAGAGAACGAAAACCCGTTATTATCACGACACAAGGACCCATGGTTTTAAAGAATGAGATTCCATTACAGACGTTACTGAGTATGAAAGGGCAATTTCCAAAGATGCATGCAAGCTGTGAGGGACTGTTATAGAACAGTAGTCCCAAGTATTAACCACGTGACCTATAGAATCAAATAAGGAACTAAGAGAAATCCACAAATCGTTCACGTATACAGATTAGCACAATATCACAGATCGAACAATATTCGAGACGAACGCGGCTAAAACGGGGGGAGGGTCACGAAAGTTCGCAATAAATGGGCAAAAACTAAAAAAAACTTGACAGAGAAAACAATATACCCGAAATAAGAGAGGTTCCATAAATCCAGCGTACTGATAAGAAAAACTTCGAATACACCTTATGCCAAATATTGCGTACATGGATTGTTTATCTGCATCATCCTATTGGCTTGTAAGAAATGTTAAAGTAACGATAAAAAGTAGAGATTACTAGAAAATATGAAAAGGCAGTATAAATAGAGGGCAAAGCTATACACGGGACATTCGGTTATCAAATACGAAAGTTCTCTCAAGAAGCGAATTAGCTACGACCATCGATTGTGCAATTCCGACTATTAATTAACGTTGAAATGGATTGCTAACAGTGTAATAAAGTCTATGTGGAACAATTTTGGTGTTTCCTCGAACCCACGAATCCTAACACGTTACAATTATTTTTGTAATAAAGTGAAATTCAATATGGTTCAAATTTGAGAGCGCACACTTTCAAGTTATTCATTGGTAATCAATGGTAATTTATTATTACTTATAGATAGGCAATATTTTATTTATCGAACTTGCCAAACATAAATTACCAATCTCATTTCCCTAATTGAACCGTGAGCTGCTATACAAGATCCAGAGCTAATTAATTTTAAAACATTTTCATAGTAAGCCTGCTTGATCTTTTTGAAGGACGTCTTGTAATTATCAAATTGGTCTAAGTTTAAAAGCCTGACAAAAACAGAAACCCAATGAACCAAAAATTAAAATTTGAGTAAAATTTTAACTAACTGAGTGAAGTCCACTGTGAAGGTAATGAACGAATATTTCACTTAATTGAGTTGTAGAATGAAAATTGCAGAAATACAAGTAATAACATACATACATTACTGAATTAATTAATTGTAATTTGATAACAATGGATATCCACAAAATCGCTTGATACTAATAATATTGAAAAATATCTCGTCTCTTCTCGCTCCCACGACATATTTTATTTGAGAAGAGAGTCATCTCCATTTTTTTTTTATGTTAATAGTCGACAAACGAGCAGACGAGCCACCTGATAGTAAGTGGTCACCGTCGCCCATGGACATCAGCAAGACCAAAGGTATCACTGATGCGTTGTCGACCGGGAAATAAGAAGAAGGTTAGAAAGCAAGTACTGGCTCTCAAGCCCCCAGCCGGAACACGACGAATTGTTTGGCGGCTGACTCAAGCAGGAGGGTGGTAGCTAGCCAGGCAGGCCTCACGGAATGATAATAATACCAGTAATAATACAAATGATTTCATAATAATACTGATGTATTATGTATGTGTGATTAGTTACAAGTTTAGCCAAAGAGAACTGGTAATGTTGGGAATTTGATGTCAGTGATCAGTAATACTGTTCCAGACACTCTAAAGTAATAGAATATTCACTAATATAGAATACATGTCATTAAAGAAATGATCCTATAGCATTATGTCGGTAAAGTGTACCCATATAGTGTTATTCAATCGTGTCACTCCTGAGGATTGATGAATCGCTTGGACACTACCAAAGACAACTAACGCTACGAAAAATTAAACAAAAATTAACTCATATTTTTTGCGTGTGTTCATACATAGTAATGTACATACATATGTAGTATGTACACTTACGAAACATACGTGTCTCTTAAAAAATCTGTAATATTTAAAAATTTAAACAGATTATAATTAACCGTGTATTAAAATACGTCATTTTATTTTACCATTCATAGTTTGGTCTAAAACCAACGCTAATATTCAATGTCGTTATTAACTGCTATTCGCGTAAATGCAACAATATGTATGAGTTTGAAATTATTGTGTACCCATGCCCAAGCTGGCTTTCATATCTACTAATGCTTATTTTTTCTGTTCTGATTATTATACGTGCTTGTTTAGAATGATTCACTGTTAGGCGTGTCTTAATAAATATAATTATAAAGTGAAAATATTTTAGTGCTTTACAAATTGACGAGTTGAACTATGAGCATCGTTCTACCATTTACTACTTTTTGATTCAGTCAGATCTTAATCATAAATTTTGGCCTAGTATCTCAATCTTTGTTTTCTAACTTTTATCTCATAACAATTTAGTTTTTTCTTGGAATATACAAAATCCTAAATGTGCTTCGTGAAGGTAGTCAGCCCAATTGACTTTGCCTTCATTTTGTGTAAAGTTGTTCTATTCGAAACCATTTTAGGGATTTTTTGGTTCACCTAAAGTTCGTCACTTACGTAATACTAATAAAGTTATTTTCAGCAACTTACTACAAAAATGTGGTCTTTCAATTTGTGGTGATAATAAAACAGAACTTTTAAATAGGTTTAGTTATACATTTCTATGAGCTATATTAATCGCTTAAGTTTGCTTGTGCTTATGCAATAAGCAAACTTATCGATAACCAAGTATATGAAAATTTTACAAAAACCAAATTATAATGTACAGTTAAAAACAAATAAAGTACGCACAATTTATCGTTGTAGAAATATTGGAACTTGAAGTCTCATTCTAATTTGACAGCATCAGCATTAGCATTTAATACTAAATTTAAATTGTCCCATAACTACGCCTGCTACGCATAAAAAAATCTGAAGTTGGTTTACGACATTTGACACTAAACCATGCTCTGTATTATTTTACATCATAATTAGCGGAAACGTAAGTAAAAATATATAAGAGTGGGTGTTTTTTTAGTCGGATAATTGACTTCCACTCATTAGCAACTGGGGGCTACGAGTTTCTCGTTTTAACAGAAGAGGCTTGGAGCTAATTAAGTGTAGATTGGGGGAGGGAATAGTGGTTATATTATCGGATGAGCTTCAACAGTTAGAAGACTTACAACTACTTATATGTATATCAATTGATATCTATAAATTAATGACCCCATGGAAGCATGGAGCACGTTAGAAATAGAAATAAAATAAAAAACTATCATACACGCACACCGCCGCTCTTGTGTTGAGGGAGGTTTATGCCATCCCTTTCTGTTATATATGTGTAGTTCTATAGTTAGCTTCTTACGGTTACCTCTGCAACTACCAGGAATTTTTTAACTTATTACAACTTTTATTAACGTTTTTAGTTATTAGTAATTCAGTTAACAATTTAAATGATACAATTAATTTTACACATTGCATTATTTACAGGTCGTTTAAACAGCCATGCACTGTCAATTAAATTGTTTACTGTTAATATGCATAAATTGTTATTTGGCTTTAGATAAATTGATTATCACTCATCCCTAATTGCTATTAAAATGTATATTTATAAGCCGTTTTCAAAGCTATAACCGATTACCGCCCACTGCTAGGAAAAAACAATTTTTTTATTAGTGTAATTATTAAAATAAAATACGTCGCTAGTCTGTAACGAACAGATAACTTAGGTGGTAAATGATGACCACCCTCCGTGGTAATTCGTAACACCAAAGCAATCATCAACGCTTTGCCAGGCAACCGACATAAGTTAAAGAAATATCACGGTTCATTCCAGAAATATTTAGCAGGTAAAGAACCCTAAAAATAGGCACGAATACCATTGAAATAGTAGGTGCTGGTTGGTGCAGAGCCCATCGATCTTCGACATAATGTGTTTTGACTGAATAAATGTTGTAATTGTGTCATTTTTACTTCTCTAGATGTCCTTGAAAATAACGTAAACGAAAAACGAACGCAATATATCTTCAACATAACACTGATATGTTACAAGCCTACGCTATGATCCCGTACTGGATTTTCTGTATGCATTGCGCCTTAAAATGCAAATAGAGGCAGTGTAGATGGAACGCGTTACGACAGTTCGATACGTACACTGTCCGAATGATTTACGAGCCGATGCTGAGAGCAGCCCGAATCAGATGCACGTGTACCGTATAACGCTTAAATAACATTTCGCAGCGACCTGATTGAATCAGAATGTATTTGGATAGAACTGCACGACTAAATGGGTGATTATAAGCGAATTATTAGGCATGGCGTAGCACAAATTTGAGTGTGTAGCAAACTAGATTGAACTTTGATAACGTTTTTGTCTAACGTGCTAATTGGTATTAAATGGTGCTTTAGTTACTACTGAGCTCAAGTCAACTGCTATCTTTGGTCTAGTAGAGTAATGTTGGTTTATAAATGAGCCCATGACGTCACATTTCTTGTAACGAAACTCTTGCAAGGTTGTAAGATTTTGCTTGCATCACTTACTAAAATTTATTGAAAAAAAAATGAATAAAAAAAGTAAAAAAGGTAAATATTTACAGTTAGTTGTTTTTTAAAATGTTTCGGTATCACTACATATCTTGTTAAATATATCACTTCCTTCTTGGTTAGCAGTTCTTGAGTGTTGGCTCTCGTGCTGCCGATGTTAATATTAACTGTATGTATGGTAAACCTGAAAAACAATATGTATAGTTAGTATCAACTGTGCCATTGCCACGTCTTTGTTTTATTCCTATTACATAATTCACGAGCTATAATAACGGATACGATACCTAAAACGTGTCAGGTTGCTGATTAATATAACGAAAAAGATTTATTATTTATGCAAAAATCCAATGTATAAAGTTTATGGAAATGTACAGCAACGTTCATATGCCGTAAAACCTTTTTGTATACTAACATATTGGTACAACGATTTATTTTAACTTGCGCTATAGACCATAAAAAGCGAGCTAACGAGCGCGTATGGAGCTTTTCGGTTGGTATTTCGCAATACACCGATGCTAATAGGAGTATAAAATGTTCGGCAAAGCCTCAGATTCTCACAACTTGTAACTTCTATTTGTAAATATGTGGCAGTTTATCACCATAGAAAAAAGCTTTTGATTATTTTATATACTATAAGGGTATTTGAAGGATAGTAAATTTTAATAAATTTATAAATCAGGTTATTAGTGGTGTGAACGAATAAGCCTTGTCTCAGCTTAAATTGTAATATCGAACTAACCGTCTCTGGTTTTAGGGCGAAACTTTTTCCACATGGTTTTGTCATGTGAAGTTCAAAAAGAGATCAAACAATGGTTATAATTTTGTGTAAACAATAATAACATACATATATAAAACAAATAATATAATGTTCATTTCATCTATTCGAAAAAAGGCGAAGGGTTCCTCGATAAGTGCGAGCAAAATGAGTTTTCCAGCGCACTTAATAACAGTGACGAAAATACTTTTGAATTTGATACATTACATAAATTGTAAGTTTCCACGCAATTCGCTTCGTTAAAGTCCTGGCTGTTAATAAAAAAAAGCGCGCCTGAGTTCTTATTAGTTTTTTTTTTTTTACTTTTTATCAAAATATATCAGACAATTTTATTCAGTCACCATTGACTTAACATGATCATCAACCAAAGTCTGAAGTCATTACGAATACCCAAGTGATAAACGAGTCAATGGTATTTACAATTTCTAACAAAACAGTTACAATAAGCTTCCTTAATTGCGAAAACGTATCTTATATTAATATAAATTTGTAACTTGGTTATAAAATATAAATATTCGTCACTACTAAAAGAATCCCTTATTTATTTTTCTCATAGAGGGGGATGAAAAACAGAGTGGGCCATACGGTACCAAAATTATTTAACCTCAAGCGACATGCTTCCCTTCGAATCCCTCGTTACGCTTAGGATTCTACTCTAGAATCCTTCGCTTCGCTCTGGATTCATACAATTGCTCTCGCCTTCAATACATTATTTTGGTTCCTTGTGACACAATCTATTAATGAATATGATATGACAAATATACAATAAAAATTTCGGCATGACATGCCATCTATATGAGATGGTGTTCGCGTGTGAGTGTGTCTTTTTGATTATGGCGTGGATATATGTTTAATTTTTTTGCTGCTTTGTTCTAGTTTAAGGATACAGGGCGGATTATTCTAACCTTTACTAATGACGCTTCCACGAAATAAATCGTCGTTCATACATAAACGTAGGTTTTAAATTTGTTTAATATCATAGAGTTCTATGAGCTTTCAACCTTTTACTAAGTTGAAAAAAAAGATTAGATAGCTCCACATTACACAGAATAAAACTAAAATGGAACTATTGTATTTATATATCGAGATACAGATATCCAGATGGGAGTACTACATTACAGCGAGCACCAGGCGTATCTGACTGGAATACTTGATACTCAAAATTATGATATTCGAAACAGGAATGAACCCTAAGGAAATCAAATATAAATGTTCTATGAAATACTTTTATTACTATGCTCAAGAGGGTGGTGCCTTTTGTGTGAAGAAATATGGTAGTTAAATGTTCTTTTAGCTTAAGTAACTGAAACTACTAAGGTACGTACATATGTTTAGTAGAATAAAATCCTTATTTGTGTCAGTGAAGAATTACGAAGTCTGAATTCAACATATCTCGATCTTCAAAAGTGATGTAGCTGAATTTTTACAGAGATCGAAGTGGGAGGTTGTGATATAATCGTGGTCCTGTAGCAGTTCAACTGACATCGGACGTTAAAAAGTTAAGCAGCGGATTTCTGGTTTTTTAAACCTCAGCCATTCTCATGGGGGTTCCGCGTAACATATCCTGCACACATCCCTAACTTCTTTCCAGTAGTTTGCCTATTAGAAATGAATTAATATTCGCTTCGTTATAGGAAATTATTCAGAAGAAACCTGCATGACCTGAGAATCTTATAATGTATCGGCGTATGAAATCTGTCAACATTCACTTGGCGCACAGGACATTATGTTCTAGATCTAGACTAATCTTTACCTCTCACATTTTGATATGAGAATCGCGGCATTAATATCACTTGCAGTTGCAAGATAATTTAAAAGTATTTCACAAGTAACCTCAACCGTTTTTCTAGCGTGTAGTTTACGCACTGGCCTTAGAGGTCTATGCGATTATAAGGCTGTAGCCCCAACAACATACAACTAAAAATGTAGCAGTGATTATGACTAACAAATCATATAAAAGCTTCTACTATGAGTACAACTGAAATCTTTAAAGTCGCATACAGAATTTTCATCCTAATATTCATGAGAATTTGTATTATTTTATATGTATATTTTATTAATTTGATCGTATTGGGACAACCTAGAATGCCACGCTGCCAATAGAATGCCCAATCCCACGCTGGCAGAACAGGGTGTCGTAAGAGGCGACAAAAGCCGGCTCGCTTGTTGGTAGGGTTTCGCTTAAGGATTATATTATCAATATTATTTTTAAACCATTAATATCTGGTATTATTATCTATCGGTAAAGCCAGTCTGGCTAGCTATCACCCTTCTACTTGAGTCAGCCGCCAAACAATTCGTCGTATTCCGGCTGGAGGCTTGAGAGCCAGTACTTTCTTCCTTTCTTCTTCTTTCTCGGCCGACAACGCATTAGTTACGCCTTTGTTGTTACTCATGTAAATGGGTGACGGTAACCACTTACCATCAGGCGGTTTGTCTGCTCGTTTGTCGGCTATTCATATAAAATAACTTGTATACGTAAGTAGTATGTGTCTAAATATTTTATCTATCATTAGTAAGTTACTTATTTTTTTTTATAATGAGTAGGTAAGTTATTCAAACAATAGATTTTAAATTAATGAGTAGTTAATAGAATGTATAGAAGTTAGTAGAAAAAACTTCAGTTTACTATATTTACAAATTCAACAAGTCAAACACAACACCGTCCTTATCACAATATAACAATAAGAAATTGTTATATACCTTTGTATACCTGATGTAACTTTAAATCACTATGTGTAATTTTGTTTGGTGTACAAAAAAAGAATATTTGTATTTGTATTTATTTAGAACATTAGGGATATTTATATATGTTGTTTATTTAACAAAATAATGTTAAGAAGCTAAAAGTACGGTACTGATGTCGGCTCGAAACTTTGCCGCTTCACAGAATTTAATACGTCCCATTGCAGTAATACGAATGTTTCCCTTTTGAAATAGTGCCCGTGGGCCCTGCAATAAAGCCATTAAAAGAAAAATGTCGTAAAAGAAATTCCTACGTCAATAAAACTTTGATATTCATTGGCGTCTAAATTATAATGTACCGATTACACGAATAATTGCTTATTTTATTATGGTTACTTACATTAATATAATCGCCTTTGATTTTGACGACCTTCTGATAGTTTAGATCTCATTCGTATTTCCATGACAAGTAGTACGACACGGGATACCTACTACTGCAGGGGTAAGAGTGCGTGAACATTTATCTATTACATTTACGTTGCACTCATATCAATTATTAAATGAAAACATCAGCAGGAATTATGGATTTTTCTTGGAAAGCAAAGACCATCCATGTAAGTCATAGTATTAAAAAAAATAAATGAAGGTGAAAAAGTGTGTATCAAATATGCTATAAATATTTATATAGGTACCAATATAAGCTATCAATGTATTTATCTAAACTAATTGCTAGTTCTTCCCGTATTTTACGTAACTCAGTAACGCGGCCAAATTAGTTCATAAATAGTATATGAATAATATAAATATATATCCCAAAACTACTCAGCATCTCCCAAACATCGATTGGCCGATTGATCTTAAAATGAGGTGTAAACACATGAATAATAATAACTTTATATTGCCGTAGGAAAACTAAAATAATATTATAGATATGTACATATTATCTAGACTAGACATACTGGTATTACAATTTCAATTGAATATAGCATTTGTAAAATAGATAGCCCTGTATAATGAATTTAGCTACAAAATGTGTATTACTTGTCGTTGAAGTTAAATGAGTTTATCTCAAATTGTCATTAAAATATGTGAAGGGGAAGAAAAACAAAATTGGCATTAGAAATAAAATAAAGGCAAAACATAAATGGTTGAATGTAAAATTTATTTAAACATGAAAGAGAGTAATTATGGCAAAAGATATAATTGATAATGTTAAAATGACCAAAACAAAGAATTAAACAAGTGATCCAAGAATACGTATTTAATTACAATAATAGTTTTAATAAAACTAAGTACCAACATACAAAGAGGCATTTGTCAGCACTTTTGAGTACCACTTGCGCGAGTTATTTGCGATGAAATTCTGTGCATAAACAAATAGTATTTCATGTACTCTAAACTATTATTCGTACCTTTAACTAATTTGACTAACTTCTAGCTCAGTTGATAGTGACCCTGCCTGCCGAGCATAGGGTCCCCGGCTCGATTCCCGGCCGCGTAGACGTTTATGTGACGGACAAAATTCTTTGTTCCCGTATTGTGGATTTTTTTTATGTTAATAGCCGACAAACGAGCAGACGAGCCACCTGATGATAAGTGGTCACCGTCTCCCATGGACATCAGCAAGACCGAAGGTATCGCTGATGCGTTGTCGGCCAGGAAATGAGAAGAAGGTTAGAAAGAAAGTAGGGAAAGGATATTTGTGATGTCTAATTTATTTGAGTCTCTGCCAACCGTGACATAAAGAATCCTAGTGTAAGGATGTTAGTGTGTGAACGTTTTTAAATACTACACGTTACTTGTGTGTTGTCTATAATTTATTAAACGACACAGACTGAAATATCAAATTCCGGCTTGATAAGCAATATCCCTTGCGATTGATCATAAGTTATTAAAATCTCCAGGATTGCGGACTAGAGAAGAAGACTTTCATAGAAACAATTCCCTCAAGTATTTTGAAGAATGTTATAATAAAGTATTATGAAGACTTCGCAAATTTTATAAGAGTACACTAAGACCTTTGTTCCATGAACGCTGGACTTTATTAAAATGTAATAAATGGATTATATGTGGGTTTTCTAATATCTGACATTCTTTGCAAAGTTATGTGATGCTTCTGGTCGCTTGATTTTCGGAATTTTTGAGTTACTCTTTCATTACATTATGATAGTAAAAATTTAATTTTAGTATAAAACAAAATTTTCTGATAAAATAATTTTGATATAAAATGAGTAGTTTGTTTTATGTAAATTGCCGATAAATGAGCAGAACTCGTCTGCTGTCGCCTGATGGTAATTGGTCACCGTCGCCCACGGAAATCACTAATACTAAAAAAAAAGACAGTACTGGCGCTCAAGCCCTCAACCAGAACACGACGAGCCGTTTGGCGGCTGACTCAAGCAGGAATGTGGTACCATACCAGTAACAATATTAATTAATTTTAGTTATTCATTCTAAACAAAGTTAATAGGAGTCTAATGTTCAATATTCTGAATCAAATGTAAATTTACAATGTAAGTTCAAGTAAGCAATTGATCGAGATAATAAACCTTTTTTTTATTTTCGAAGGGAAAACTTGAAAAGGTACCCGGTGCCGTGGGACCTACACCGGGTTATGTGAGATTTCTACCGTACAAACCAGCTCCTCTCCAAGGTCTTCCTCGGCGCTACATAGAGAACTCCGAGTTCTCCGACGGAACACAACCGGAGTCCTCTGAACGCGATGCTCCTGTGGGCATCTGCCTCGAAGGGACAAGTTGTCCCGTCCCGCATCATCCGATCTTAACAACGGTACGCGGCCACACATATTGTCGTCCTTCCTGGGATCAATAGCGAATCGGTTCGAGCTCCCACTCTTACCACCCGAAATCCCGGAAGTCCCCTGTTACGACAAGCAACAGATACCGTAGTTCGCATTCTGGTCCCGAGCTATAGGGACACGAGATAATTTACCTACATAATTTACATACGCTAAGAATATACCTACAATTACTACTATAATATTATACCTTCAACCTTGTGAAATTCAATAATATTCTTAATTGAATGTCTAACATCATAAATTATATTTACAGAGCAATAAAATAACCACTTAATCAATTTTTTACTGTGACGGATCTATACCATGATGAAACACTAAAAACCACAGTGCTTCGTAGATTAATAGTGTAATCGGAACCGTATCAATTTAGCCATAAAGACAGTCAATATTATTTTTTTATACTAGTCTACGTCTTCTAAAGTTTCACTCGTGTATTCGAAACAGAAACTTTCTTATTTATCCACTCATATTTGCATCGGTTAAGCTGTAACTTGTTACAGCCTTGGTGAATTCTCCGCTACTTTTAATCGTTCTTTAATACTTTGTTTAAATTAGTATGTTTTTACGCTTGAGTTTATAGTAAGGGATGTGTTCCATAAGCAGCGTAAAAAAGGTCTGTTCATTGTCTTATGCATAGTATCCGTCAAGTACATAGTAACATAGTATCCGTAACTAACATAGTATACGTAAGCAAAAAAATTTACTTGTCGAAAGGGATTTGGTATGTTAATATCCACCATTAATATGAAGATTGACCGTTTATCATTTTACTTGTCCTCGGTGAAACGTGTGAGTATAAAACTGAAAGTACCCACTATCTTTAAAGGATAGTAAAGAAATTATGGAGCATAAACCTCTTAAATTGTCGTATAAAAACTTTCCGGTTTATGCAGTAGAGAATTGTGGGAAGGTACATTTTTATTAAGTAGATCACTTTTAAGTACCGGTTAAATCTTTGTAAAAAACTTAGGCGTGCTTCTGTTTGTTGTCGTTTCTTGTTTAAAATAATATGTTTAATTAATGTTGTACATTTACTTATCAACCTTTGGCAGTTCACTGTGGGTCGTAAATATAGACGCTGTCTTGAGCCGTTTGTCGGTTATATCTGAATGGGGTGCGTCCTATGCTCCATTTTCCAAAACGGTATCGCTGTTCGAAGACCGTTGTCTTCCCAAAGTCATCAGTCTTTCGAATTATATCACCAGTTCATTACAACATCAGTTAGCTAATTCTACGAGTTATTAAGTTGTGTTCGCTTACGAATTTTGTTGCGGATTCAATCACACAAAAATACCGAAAATAACGTTTACAATAGCACGGCTATGCGACATTAAGCTTGTCTATAAGGCCAAAGGTAAAGCATCACGTCTCAGATCGGTGGTCCAGATCTATACCTACGTGGTCAGTTTCAAGTGCAAAGTTCGAGTATACTGCTCGATCACTTAAGGTACTGGACGTATTTTGAATGACACGATATGTCGCAGTTTCCTGAATGCTAAGTAAATGAGACTATTTGTGCACTACATTTAATGTAAGCGTTAATCGACAGACCTTGATTTCCGTTTTTCCCCCATAGAAGCGTTCCATCGTAATAGTAACTATTTCAGTCAGGAGCGAATATTTAAAAATAGAATCCTCAGCGATAGCTGTTAATTTTCCGAGTAACACCTCAGAACTTTCATCCTGTGGGGACTCGTGCCTACTACTATATACATCCCTGCTTTATGCGTTTTTTTATAAAAACGCCAGCTTGTGGCAAATGTGTGGCAAAACCAAGCAGTAGCTAGAGTGATAGTGACAATGAGAGACCAAGAGACTTTAAGATGACGGAGTTACATTATTATGAAACTTCCGTAATACAACTAGACTACCTGCTCATTGTCATTTGATAAATGTAATATTAAAGCGTAATTTAATCCGTAAACTGTTATTATTAAAGTACTTTGCAACTAGTTGAGAGCACAATAAAAGATGATATACTTATATGCTTATACATTTAGATATGTTTGTGCATTATACAGATGACAATGGCACATGGGTTCATTATACAATACATTATGCTCGCGTATTGTGACAAATGAATTAATTCTGATTTAATAACAATTGATTTCCGTAAGAGAACACCTGAAGTCATTAACTATTGTAATCTTCTCGTTATATCAGTAGAAATAAAATATTGCTTTTACGTGACATATTCAAATAATGTTAATTAAAAACACTTCATACCACCTCATAAAGTTTCTGTTCACGTTATATGTAATTTTCGTTGTAGTCTTATTGAAACCATTATTACTACGTGAAATTACGTAAAATATTATTTTTTAACCTATCGAACATCGACCAACGTAACCCTTATCCCTGGATATACTCAGTCATTGTCAGCATTTCACTTGAAAACGAATGTTATCATCATCTTAACAATTGTCGAAAAATAATATCTAAAAAAGGGGATTTTACTTTATTAGATACACTTTGTTGTAGATAAATACAATACTTGACAAAGTCCAGAACAAAAATGAATCTTATCGCTAATTGATATATTTATTTCTATCACTTCAATAAACGAAGATAAATTTCCATCAAAATGCAGAAAGATGCTTGGTTAAACACTAAAAACAAATTGAAATGCAGTAGTTTTAAAGTTAAATAGTTGGTAAATAAATTCACCAACTCTCGAGATATATTTACGCTAATTCCTTTGTATTCACCCAATACAGAATGAATTTGGTTTTACTGTACAAACACAATCATCTCGCTCTAAATGAAAACGTAATGTAACATAAGCCTCTTGTTAAGTGTCTCTTCATTAAGCGAAGTGTTTACTTAAATTAAAATATCCAGGGATCCAATCTAATACTAAGAGCAGGTCTTGTTACGCTTCAATTCAATTTTGGCTGAATTATGATAATCATTATATTAAATATGGCGCAATACGTTTCTATCATTTTTCTTTATGAACAGACTAAACGGTAATTTGTAGTTCTTATGTTGTTAAAAAGCCATTGTGCCCCATTAAAGGCTTAGGTTATACTAAAAGAATAACAGTCCGACCCTACAGACTCGAACTGCACGCACCTACCATACCATACCATACATAGCTGCACGTATGTAGCTACAATTGTGATTACTTTTCAACGTACCGTTCTTCGTAACGCGTTCAAGATTTTTTGTGTTATGAAAGGGGCGGCTGTAATCTTTTACAATGCTATGGTCCACCGACTGATCTGATGGTTAGTCAAATTCGTAAACGTACAAGTGAATAACAAATAAAGGATTCCGTTTTTTTTTTCCTAGAAAAGTGAGTGTTATACCATATAGCAACAGTCCCTTCGCTATTTGATCTATCAGACCTTATCTATGACATGAAATCGGTTTTTTCTCGGGTGCAACACATTGGTGGTGATTATTTTCCATAACACGAGTTGTATACTTATTAGTCTGCTAAATATATGAAATATTATTATTATATATTAATATTATTTTTATGTTTTCTTCGTTGGTGCATCTCACAATAAGAGGGGTAAATGTCGTTGTTCATTACAGTGGACAAGTCCGAAATTAAAGATTTCACACGAAGAATAAGAACATAACGATGAACTCTTATGTAGTCGTATACAGATTTTAGCATTTTACACATTGTTTTACCAAGTGAAAATTAATTTCTATTACGAACATCGTTTTGAATAATTTGCGGTAGATGCAAAATTTTAAGTTGAGTTTCTGTACGAGATTAACTTGGACCAATAAGCTATCATTCTTTGGCTGTGTGCATTGTAAAAATCATAAAAGTAGAACAGATAATATGGAAAAATTAAAACACTTAGATGTTGAAACATATCACAAAACATTACTATATTATTTTAGCGTCCCCAATGTCAGGTGTTATTGAAAAGATTGTTTTTTCGTAGTCACGATATCTGGAAACTATTTGTTCCGCACTCGCTCAGCAGGATACTGGCACTTTCTATTAAAATTATCATATCTGAAACATTAAAGCTCGTTTTGTTTATCTATTCCCTGACTAAGGTGACTACTTTTGAACTTTTTCGGGATATTTTTCTACTTAGATCAGAAATTTTCATATTATCCTGCGATTAAAATGTATAAATTTAATTTCAAATATTATTCTTAATTCTTCATTATTCATTGCATATAAGTATTATTTTAGAGTGTTTTTAAGAATATATTTGTAATCAAAACATATTTTGTGTTTGTGTTGTCTGTCAAATTATTTGTCGAATCTCACTACAGTGATCAAATTGTTTTCAAGGATTTTCTAGACAATATCCATACTTATCTAAAATGGAAGTCAACAATTTTAAAAGGCATAACACCTGTAATCTCTAACGACAGCTTTCAAGAACCGAAAAGGGCAGGTGCGAAATCCTTGCCCACCGGGGGTTCTAACCTGTCGACTGCCCATAAAAAACATCCCATAACCTTAATTGATAGGAATCGTTAACCTTTAAACGTTATATCTCGTTTCCTTCACATAAATACCAAATGATTGTAATCTAATTTTTTTGTTATTTTATACGTCTAGTCAAGAATCTTTTTATTTTCGGGTGCGTATTCGAATAGCATTCGATAGATAGTTATTTCATAATAAACAGTCTATTCTCTGTCATTCGATATTCTCGAGATGATAGCAATGAGATTAATCGAAATTATCTTGGCGCCGTCCATTCGAATATTAAATAAATTTCTGATGTCAAATTAAAGAGTGTAGATAGAGGTGTATTTTTTTATAAGTTTAACTAAACGTACCTGCCTACGTATTAAGAATTTATTAGTTTTGTTTTTGATTCGTTAACTGTATATTATATTAATTACAAATTATTGTGCTCTATGTAAAGCTTGAATAACGTACGTCGTTACTAACAAAAATAACAGACATTTTTTTTTTTTCAAGAAATTTGGGAAGTTATTATATTTTTTTTAATAACAAAATCAACTTTAATAATCATGGCAAAGATTGAATTACCCTTTTTACGATTATTATTCTTGTAATAGGACCTTTAGAAACTATAGTATAACCTCTACACTCACGCCATAAAGACTCGCGAAAGCCGAAAAACAAAAGTGGTTTCGCGGGTTTGGCTTTCCGCTTCGGAATGTTCCCTGTTTGTTATCGGTTTTGAACCCGCAACACAGAATTCCGCAAATTAAACTAAAAAGTTGTAAAAATCCGTTAGTGTACCTAGTATTTTCATTAGCGCGTACGAACAGCGTTTACGACTTATGCACGAGTAATGTAAAGGGGCCGTATAAGACCACCTTAAAAATCTGAATACTTTATGAAATTAAATATGTTTATTTTATATCATGCTTACTAACTTTTCACAAACTACTAGTGAATTAATTGTATAATTAATAAAGTAAACATTATTTTAGTAATTGAATTATTTATATTTAAAATGCAAATTAATTCTTGTAGTGCAAACTTGATGTAAGAATTTAAATCCATCACAACAAATCTCTCTAGAGTACAAACGTTATCTATACCTATTGCAATATTATAAAGGGATTGTGAATTTTGTGAGTGTGTGTACATGCGGAAAATAACCTCCGAAATTTTACGGTGAACTCTCAGGTATGCAGATTACCTCACGATATTTTTTGTTACCGAAACAAGGGATAATTAATTTGTAATACAATTATTGCAAACTTTATACATCCTTGCAAGATTCGAACTCAAGTCTCCCATACGGGAAAACTTAATTCAAATCACTAGGCTACCATTGCTCATGAGGTCGCTTACATTAGGGTTTTTGAATACTGAAATGGAACCCTTAAATTTAAGCAATAGATACTCATAATTATTAATGATTCTTTTTATCATTTAAAACATGAATATTAATATAAATATAACACACTTTGTTTCCATTTGAAACATTAAAACCAATCAGCGTTATCGGATCCCATGATAATTTATTTTGTTGCCTGTCAATATTTTTACTAAAACGTTATTAAGCATAAAAAAATACTCAAATATACTTAGTTAAATACACCGAACAGGTGCTTTAAAGTTTTTGTTAAGTCGCCGTTCGTAAAGCGTCTTAAACAAGGGTAAGCCTTAGAGCCTCAGAGTAGCCGAGTTAATAAAATGAGGTCTGATGAAACTTCCTTCGTTTTCTCCGTGAACTGCTAAGTATGTTGTTGCGAAATGTATAGAGGTTCGTAATGGGGACAAATAAATTAATGTTAGTGAAGCGTGATTTTGCAAAAATAAAAAAGAAATATAGGCTCCTGTTTTGAAATTATATCTTGTTTTACTTGTTAATGCTGAGCGTTATTGAATTAATACCTAAACTAACACAGGTTTAGAAATAATTTTTGTCAATATTACAAAATGAATGTAATGAAAATTACTACAGCACAGACATGAAATTATTCAAGTAACGCAGGTTTGTCTTATATCTTCACCTGTTTCCTTTATCAAATACCGATTAACAGAAACACTAAGTAACCAAATAAACAGATTTGGATTTAATGTTATAATAATCATGACAATTGCAGTGAAGCAGTTTATGATAGATTATTATTCATATCCTCAAATATAGAACACTATGACATAACGAAGCAATCATCCCAAAACGAGAAAGTTCCTCGTCTATTTTAACTTTTAAAGCAGTGGTTTTTCTACTTTTAGTGACAATTTTTTTATAACATTTTAGTCATGATATAAATGCCAATATTTTGATATATTGTAAATAAATAAATTGTGTTATTGTATATAAAGGTTGATTTATAAATGACACACATATTAATTTATCCGAAACCTACATTCATGTATTAATTACTTAGGAATATTGTACAGGAGTATGGTATAGGATTTTTGTTTCTTTGTCATTTATTTAATATTCTTAAGTGATGACTTCGAGGACCAATGTGTGCTTTCAGAGACCAAAAGTTATTAACTACTACAACTTGATAAGAGATTAAGTAATAAAAAGTTGAGTTAGGACTGTGAATTATCTCATATTCCTATAGCTAGTATGAAAATTTCAGTTTATAAAATATAATTTTACTCCAACTTTGCTTACTAGCAAAGCAAACTTGTTTGAAAAGAAATTAATTCTAAAATTGAAAGGCATTTCATGTAATAGAATTAAAATTAATATCATTTTCTCACAAGGTCTGTATGTAAAATCTGCAATACTAGACGAACTCTTTGAAGTTGGAGATGTAATCAAATCATATTTGTATTTGATTTAGTATTTTAAGGATTCCTCACAAAAACAACTCTATTACTGAGATTACGTAGTCTAACCTTCTTTCTGCCTTTCAAGCGTATCTTTAAATTCGTTATATTTAGTTCAAACAGTCACAGAATAATTTTTTTTTTTTATTATGGCAAATATCTAAGTTTTGTGATTGTTGCTTTATTGGAAAGATTGGAAAATATACAAAGTTGAAACGTGATTTTAATGTAGTAGAAACTAAAGTAAAATGGAAAATAATAAAAATTAGCCTAATGTGTGTTGGACTAGCGATAAGGTTCTCAAATCAAACGAAAGGAACGTCCATAAATTTTGATTTCATTAGTAAGTTTAACACGAACATCTTTTTTTTACTCTAAAACAGTCTAAAAATTATTTGGTTACTCAATCACATGTAGGTATTCTACGAGTATATATGTGTAGGCTGATATTATGAGTTTTGCAGGAACTCGATTTCGACTTAAACTTGGCCAGGTTTTTATTTTATATTCAATCAAATGAGACTCAAACTGAAAAATTAACTTAAATTAAAATTAACTTATGACGTCAATATAGCTCTTACTTACATTCTGGCATACTGACTACCGTCTCCATGGCTAGATCATTTTACCATTTTATATGTATCATGATACGTATATAAATAAACAACGTATAAATTTTTATCATCTAAATTATTAGTTTTTATGTAATCGTTAAATACAGAAAACCTTTGTCTATATTTATTAGTCGAAAGAAATACAAATGTTTGTTTTATAAAATAAGTTAAATCTAAACTAAGGTATAGAATCGACGTCCACAACAAATCAACAAATGGTTATAAGAAACTATGTCGGTTAGTAGTTTTCATAACATGATAATAAACTCATTATATCCTCGTTGAATGGTGCCTTAAAATAATCCGTGTTTTTTTAATTTTTTACTATAGAATCACATCGCTTATCTGGTTAATCGATACTGATCCGAGTAACAGTAGACAATAGGACAGGGCCCTCCCGGCTGCGACATTGTCTTTATCTTTCCATCTACATGATCATACGACGTTGCGCTATCTACTTGTACCTCTACAGGCTTATGTGAAGTGCAGTATAATAAATAACATGTTAAAGTCTTAGAACAACGGTTTATGATTTTATGAGGTTTCTTTTTATATTTTGTTCCTTTAGTAACAGGGGGTAAGGGGGCTTAGATGTCCACGAGTAAAAGTCATCTACTGCTCGTGGTGCCTGCAAAATAACGTACGAGGAAATGGAGTTAGGTCTCTTATTTTAAAACTCAATGGACCATGTACTAACAGCGTTTTCCTGACTGTATTAGTATATATAATAATTAGGGTTATTTAACTGTGTAGCTTCTAACCTCTTTCTAGAAATCAAATATTAAATGTTTTAAGGTTACAATGCTGGAAAATTGGGTATGAAGCAAGATGATTTACCGCTTCCTTCTTAGCTGGCAACGCTTCTAAATAACTATGGTGTTGCAAATTGCATGACCATCATGTGGGCGGACGGCTAGATTGGCTTTTTTTTATTAGTAATTAAAATCGATTTCAGGGTTCATATTACTTTATGCAATTATTGAATTACTTGCTTTTATCCAAATATATCTGTGTAGGTTTATCATATCTATGTATCTGTTTGTTACGATAAATACTTACAATTAATAAAAAAAAATATAGAGAAGTATTGGCTGTATTTTAAAAATTAAAAACCTATTAAAAACACGTAACATAAGGTGAATTAGAATTTTTGAACATCGTTTTCATATATTTTCGCGCTCGTTCTATGTGTAGTAAGTAGTACATACAATATTCTCTGCCGTTTTCAATCTAGACGAATATTTTTTAAAGCTGGAAAAATCTAAACATTAATATTAGAAGCAAAATAAGGCTTCGCAGTGGAATTCTACCTCAAAGCCTTACGAATGAAAGCGGAATGGATACTGCTGCAAGTATTTCAAAAAGCTTTTCATCTTTGGTATTCCGGAGGAAATATAGGCTACATATAGGCTTGCATTTGAATTAAGTAATGATTTAGTGAATAGCACAGAGTACTCTACAGAGACTATATAACGGTTTTAATACATTCATTAAATTATTCTTGAAGCTGCATCTACACATACTGTGTACTAACCGCCCGTAATAGATTTTAGACTGACATTGATGGGTAGATAAGATCACAGTGGCCGATTCATTAGCCGTAATGATATGGTTCGTTAATCTAGGACAATTGGCCATTCTGGTTGTGAAACCTATGCTTTATTTACTACCAAATGGTTTACAGCCGCCATGTCCGGTGAAATTGATAAAATTGGTCTCAAATGCTTGAGAAGACACGGTGTGATCACGCTTAATGATGTTTTATGAGCCTTGTCGGTTTTGGGCAACTCGTTGTTTGATTCAATTTGAAAACTACTTTTTTTGTAAGTAAAGGCTAAAAAAAGGATATAGGAATATTGATATAGGAATTGCCCAAGTTTTAATTCAAAATTTCATCAAACGAAACGATTTTGAGGATATTAACAATCATTTCTTTTTATTTTAAAACTTTTCAGTGGCTATTTCAAAATTAGGCTAATCAAACACGAAGAATATTACATTCTAACCACACATTTTGCGAAAAAAACATTAATTATCCTGAGTTTTTTTTTCGTCAAACAATTAATTAAAGCTTAGTCAGCATATCAATCATTCGCGTAGGCAAATTTAGATACGGCTTATAAGGATTTTGTGAAATAATTTTAGATTCAATAAATACAGTGCAACTTTGTAGATGTAAGTGTATTAAATCGTGCAATCATCTTTAATGATGTTTGTATGTATTTGATTGTTGCTTGTTTCGGAAAACAAATACCTAAGAGTTTTCTACGATGTTCTCAAAGATATGTGAATTATACTTACTGGCACATGTAATCGAGCTTAATTACAGTATTAACCACCGTTCATATGATGAAACACAATTGCTTCTGTATAGTTGTTATCATAAAACATACGCAATGATTCCGTAGTTATGCTGTTATTTCTAAAAGTAAACGCCACGTTTATATCATGAAACTATTTTATATAAATATGGAATTAAATAGGATCTCCTGGAGCTATTTAACAACTCTGTTGAGCGTAAGAGATTTAATTGGCATTCAGCAGCCAAGACGGTCTTGTATGAGGGACCTTTTTATTCTTTATGAAATAATCAATTAAATACTTGGGAGAATCTGGATTAGATCCTATCAGATCACTGTCGGCACATGCGTACGGTTGAGAGGTTTATAACCAGAGTAAGTATAGCTTAAAAAACAGATTTGATACTTGAGTCAAACGAATAAAATCACTGTTTACATTTAAAAACAAGCATTTGTACAATTTAATACTTTTGAAAGGCATCTCAAATATGACATGTTTGCTGATCATTCAAATGATGAAATACGATATGTCATATAGTATTTTTCTATACATCTATATTTTCTATACTATTTTCAATAGCGCAAACTGTTTCCTCTTCTTATTCATGAATGTTATTAACCATTAACTATGGCTTACTGTAAAGATAATGTATTGTAGGGTAAAGTAACTTCAACAGATCAACAGAAGTGTCATTATGTATATTACTCAATATGTCATTGTACTCTTATTTTAGGTAAGGTGCATATCTCCGTGCCTTGCTGTTGTCACTTACCAACAAAAATGCTTCACTCATGCTATAACTTATTGTAAAGATTAAACAAAGACGTAAACTTTTGTTATAGTAAACTCATAAATAACTTGAGCAATCTAAGTTACACAATTATTTATGAATACATTAAAACACAGTCAATTAAAAATCTATCCATTCTGTCAATCTAGAACATTGTGCATAAGTATAGTAATAGTTTTAAAACTTGGTTGTATAAAGTTTCAAATCTTTTTAACCCCCTAATTCATCAGTCAGACATTTGAAGTATTGTCAGTGATATAATTGAAACAGCAGGGGTCATCTCGACCGGTCGGACGCGTTTCGCCCAAAACACAGGAAACAATGTTTTATATGAACATTTTTATCCAGTGCCGTTTAATTGCCTCTATATAGTTTAATTAGAATTGAACCGCGTTGTTCATGATTAATGTACATCTATAAATAAAACATGAAGATGACTCTTAAGAATGCACCAGTCTCTAGAGGTTAATACGCGGCAATATACATCTGTTGGGATAGAAAAGTAAAAGTCATTTATTTAGTTCTCATTACGAATTAATTAGTCATGTTTATTACAAAGAGCTTGTTGTTGAAAGAATGAAACATTGATTGAAAGTAATTGGAATGTCTCAGTAGATATTAAATATTGCACTAGCAAAAAGTTAATTATAGATTTCTGATTATTAATTAAAAGTATTTAAGTCTGTTAAAACAGTAAGCGATGTACACTAAATGCAGAGGCATTGTTCTGTAATGGGAAGCTTTTTATGTGAATAGCTGGCAACTGAGCAGATGGCCCACCTGATAGCAGTGTGATGTCTGCCGTCAATGGAGATCAATATATAACATTGCCATAGCAACACAGGCGCTTAGGAGCCCAAGTAGCAAGCAAAGAAGTTTAGTTCTCATAATTGTTTTTAAGACAGATTCCCGATATTTGGCAGCCAACTGACCAGAGACCCTCACCAATCTATAAATGCCTGTAGTACATTAATTGGTCAATCATTTATTATTGACAAAAGTCGTTGGGCTACGAGCGTTTCATATTCTTTCAACTGTGATTGTAGAATTTACTGACATCTACTTTATAAGGATAAAAGTATTATTAAACTGACTGTTTAAAAGATGTTACTACTGATTCGATTACTAGTGATAAGTACTGAAACTATGTCATATGTTCAGTATGCTACAGATAATTAAGTGAACACTTCACTTGCTGTCAATACGCGTAACTTATGGATATCGTGACTTATGAACAGAGTTTGAAGTGAGATATCTCATTATATATTATGTAACAACAATTCAGGGAACTGTATAACCCGTTTGATCATTGGAAATACATACTTGCTAACTCGTAACTTTGACGGGATCAGCACGGATCCAGACGTCTGACAAGTTAGATGCTTGTCGAGAACAATTGCCTTTATCTGGGTGCAGAAACTAACATCTTTGTAGAAGTATTTATATCGTTAATTTATGATTTTCTAGTACTCGCAGCAGCTG
This sequence comes from Megathymus violae, assembly GCA_003671415.1. Taxonomy (NCBI): domain Eukaryota; kingdom Metazoa; phylum Arthropoda; class Insecta; order Lepidoptera; family Hesperiidae; genus Megathymus; species Megathymus violae. The sequence continues at coordinate 1,041,264 of PDGT01000049.1, read as the reverse complement.
GCTGCAAAGCGGCTGTTGCTGCTTTTACAGATTGAACGTAGGATTCAGACTTAAGAATATTTCGGCAATCTTTATATTTCCACATATACCTATTAACACACGCATGTATTATATTATGCAATAATTGCTAACAATAATTATGACCGTTACGCTCCATTTTTAATTATATTATTTTATCATAGGAGTATGTGTTTTTGTACTGTGAAATACATGATAAACTATTGGTGAAATCCTTATCGTTAGATAACAATCATTAATTCTTATCAGAGGTCTTCGAGTAGCATAAATATATCGAAGAATCCGCATTGGAGAGTACGCTACAGACTTCCTAAATTTCGAAGAGAAACATGTTCCCTGTTGTGTTGCTAATGTACTCTTAAACACGAGCACCTTATAGTAATTATACCACATGCGGTGTGAAGCCAAATAATTTACGATTTAGACTAATTAATTTTGTAATCTCTATATTTAGGTAGAAGTCTCATTTTAAACAATAGCATATCTGCGTCTTTAATTCTATTTAAGCTTTCGCTTTCACTTTCACCTTCGTTTGAGGGAACCATCTGTTGCCGTGGAAGTGCCGCACCGATCATGGTCTTGAAGCCTTGACCTTGAAAGTCATCTTAAAGCTGCGATGCTCAGATCGTGTTACAGCATTCGGAATTAGAAGGCTAACACAAAGCCAGTCTTTGAATCTGAGACTTTCTTGAAGATAGGAAAGGAGGGAAATAGGTATTCGCTGTCGCCAAGCTCTCCTTCTTAGGGTGCAGAACACCATTGCCAGAACTCTACACGGCTTGTACCTCTCAAGCTAAATAGCAACAACTGCCAGGCGAACCACCCTCTGCGACCGTCTGGCCAATTGACGTGTCCTGTAAAGCACCTCGTTGATTTGGTGTATCAAGCTACGGGCTATAGCATTGTAATTGTACGGAAACCAGTATTAGTTATTTAAATTAAGTATTTGACGTTCAGAAAATGTAATTTATTTAGTATATGACAATTTTACTTCAACTCACAATAAACATACTACTCAAAAATATAAGAATGAGACTCCATCGTCATGACGGATCATTAAATTCCTTTAACAGATAATGTCTCTATACGTCTATACACAATGCAGATCAACATTTGGGCGAAAACAAACATAAGGAGGTATGCGAGCAGCGATTAAAAATCTGGTAACCCGAAAGTTAATCTGGTGAAATCAATATTAAACTGAACTAACAATAAATATTGTTGAAAAACTTTATCACTTTTAACCTTTCTTAGTTTGGGGTAATAGTCATGCTAGAAGCTACGAGAAATTAATGATGGTACTTAGTTACATTTTTATTATCATAAACGTAATAATTATGTAGGATATTAATCTTTTAAAGTCTAATTACAGTTCTAACATCTACAGTCTACGAGTAATACATATTCATATTTACATACTGTAGCTTAGATAATAATAACCAAACAAAGTTAAGACTTGTCTTTGTCGCCAAAATATAATAACATAAATTATCCTGCTTTATTTTCATTACATTGTTAAACCCGCTGGTAATTTGTCTCATGACTAATCGTCGTTGAACCAGTACCTTATCTCGGCATCCAACTGATTTATAGTATTGCCTTTGTTGCGTTAGTTCCATTTATTGTTTTATTGTCCGTGTTTTTCGACAGAATGCCGGTGGAGGTTAATGAAACCTATGTCAAAATTTGCGGCTCCTTTGCGAAAATTTATTACGATCTTTTCAGATAAGTAAGGTAGTATAAGCTTTTTTGCGGCTTAAGCCTGCAGCCGATGCTACTAACTAATAAGAAACATTTAGAGTTGTCTTTTGTCCGATTTGTAAATTATCAATTTAAAAAGTGCGGATGCTGTTTGTAAATGTAAGACAAAGGTTTTGAAAAGCAAAACGGGGGCAAGTTACTAATGATACAAAAAAGCTCGTAAATTAACAAGATGTTAAGAGATATTTAAACTAGCTAATACTTATCTTATTTAATGGTTTATTATTCCTATTAATGCACGTTTAAATCTATTTGACTTGTAAATCAGACAACATTTATTATGTTTTTACGACGCAGCTACGATATCATTCTATGATTAAAGTTACTTAGGTCACAAGTTCAAATCGACTGTTTTTTATGGCTATATAAGGAACTCATTTCACCCATAAGGTATGGGAGCGTCAATTAATTTAAATAGCTTTTAAATACCTCGCAAAGGAACTTGATGTTTCCAAGAAGATTTGGTGTACCATAAACAAGACCAATATCGTTACCAAGAGCAGTTAATTAAAATTTCATTCGGAATGACTGCAGCAAGATACTGCCATAATAAATTTGTCATGGAGAGAGTAATAACTCTTCTGAACGGTATAGACTATAGTACAGATCGGGACAAATCAATAACATTCCTGCGTAACAAACTAGTTAAAGTTTTATGTGGTCACTATACACCTTAATTTAACTAACCGCTGAGAGTAAAATTTTAATTGCATTACTTACTTTGTAAGCAGCGTTTACCAAAAGAAAATTTCGAAACATACTGTATTACACAAATAGTAGATAAAGTGTATAATGAATTAAACACAGAATAAACTGTATATAATATACATATATTGATACTATAAAGATTTTAAAAGTATTTATTTTATTTTAATGCTGAACATGAAATATGAGTTACTGTTTTTTTTTATGGTAACAGCCTACAAACGAGCAGACGAGCCACCTGATAGTAAGTGGTCACCGTCGCCCATGGACATCAGCAAGACCAAAGGTATCACCGATGCGTTGTCGGCCAGGAAATGAGAAGAAGGTAAGAAAGAAAGTACTGGCTCTCAAGCCCCCAGCCGGAACACGACGAATCGTTTGGCGGCTGATTCAAGCAGAAGGGTGATAGCTAACCAGGCAGGCTTCGCGGAAAGATAATAATACCAGTAATAATATTAATCACTCAATAATAATACTGATAATATATTCTTTATGCGAAGCCCTACCACCAAGTAGGCCGGTTTCTGTTGCCTCTTACGACACCATGTACTGCCAGCATGGGATTGGGGGGAGTATTCTGGGCCACCCCAATACAGCATTTGATGTATGATGACGAGGTATTTAGACACAGTTTATCAAATCTGAATCTGTATGAGGTACTTCAGGTCGTCGGTCACCATACCAATCACGTGCGACTTACGGGAATTCATACACTTTTGAAAAAATTACCAACTGTCGGGTAGGTAAGTAGGTTTCCGCCCTACATATTCCTTCAACCCGGCAATTGATCGACGACCATCTTAGATTACTGTAGGTATAATACCTACAAATTTAATTCTCAAACATTTTATTTCATCAGTAAATTTGTAGCATCTATAATTAGGTCAGTTACATAATTACCAGGGAGTATTTGTCGACATCCCAATCGCGCTTGGCGTTTGTTATTGCTGTGGTAAAAAGTTTTATAGCTTCAATATGCCTCTCGTCAAAGTCACAGACGGAAAACTAACTTGTTATTCGACGTCCCTTTGATTTATTGAGACTTTTATTGTTTAAGTTTAATGTCCACGAATATAGTTTGGAATGTATGACTGATAATGTCCATGAATCGTTTATACGTTAAATTCTATTCTTGTATCAGTCCTACATTTCCAAACCTTGAACGTTTTATGAATCCAACTGTTTGTATTTTGATAACACGAACGTAAATCTGTTTATGATTAGGGTTTCTCCATAGAAATAAAATTAGTTTTTGAAATTAGAACAATAAAGCGCTTTTAATTCTTGAAAATATTCTTGAAATTATAAGTTTACGACGTTATACATATGTATAAGTTGACGAGTTTGGTAAAGGAAAAAAATATATTTTCACATTTCACTCCAATTTCACACACATTCTAATATCAATCCTAGTTGACTTAAATCGTAATAATCTCTGTTGTAATATTTAAATCTGGTCTCTTGTAACACTTATGACAAATCTCTAGGCTTATTGCATTATCATAAAAACTATTGCGATGACAATGCTCAAAAGAATACATTGTCCTTAAAGTTATAATAACTTAGAGTGAATTTTTATTCGTGTAATGCTAAGTGTTGAGGAATTACGTCATAATATGACCTGCTGCTAGGTCTAAGAAATAGCATAACGCATTTAACGTTTGTCGCCATACAGCAATTAAAATTCTAGAAACCGTTTTTCTAGCTGACGTAGTTTTATCGTGCTCGAGTTTCTTACTAATGAATGCTTCTCGTTTTTATCAGAGAACATAATACTCGTATATTTTTTTAGTCTTATTATTTTTCATCAGTTTATGTATCTGCATGTTAACATATGTATTTATATGACACGGTTCTGATGACACAACTTTGTTCCGATGATACTGCCACGCATATTTTTACAAAGAAAAATAATGTACTTCAGTAATAAATAAATATATACCTATATGATTGCAATTTTATGATTGCAATTGTAAAATTTAAGTGATACAGATGAGATTAGCCCTGAAATATAACAGCGCACAATTTCGCTTAAGTCCCTAACCACTACTTAACCAACGATGGGAACTGTTACCTAATTGTACATTAATAAAAAAACAATAACATAGGCTACTGCACCTCATGAACAATTGCCGTCAATTATAAGTTATTTTTATATTTTCAAACTTTTATCGTCGCGAAGAATATATTTTAACTGTAATGGATACTCAGGAATATAAATATCCTGAGGGTTACAGTTAAAACGATGAACTGCAGTCTCGAGGTCGATCGAACAAAGGTTTCATTACTCTCAAGGACTGAAATAGAATGCTTTATATCTAAGGTCACAATATTCGTTGTGTTGTTGTAAATACAAATATGCTCGAAGAAACTTAATTCATAGCACAATCGATAGGTGTAATAATGGTCTTGCCTGAGACAACTATATCAAAGGCATAATATTTATTTAAGACACTAAATATTTCAGAACAATTTCGTACATGTTTAATATGTGTTTTATTATGTGTGATATCATGAAAGACTGGACGTTTGTTAACCGGGTCTGACAGTACAAACGAAAACGTTAAAATTTCGCGGTATACTCTAGAAGGAAGATGGAAGTAAGCTGAATGGATAAAGACCCATGCACGAGTAATTTGGCTGGTACAGGCACCAGCGATTCCCAACACAAGGAACCTGGTGTTATTGCCTTATCTATTACACTGCAGGGTGCACCACGACTGGGCAGGACAGTTCTGTCTCCGGAATAGATGAAGCCCTTATAGTTCAAATATTCTATCTAGAACTGAAAACGGCATACCTTAATATTGATCTATTTGAAAATGTATTAAAAACCATAACACAGGGATGTCATTCCTTAACTCGCTTCCACTGGAATAAGCGTCTTACTACTGCAGTTGAAAAGTACTCCAATGATTATTTACACTTCGCCAAGCTGACTGAAAACGACGTCAGAAAGTACATTAGCAATTCAAATTGAACCTTACGTGAAAAGCGCTGAATTTAAAATTAAACCACGGAAGCGCTTTACATACGTACTCGTACTTGTATGTTGAAGATCTGAACACTTGAACACAATTTCCGTTGACGAACCAAAATGAAAAAAATATGCAACAAGTTATGTTTTATTTATAAATATTTACAACCTGATTATACACGATTAAAGGTTAAAATTTTCAAGATAATTTTAAGCCAAAGGTGGTAATTTTATACAATGTTATTTATCGACCCAAACAAGGCTTTATTTTCATTACGGACGGTGCTAACATTATAATACACTTGTCGGTTGCCTATCACTGTCATGAGGTTGGTTTGGAAGTGTTCATTCCGCAAAATTTAAATTATAATAAGGTGTTAAAGAACTCGTTCGAATGTTTAAGCACGCTTGTTAACATAATGATCGCCTTGATATGATATGCTTCGTTTTTATTGTGCTGGTTTTTATAGTACATGAGCATCGCACTGCTGGTTTTTATGATAAGAAAGATAAGATTCAAGATAAAAATCATAAATCCAATATAATCTTATGGAAAGTGAATAATAAAAAGAAATATTTGAGGTAAAAATGACAAAAAAATGAGGGAAAAAACCTCTATGACGGGTAACACATGATATTACAATTTCTTTTATTTACTTAATGAGAGCCAAGGAAAGTAAAATAATAAATAAACAACTATGCTAACTAATTATTATGAGCAGGCATAATCTTTCAATATCCATGTGGTTGAATTGAGGAACGGTTAGGTTATAGGCCGCGCGGCAAACAAAATCAAGAGATTATATAAAATTTATTCGAAGGTAGTTTTGACAAAAAAAAATTGAGACTATGGCCATTGCGTCAACAGATTTCTACTGAGATTGGTCCTGCAGACGGCAATAAAATCTCAAGGGAATTTTTCCTACTCACAGTTAAAGGTAGCACTTATTACTACTTATGGCTATAAAAATAACATATGTAATAACATGAATTTAACTTAAAATTTTTATGTATCTACCCATTAAAGAGCCAACAGGTTTGTTAAGTCTGAAATTTGTTACAATCAATTTAGCCTTATTTCTAGTATTAATTTTCTGAACATCACTCTTCTTAAGGTAACTATCAGAGTATACATATTTCACGTACATAATCGTAATATTATCTTAAATGTATTGTGATACAAGTTAAAAACAATTTCAAAAGTAAGCCAACTGGTTTAGTTCATATATTTTAAACTACAAATAATAATTTATATTATGAAGTTTACCAAGCTATAAATTTAAATGCATTAGAATTATATGTATACGATGAAGTCAACAACCTTTTTCTTCCAGCGCCGTGAATTATGCAAATGTGACATTTTATCACAAAAGAACAGCAGTATACACTTAAACAAGCATTGTTGATACGATTGAATTGGAATTGTGTGTTTGGTTACCTTATTAAATAAGCTTTATCACGTGGTCAAATTTACAGATAGATTTTATAGATATACCTACTCAGCAGAAGAAAAACTTATGTATGTATAAATGACTATCATACAATAAGATGCATTATTTGATCGTATACAATATCTAGTACAAATACTCATTTAAAGGATATTGAATACTAATATTTACGCTTGGTTTTATAGTCAGAAATAAAAATGAATATTATTGCGAATAAATATAACATTTGAATATATAAATAATAATGTATGACGCTTGCATATTTCGCTGTGTACTAGGATTCTTTGTATTGCGTGCGCCATGAGCGCATACAAAAAAAAAATCACAGCCAAACACAGTAAAGCACAAAGGTTTTTCTGTCACATGATACGAGTACGTGTACCAGATTGAACACGGAATTCTCTGTTCTGAAGGTTTCACTACTAAATAAGTTACAGATATAATTTGAAACTCGTGTTGTTCATTACATGTTACATAAAGATTCATTAATTTATTATAAGCAGTGAATAAATATGAATTCATATAATTACTTAAAAAATATTTAGTCACTGTATTTCATGACTATGTATTAGAGTTTAATTGTTCATAGCTGGAACAAAAAATACGTGGAACTGAGTAAAGTTTCGTTAGAAAGAGATATTCTATGAAATTGTATAAAATCGGCAGATTAAATTATTCTATACAATAACAGTATAATCTGAATTCCAAATAGAACAAATAGATATAAATCAGGCCTGTGTAACAAAAAAAAGGGTGCTATTATATAATTTCATTTAAGTAATATCCGTGTAATCTTATCTCATGGGCAATAATAAAAGAAATGATTATGTAAAATCACCATATTTTAGAAATATCATGAGACATAAGTTACAGAATATAAATTTTTACCTACAAGAAAAACCGTTTTATCTCATCTCGATAATGACAGATAAGAAACATTTTAAGCTCTGTAGATAACGGTAAATTTATTCAATGATCTCCACTTAGAATAATAAAAAGCTCTGATTTTTAAAAGTTCTGTGTATGCAATAATAACAGAACTATTGAACGGAAAGGGTTGTAATATGGTAGGCATACTAGTGTATAGTTATATGACCTACTGAATCAAGCAATCAACCTTGGAACGATATTGCAAAAATCTTTAGTAGGCGATATGAAGAGATTTTGAAATTTCACTTCCAGAATAAATTACACAGTTAAAAAAAAAACAAACATTTCATACGTTTATATATTTCCTCAAGCAACTAAAATATTCCTGTACATTTAAAATACGGAACCGTAACCCATACGATTCCAATTCACACTTCATCAATTATATGTCTTAAATATTGTACATGTCTAATTTTAATATAACTGTTATTATGGTATTTAATTAATTAATTAAAATGTATGTCTCGTTAATTAATTACATTTTGAATATTAAAACCAAGTAGTTCATTTATACAATCAAATTAATGATAGATAATACTTGCAGATACCAGCGATAACATCGATCTTCACATTAAAAACAATAATTATTGACGAAAATTTCATATCAAAACTGTTTAATAATTAATAGCCTATATAATATAATATTAAAAACTATGAGCAGTTTATAAATCACTATACAAAGACTTAATTGCTACTAGGTATATTGATTGTATAAATACAAGTAAGAATGCAACAAGCTTTTATTTATTGATTACCTCATGCACGCAACGAATCTATGGATTTAGTTCTATATAATTTTGCCGAAGCGAAGAACATATAACTCTGAAAATGCCTTGATCACCTTGTTCTGATCTGACAACTTTTGCTCTCCATCGATCTACGTTAAAGCATATAACTGAAGTATACTCTTGGCCTGGTATAGAATAAGTTATGTCAGGTTGTAGTTAGTTATAGTCGGCTATAACGATGTCAACGTGTATAATACATATAATAGTGTACTGTGTAAAAGTATCATCAAACTAACGATGTGTAAAAATATTTCCCGTGTCGTGTTATGTGCATCGATTAATCAGGGGTTTTAATAACATTTTTATTTTTAAAAGCATCACTGTGTTCCTGTTTGGTAGTTACCGCAGCGTCCATTAGGGTTTATTAAGAGTTTAGTCAATATTGATCAATGTCCGACGACCGGTCAGCGACATAACGACGTAGTTAAATTTCGCCTCCCATGATGCCATTATTGATGTTTGATGTACTACGCTTCATGAAAGTACTCGCTTTATCGAATTGTGGTGAAAATAATTTAGTTGACTTTGTGATCGTTTCATAACAACAATTTCTTTGCGAATGACGCATTAATTCGCTCGATTTTATATTCGGAAATAATGAAAGCGAAATTTGACTGATTTGCGTGAAAGTTCCCAAACTTAACGAAAACTCTGTTACGTTTCGGACTGCTGTCCTAGTTAATAGTGACTTAAATTTGGTTAAAATCAATCGATACATTTGCTCGATCCGTTTATAGAACATTATATTCAATTTGGACGCTCGCCGAACACAAGTTGATGCTGCCTTGAACAAAGTCAGCCATAGTCCAATTTGGGTTCGAAACTAAGCAAAAAGTTAGACAAGGGAACAGGTACCGCAAATTTGCATAGTAATAGGTATCCGGCTTTCATTCACAACACTGCTTATTTATACGATCATTTTCACAATGTATGCAGTCGAGTCTCATTTATAGTCAACTTACATAGGCAAATCAACATGGCTAAATAATATTTTTATTTTTTTCATTACGTTCTGCAGATTCATATTTTACTAAGAAATAAAACCGCAAACAACTTTTATTCATCCTCTTATGTTTTCGGTAAAAGTAGTATCTTGAAATATTATCCTACGAATTATTGTGTTCTAATATTTTCATAATCCAAACTTTTATGTCAGTTGCAATGAATCAAGTCATATGTTGACTTATCAACAATTGCTGTCATTGGACAATACAATTCTGCATTGAGTTCGAGTTGGGTGGCCTGCAGTCAAGATTACAAGGCTTTTGTATAACCTCGCGAAATAGATTCGTCACTATAGTAGAAACCCTGCGGGATATTGGATAGAAGCACTGATTGCTGCCCATAAAGTTTGAGCTAAATGTGCCAGTTCACATCTATTTTCTGACAATTGTTGCGTCAATAGTGATTCAGTTGAACTGTTTCGACGGGGAATCGAACAGAATTGTTTAGCTTACACCGATGTTTATGAGTTTTATTTCCAAGGATTTTAATTGGAATTAAATTTTCTAAGGAAGCGTAACCTTATTTTTTTAGTAGTGCTAAGTTAGAAGAACAGTGTTATAAACTGACTCGCTTGAACCCATTAGCACCCCCAATAAAACATGCGTATAAATTACATTGCTCCAGTCTGAATTGGCGGAGGGGTAAGTCGTCAACCGAATTCTGGAAAGTCTTTCGCCGCTTAAAAGTTTCAGACATGGCTTACGAACTGTTATCTTACGATAAGCGGCAAGACCAGCGGCTTTTTGTGCCTTCCGAATCTCAAAAGTGCTTAAGAAATTTAGCCACTAACCCCACCTGATTACCGACCGGGGGAGAAGTTGCTAAACCCAGTCGAGCATTTACAAATGTCACAAGCCGTCACGGCAAGAGTGCTTTAATGAAGTTTCATTATCATCATTACAACCCATAATTGTCCCATTATAGAGCTCGTGTCACGATTTAAGACTTAAGGCCATAGTCCGCCCCACAAAGTTTTCTTACGTTGTAATTATTCATTTAAGAAGGGGCAGTTTAGCCTATAATGAGGTAAGATATATTGTCACGGATATGTTGTTAGCGGAAGAAATGTTATAATTCTCGAACAATACAAGCCCGCGGCACGTCGAACCAAATGAATATAGTTGTATCGATTCGATTCTCAGCATAAAAACTTAACGTGCGGAGACCCACTGAGCTGTCCACAATCGCAATGAACCAAAGGAATCTCCCGTCGACCGCATTGTTCCTTTGTTACTCGTTCGTGGCCAGAACCTTTGTCCGAGAATTGTTTAATATATACTAGACTTGTACACACGACTCCTACTGCATCTTTAATATAACAACGAGTTCTTATTGAATCCGTCCACTTGCCGACTTTTGTTTCTGGATTTGATTTGACGCCGGAATAAATATTTAAATGAAGAATCAAGCTTTATTATCGGTTCATGAATCTTCATGGATCTTCTATAATATATATTAGTGTTCACTACGAGAAATCGTACAGCGGAAACTGTAAATATTACAATACAATAATAATAATAATAAATAAATACAATAAATATTTCCATTGCTTTCATATTTTATAAATATCGATTTACGTTAAATACAGTCTTACAGGGGACCTTAAATATATCAAAACATCAAACCAAAAGTGGCTCACTGCGTGACATGGGTCTTTTCTTGTAATTAAGGAAGCAGATCTTTCTCCACAACGGTAATTAGTTGAATTCAAATGTTGAAAGTGCTTATGCAAATGTTGACAAAAATTAAGACTGAAGGTTTAACCTGCTCTTTGAAGTGGAGAAAACTTGTCACCCACTACACTATCAATTATGCCCGGAGTTTCTTAACTTAGATAGTTGATGATTGATGATGTTTGATGATTTGCAATAAACACAAACCGATAAACACATATATAAGCGCTTTTTAAAGACAATTTCTGTCACCCTGTGGAGAGATATGTGGAATAAATTGTTTAGCCTGGGCGGTAAAAAATAATACTATGAATATTAAATACTTCCACAATTTGTTGAAAATCTTGGTGCATATATCTAAAATCCACCTTTTATTTCATAATTACAATCAACAATACAAATGGTGAACACACAGACACATATCAATGACTCTTTTACAATGTAGTCAGAATACAGAATGTAAGTCACGAATCCCATGTACTGTCTTACTGAATAAGGACGGAACACTGTACCGTAAGCTTATTGGTGTACGCTTTCGGCTCTCACTTACATCTCTATCATGCGCATATCAATGCCTTGTTTTGCAAATCTGGAGGAAAGATTGAAAAGATTTTACGGTAAACAGTACCTAACAGCAGAGCAGAAATTTAATTCTGGTTTATATGTGCTTATCTTAAACTTTTTAAGATAATATGCAATATGTGGCAAAATGATATTGAAAATATAGATATTAAATCGATAATAGAAACTATTTATTACAGATCGAACATCAAAATTTCATCGGTTGTGAGATGTGCAGACAACTCAATGATAGTGAATGAGTATATCAAAAAAGACCTTCTACACACAGCGTAGACGAATCACCTGATGGTGCAGCAAATGCAAGAAAAGTTCTTTAACCACTTAGCACTTATTCATCCATTTACATAATTTCTATAACAGAAATGAGGTTTCTTATTACCTAGTTTAGCTACTATAACACAGTGTTATGCACAGTTATGTTATATAATACAGTGTTATGCAGTATACTTAATATTTTAAGTATCGATCGCATTCATTTATGTAGTGTCATGTGAGATCCAAGTGCATTATTATCACATTTTCTGAGGGAATTTGTCTGTTTCCTTGCTTTTAATTTTTCTATTTATATAAAAGCAGTATCTATTTAGCAAAGGTTCACACGCTCTAACCGAAACGTGAATTCGCCAAAAGGCAACCACTTTGGTAACGTCCATGATAAGTCGCATAATCGCTCGCGTGCCAAACTTGACCTGTAAGCTATCGCAATCTGATGTCGAGATAACCGCCTAGAACGGCCCAGCGGGATATACGGACCTTTAGTGCACATTGCTCATTTTCTCAACCTTACCGTTTGGTATTAAAGTCGAATTTACTTTAAAACATATACTGATCGTGGAATAGACTCGTCATAAAAGGCCACACGACTTTTGTAACACGTTGCGATCGTGATTCTCAGAGCACAATCATATGTACGGATGGTTGGAACTTGGAATTTTTCCTGATACTCACTGGGATATGTCATTAGTGCTGGGTCGAATTAAGAAAGACATGAACTTGTTTAATATACTGTTACTACAATGGGTACTTTGTACATTTTGTTTAATACCTCAAAAACATGGCTTTAAAAATATCCCTCACAATAAGCACTTCTATCCTATTTTAATATGATTATATTATAGTATACTTCACGAAGTGTTTTTCATTTGCTCCAAGTTTAATTCCTTCATTTCTTTCCTCTGTATTTTGATTACCTAACATACAATTAATAAAGTTTATCGTTCATTTTTATCTAGTAAATTCGAATACAATTGAATATGATAAACAAACTTGCAAGTGATCCCAAAGTTTACTTGTACGTTACGTTTTTTCACTAAATTTACACTAAAAATTACAAAGTTCCTTGAGAACCGTATCTTCATGCTATTCCGAATGTAACTTAAATTGTAGAATTGTGAATGAAGATAAATACGGACTTCGGAAGTTTGCTTAGCAACTTCTCAACGCTGCACCGTTGATCAAAATGCCTGTGTTAAATGAAATCGCGTCGTATTACAACTTAGTTGCAAATTCCCAAATTTAAAATTAACTATTCCAGTACACGGAATTCAAGCCTTTGTATAAAATTAAATACAACATTTTGTATTGTTTTTGTCATAGGTAAATGTAACATCCAATAAATATTTAATGATATAATGTAACTGAACGGACTTTAGGGATGAATTCCTTCATCCCTTTCCTCCACTGCACAACAACCACTATGTTTGAATTCACCCGTCAACACTCCTGTCACCGAGCGCAAAATGACAGCGAGCTAAATTCGGCGCTGACGCCACTGTAGAGAAACATAACCTTACGTCAGTTCGAACCAGAACATACAGCCGGCCGGCAGTTATAACCAACATCTCCATGCGTGTGAAGCTAAAAACCAAGTAAAATTTTGTAATTAAATAAGTACCTTAAACCTTCTCCCTTTAACCTGGTACACGTACTCATGTGATATCTTGTCTGGCACATAACGTAACTTTTAACTTTTCCAACAACCGTTCGAAGTATCGATAAATATTAGTGAAGTAAGGATTCGAATAGCGGAAACTCTTTGGTAAAAGGAGTAGAGGACATCTAAGGGAACAGGTGGATTGATGACTTAATAAACCTATTCGAACGGGTGACAAGTTAGAAAGTCCCGTGAATTCTAGTTAAATTCTAAAAGTTGATGAGTCTGGCCAAAATAAAATAACAAACCTTTTTTTCATTATTATCAAAAATTTTAACAATGTATGATGTTCTGGTTTACAGGTATACACAATACTAGTATTACCTAATCTTCTTGTGCTATCCACTTGAATCCATTAGATGGATTCAAAAACACTTTTTCTCAGTTTGTATTCATTGATCAATTCTATTTATAGTATTCAATAGGATAGTAACTAACTAGTAATAAATCCAAAGATTCTTTGCTAGTATAGTTGAGTCCTCTTACGGAAAACTGTTTCGTTCAATCTATCTAAATTGTCTAAGCACTGAATTATTTTATTCAAAGTTATATTTTTTCAAGTAATGTGGGTAGTATCTTAACATTCTATTATTTTCGATGTTCAATTGGCTCAACTGAGAATTTGGTTACTTATGTGATACAAGCAACAGGTAATTCGAAAAAATGGTTATTTTATTTTTATATAATCTATGAATATAAAATGCAACCACTCCTAATGCCACTGCGCTTTTCAATTGATTTCACTTGAAATTGTCGTGTTAAAATCACGAGAAAACAAATTCTTTTACATATATTAATTGCCTGTAACGCATGCCAAAAAAGGTGACAACAAAAAAGTCCCATGTTGTATATGGTGAACCTAGTGTACCTATCAACATCCACCCTATGGTGGATTGGTGGAGAATGTCATTAGGCACTAAGCTCATCCTTTAGATGTCCTTTGAGAGGAGACAATAAGGATAAAATAAATGTATTTCTTTCATCCGATATAATTTAAAAAAATGTAAATTAAACTGGCGATGTTGAAATATACAAAAACTTTAGCAAAGCGCAAATAATGTACTGGCTGCCATCACTCTGAGCGTTTACTTATAAAAGTTTTTAGCGTTAAATAAACGACTTCTGTACACTGCAATTTCCATAAGCATTGAAATGACAATTACGAACGGGGATGCTTTGAAAAAGACTGCATTTTTATAAAATTGTGTCAAGTTTCACTTCGTTGTTGGGATTTTTCCGTTCCGTTCTTACGTTTTATGACAACGACTGAATGATAATGAGAATTCCGCAGCATCTATTGCATCACAAATGGAAAAGTAATTTCTTAGAAAAGTGTTATCATGTCTTATACTATATTTGCAGTAATAACGTTTCACAAGGACTAAATTTGACATTTTGTTTGTGGTCTGTGCGCGTCTCTTATTGATTTAGAGAATTTGCGTTATAGTATTATAGTTTTTTCAGAACATTGTGGTGAATATCGCGATGAAGCAGGACATAATGGAAATTTACTTTAATCTATGCAAGTGACAACTATTTTCAAACAAACAGATAACATTGGAATAGTGAATGAGATTAGGTTTGGTGCCCCGAATGAAATCTGCCTTACGAATCGCTGGGCCATCATGCTAGAAGCTTAATAATTTTAAGAGTGGGCAAATATCAAAAACGAGGCCTTTATAAAACTGTCATGTTTATTTGTCCGTCACTCGCACAAACACTACTGGAAACGTAGATGACAATCTACGAACTGAATTTAGTTCAAAATCTATTAGCTCAATAAAAGCGTAAATGTATCAAAGTAAATTTCTTTTTGAAATCTATAGTTATTCATTTATCACTTCCTAGTAAAATACGCATTCTATTTCTAGAATATCACAATAAAGATTTCATGAATTCCACCCTCAATCTCCATACTGTTAAAGTTCGCATTTTCTGAGAAACGTAATAAAGTAGTCAGAGGGTGAGAAATCATGAGCTTATTGATTTGTCTCACTGAGAATAAGTGTACGAACAACTTTTTTGTCCGTAAACAAATTTTATAAATTAACCATATATTATCATAGTATCACGTGCATGCACTTCTCATTTTTCATACTCATGCAGGTTCATTTGTTATTCTTGCATCTGTGAAGAAAAACATCGTGAGGAATCCTTCGGACCTAGGAATTATCTATAATGTTCTTAGAGGTATTTGAAGTGTGATAATTCGTAGTTAGCCTACTAGAACCTAAGTAGAAATTTTACAAAATGTAATTTTGAAGCTTAGATGTTTTTATTACAATTATTCTTATTTTAATACGTCATTGACCCTTCAATATTTTTTAAGGATAAATGAACAATTTTATTATCTTTAACAACGATAAACTACTTTGGATATATTTTAGTTAAATAAAAATTGAATAATTATTATTATTCCTTAAACCATTTAGAGCCTTCACTTCTGTGAGAATCAACACAAAATTTTCACAAAAATCAAATCATAATATGCAAAGTCCTTATATATAATGCTGTACTATGAAAAAAACGTATTTGTTGTCGGTATTAGGAAAAAAATATTTAACAGCCTTATTATTTAAAATTTCACAAACAAATCCTATAACAATATATTTATAATATATATAGCTTTTCGTTACTCGATAGCGTTGAAACAAATTCCTAAATTCAAATTATATTTTGGAGCCATTTTATCTATGAGTGTGTAAGTATGCTCGTGTGAGCTTCAGAGCTACGTACGCCTTTGAGTTTTGAACTAGCTTTGAGTCACTTTGTAAACCAACATTTTATTACTAGAAGCCATGTACGTGTAACATAATATAATGTTATATAAATATCAGGTAACAAAGACTGACAATTTATTGTCTCTAAGTATTTTTGTATAGTAGTGATGACGAGGGTATGCCTTTGTTTTCTAATTACGTCTCCTTTTGTATAATTTACATACACCATCTTGGATGTGTCCTGTTTCATGTTAATGGCGTAAATTTATTGAAAATAGCAGCGAATTTATTGTTAACACAAAGATATTAGAAGATTAAGAAAGCGACATATAGAAACAATTTAAAGTTTCAAAGCTTATCATGTATTCGCAATTTATTATGCTTGACGAAAACACTAACATATGCAATGTTCACTGAAGGATATTGTCATAAATCATATTAGTCCAATAGCATTAAGTGGCTATTGTAGTACACACACTGACGCAGAAATACGTTGACAACATTTTACGAGTGTTTCTAGACGAAAGTACCACACGCCAGTACATTCGAAATTAAACTGAATGGTACAGAACCCAGAAAATTCCACCATGACAGGAGTTGTCGCGATTGCGCTATCCGTTATTCAACAAGCTGAAGCACCAACAGGGAAAGTTAGCTTGACTTCAAGTATGGATGAAGTTTCTTAAATCTTTAATAGTTATACTTAAGTAAGAATACAATCATATTATATGTATGTCATCGAATTCTTCCTAACTACTTAGATCGATTTTGAAGAATGTTTGTGTATTTAAATGGAGGGATCCATATTCGCTATATTCGATATTTTATATTCACAATATATATTTTATCAAAAATTAAATTATAGTCAAGATAACACAACGTGTGCCGGGTCAGTGGACTGTTTTATGTTAGTGAGCCTATCTATAAATAGGTAAATACAACACAGTTCAGTATCTTTTTCATCTGTTTCTCAATATTTTATTGGGTATTTATTGACGAGCATGTTATCAATTTCGGACACAGAATCATACTTAATGAAGATGGTCGAATTTCGATCACCAGGCGAACATTAGTAATAATAGTTTGGAATCTTTTATCATAATAATATTTTGATTCAACCAAAACTTGAATATTTTAATTTAAAATAAACCACACATAAACTTATTAATGCCCTAATTTAATTCCAGACACTCTTCAAACTCTTAAACTTCAGCTACTGAAATAGTTTTGGGTCATGCCTAGAAAGGGTTCATGTAACGACGATATATCCATTAAAGTACCGTAATTATGGAAACCGCTAGTGGTATTTGGTTAATGTTTAACAGAACTTTGTAAGTCATTTGAACTATGTTGAACACGCATACGATTGAAAATCATTTCAAATGTTCGCACTTTATTATAAATGAATATTTCTTATTTTTATTGTATGAAACCGATTTTTTAATCAAGTTAAAGAGTTATAGATAACATGGTTTCAACTAACAATTTGTAATTATTTATATTAAATTAAATATATTTTAAATATCCTTGTATTTTTATATATCTAAATCTTAAAATTATACAAGCTAATTAAAGTATTTTCATTATAGGACTAGGATTTTAAAACAGGTACTCTTCATATTAAAAAAAATCCCTTTCGTTTATGTTCGTGAGAGCTTTACCTATTGTATACCGTGTTGTCCTCAGCGAATGAAACAATATCAAAAGGTTGGCTACAATGTACATGATTTAGTGTTTAACAAAGTTAAAGTGAAGACGTATCATTCAAAGAATAATAAATTATTAGAAAATTTATTATTGAAAAAAATAATACCATTTTGTTGTCATGACATGACATGTTAAAAAAAAATATTTTTTTATGGTTGTTTTCTTTTTTATATAAAAATTGTTGAAATAATGAATTAAGAAATTATTACTTGCAATTGTAATTTTAGCCACTGAAGTTTAATTTTTATATAATTTTTTAAATACTTATTTAACAATTTACAGTAATGTGTGAAGTACATACAATACATAAATGTAAAAATGAAATATTCAGTTAGTATTGTTATCATTTTTATCGTGTATATATATATATCTTTATAATTTTTTACGTATCACCAAAAAATATTTGCAAAATATTTAATAATTATTATTAATTTATTTGTCACTTGTAGTTTAGTGCCGTCTCTGCTTAAACGTTACAAGCGACACCAAATCAAGTGAAGTTTTTATTCGAGTCAGGTTCATACGTATAACTATTAAAATACATGTTTAATGATATAAAACAACAAATTTTACGGACATTTTAAATACGTATGTTTGTAAACCATGATAACTTTATAGTTTGAAAATAAGATACTCACATTTTGGGGGTATAAGGGCCACCATTTATTGTTAAGGCCAAGACGGAATTTAGGTGAAGGATCCTTCCTGTTGGAGAACGCTGGGATCTGGGATCTATCCCACTTTATTCTCTATGATACTCGTGCATGGTGGTAGAGTATTTTACCTGCCTGGTTAGATACCACCCTTTTTCTAAAAGCAACCGTAAAATATTTTTACGTGTTTACGTTTTATACAGTGTCGGACCTTCCCTGGTGACAGCGTGTTATGACTTTAAAACTTTGGTATTATGTACGTTCATGAGCGGTGGGAACCTTTACATGCCGCTCTTTTGACGGTTATTTACACAAAAAAAAACTCACTTGGTGTTTTCAATCCTTCTTGCATCTTTAATGTACAATAATCACATATTTTTAATGAAACTATGAAATTGAAACTGACCAAGTTAAATAGATACTGAATGATTCTGTTTGTTTCGGCATCTAGTCATTAGTCTACTGTCATTTTTTACGGCTTCAAATTAAAACAAAGTAATTTGTTTAGGACTATTCTGAGACATATCACTCACAAAGTTACTACTCATAAATAATTTATAAAAAGAGAAACTAGTTATATCCCACGCATAAGTTTTGTAACGAGATAAATTGTTCATTTTGGCATTATATTTTTGAGAAGTTAATTTAATTTCTTAAAGCAATTTGCTGATAGACTTTGACTTTGAAAATTAAATTCGTATACACTATTAGGTAAACAAATTTCTCTTCGCATACTTTGGTTTGTCGTCTTGAAGTCATTTAAGAGATACCTACGAGTAAACAGTGTGTAAATAACAGAATATTTATATTATTAGTACAATTTATTTGATTGTCGCCTGACCTGGTTAATAAATATTAACTTTGAGCTATAGAAATTTGATTACAAATGGGAGAACATTATAGTTAGAAAGTGTGTCCTTTCTCGAGACTAAGTCAAACTTGTCCATTGGAAGAAGTCGTTTTCCATCGATTGACGTAAACCAAATTAACAATTGTTAGCTTTAAGTCATGAACGGCTTGATACATGACTTGGCTTTATGTTCATAATTTAGGAGTTATACAGCGCACTCTCTTTAGATTGTAACTCTGCTTTAGATTGGTGACCATATTAGTAACATTCCAAGTGTTTAAAGTTTTTATGCCATCCTAGATCTCCGGCATAGTATAACGACTGCTATTAAATTCAAATTCAAAATCATTTAATCATTTAGGTATTCTGTAAATACAATTATGCGGGTAATTTTTTTGTTTCTCCGAACTTTTCGAAAAGGTGCTTTAACAGTATACGGCAATTACAAAGTAATTGGCGACCACATAGCCATAGTCGGTAGTGAACCTGCATGCCGAACGAGAGGTCCCGTATTCGACCTCCGGCCGGGGCAGACATTTATGTGACAGATAAATGTTTGTTCTCGGATCATAAGTGATTGTAATGTCATATTGGGGTATATTTATGACACTCGCAACACAGGTAATCCTACTGCGGGGGTGTGAGTGTGTAAAGGTGTATTTATTTTTATTTATTTGATTTTTAACATGAATATATCCATCTTCATTCTCCGTTACTTACAGGTTATGCTTTAACATGTCGCTTATGAGTTCTAATAGGTAAATCACATATAAACTTTGGAATGTTATCGTTAAAACGAACAACAAGCCCTTTGAAAGAACGCTTAACTTTTGGAAGGCGATGTAACCAAGTTATATCTACTTCTTTTTCTCTTGCTTTACAGTTGTGTGTATTACATATCTGTTTGCAGATATTTAATTTTTGTTGGAGTAAATATTAAATTTCTATAAATATATTGACAGGCTACGGTAGGAACACATATTTATTTAAATTTATATATATATATATATATAGCTTATCTCGCTGTTTTCTGTAATACAAATGTTAAATCAAAATCAGCTAGGTTAACCCATAACAGGATATTATAAGACATAAGACTGTGGAAATAAGCAAAATAAACAAGTTTAGCTGTCGCTACATTCGTGAGCACATTTATGTTTCTAATATCGTAAACAGACCAACTCAATTTACCTCCGAAAACCGGTATCTGACGAAAACAAATAATTGACAGCTTAACGTTCCACCGAAGCACGGAAACACTAAAAAATTTTACTACTGGCGGTCTCTCATCCGAGTACCAACTTTGCCCAAAGCTGCCTAATTGATCACTTCCAATGCACACGTCCATTGTACTGTAAGCGATATTGTTACAATGACTATTCATACAATAGTACTATAAGTTAATAACGATTTGAGATTTCTCCATTATGCTCCCTGTATGAAGTATACAAATTAAAACAGAGGTTATATTTTTTTCTAAGTAAGTAGTTATATGTATTACATAGGTATTCAAAGTGAGTAAGTTACTAAATGGTAGGTAAAGGTATTGTATAAATTTCACAAAATAAATTCAACTCTTATCATATGTAACCCGCACCATCGTATTTCTAAACTCAAACAAAAGTTTCATCTTGCTCGCTGGAACAACAGAGCGATTTGTAAACATTTTCATATTTCACTAAACCGTGATCGTGACAAGCTATAAAAGTATATTTTCCTAGACCGTTCATGTACATAAAGAATTCCTATGTTGTTTTTATTTTATACAGTTAAACGTTAAGATATTTTTATTAAATTCCAACAGAGGCAGTTTCAACGCGTTTACTTCCTATTCAAATGCACTCGCTACATCCGACGGATATTGCAATACCAACTGCATTTTATTAGTGTGGTTGTCAACATCACTTTATTTTTATGTCTCAAAACAATGCGCATACAGTAATTTACGCTTGGTTGCGTCCTTGTAAAATCAATTGTTTGTTTTTAATGTTAGTTTAACCGAAATGCAGTATTGGAGAGTCAGTATGTAGTTATGTCCAAGCGGTATTGTCACTTCTAAACATGACAAATATTTGTCTATACATTTACTGGTTATTAATATGAAAATAATGTATATTAAATATATGTGTAGGTATTTCGTCAGTGTTCTTGTAAGGAATCTTCCGTTTTTAGTTAAATTTTGAAACCGACCAATTTAGTGTTTTTTAAATTTTATTACTTTTTATTTCGAAATTTCCAACAAAGTTTTAAAATCTAAGCAGATCATGATTTGAGTAAGCATTAAATAGTGTAATAATATAAAAAAGATGCTGCGATTACTGTTGAGAAATAGGTATGCGAAATATTTAAGTACTTTGTTACAAAGTTTCAATTTCATAATCTCAAGTACACCGTTAATTTTTGGAAATTTACACTTTTACATGGTCACTAAATTTAACAGAAAACTTTTATCACTGCGTTAAATGTATGAGCTTATGGAGATTTCATTTTAAATCTCAAGATGAAACTTCAAAATACGCAATGTGTGCATTCGAACCATACCAAATACTATTATCATAACAAACCTATTACCACCTTTATCAAAAAAAAACACAAAGCTGCTGATTTTATGGATAGTTGAACAATATCAATTTCAAGATGGTCAGGTACTAAAGAGCAGATGTTGACATTGGGACAAGAGTTTTAACAAATGATGACGGCCCTTTATTGTTAAGCAAACTATCTATAGAAGACATTCCTCGAATTACAAAATATTTAGTTATTTGTTAAAGTTCCATTAAGATTTGTCACTTCAGTGTAGAGGTTGCAAATTTTCAATTATAGTCTATTAATTGGAAATTGTACTTTATGGCTCGGCTAGAAAGATTATTGGAGTCGCAAATTTATTTTTGTGATTTTGTTATTGTCATCCATCGCAACACAGTCGTCTATAGTTTGAATAAGTCGCCGATAAATTAAATTTACTTCCGCCTTGCGATTTCTAAAGACATCTCAATTTGTTGTATATTCTTTACTGTCTGTCTCTTTATACATAAATGCTTTATGTTTCACGAACTCATCCAAGCGAATATCTCAAATTGTTGGAAGAAATAGTTATATCATTATATAATCCATATTGCGTCATGAAATTTGACTTTGATAGATACGTGTATCCAAAAACAAACATTATTTTAATACCTACCACTTTTAGGCATAGTGTTATATAAGAAATATTTAAAAAAGTGCCACATACATTACTTCTAAGACAATATGTTAATATATATGGCAAATATACTATATAAAATAAAATTAAAAATCACTTAGACCGTGTTCAGCAGATAGTAAATGTGTTTCAATATCGATAAAAGTATTTATTTTGAGGAGCCTTACAAAGAGAGAGTAAATATTTGGAAACGTCTAGTTTTCCGTCTGATACATTGGCACGTGAATATATATAAACGCGTCCCAGCTTTGCTTCAGAATCTCTTATGGCAACCTAAATAATATATAACTAATGCTTTCAATCCTTTAACACAGGAGACTGGTTTGATTCCCACACGAATCTATAATTATTTCATATCATGTTGTGCTTATCAAAAATGAGTTAGCTTCGGCATTGTAAAATCACTTTAGAAATCACCATAATGTTCTGAATTCGGTTGTTTTCAAATTGTGCCTTGCACTTGACTTACATACATGTTGGACTAGCTCAATAGTGGGGCGATACTGGAATGATGATAACGTTTTTATTGATAAAGCTTTGCCCAAAGGTTTTCTACGATAATAATACGCGGGCTTAATGCTTTTAGCATTAGGTGCATTAATTTTTAATTCGTAAAACAAATGAAAAGAGAGTGCGAATATTATGAGTTTGTCTATAAGCGGGCGATAATCTCCGGAACCATGGCACCCATTTGAAAAATTATTAAATATTATGAAAGATACATCACTCCGGATAAAAGGCTATATAATTTGTATTTATATATGTATAATAATAAATTGTTTTACAAGAATGATGATAAAATAGTAATATACACAGAAACCATATGCATAAAGTTTTATTAAGTTATTCGGATCGTAAATCAATATCGAGATATGTCCAGCATTTTCTAACGCTATTTGTACTAAATAAATCGTGTGGGCAGAGAGTTGGAGTCATTCTGACAACGAAGAAATGTGAAGTTGTTTGTATACTTCTATTAAAGGTGTTAGATAATTTGTCTTCTGTTAATGGTAACTTTTACTACGAAATTTAGAAAAAAAATATTCATATTATTGTTATCATAAATGAAATCATTGTTCAGCTTTAACTGCACGAGATCGGTCTTAATTTCCAATGAGGTTGAAATCTCTGAATTTGTATATTTTTTTCGTAAATAATAAAGAAGTATGTAACTTTAATATTGGATTAGTAAAATTACCAAAATTTAATAGCACTGTGTTTTTCTATTGTAAATTTTATGCAGTGTGAACTCCAGTACGTAATAATATATATTTTTTTCACTTTTAGTACAATTTTGTAGTTATTCTTTTGAAATCGATATTTAATTATTTTTTTATATTACAAGTAAATGTCTGCAGAGAATAATTATTACCTACAAAATAGCATTATCGCCATTTCAAGGCCGGATTCCATTAAAATCAAACCAGTGTGATAACAATCGCTTATTATTATTAATAACAATTCATAACTGTCATTAGAGTTATTGAAAAATTTCATGACAAGGTAATCACATTTAAGCAGCGAGTAAGTACTCACGCAATATGGGGCGCGGATTTCTGCGTCTTGGAAGCATTGACTGCCGAATTTCACGTGCAATTTCCGTTGAAAAGCCTTTGAGCCGTGGCTAATGTTTTCGCTAAGCGATTCGTTCAACTTGCGAGACGGGGAAGATGCTTGTTTTGCTAAATTGTACCTTCTAAGAGAATTAGATCGCACACTTTTTGCCTATTGATTTTTATTTACCGATAGTTGGTAAACCAGTACAATGGCAAAGTCACAACTTTCATGATGTAGTTCGCAGAAGGAGATTATAGTAGTATATGTAATTAAATGTATTGTATTAATGTTTCATAATATATACATTTATATTATATCTCGGTATTATTATATAAAACTACATATGAAACAACTTTAACTTACCTCAAAGGTATTGGCATTAGCAATATTCGATAGTATAAGTTTTGAATAAACAGTTACGTTTCAAGGTCACTTGAAAATATAATTTGACCTATGAAATAACTCTGTTAACAACTTGAATTTATCACATTAAAACATAAGTAAGCGCACATCAGTAAGCTTTATCCCCACTATTTTTGAATTTTGTCCTTAGTTTTCTACGCATTCGCAGCATGGTTCGTTACATTCTTATATATTATATTGACACATCTTCTGACGTATTAGTGAATACGAATATGTATTATAAATAAAACTTCAAAGCATTATCAAATATTTTCACGAAATTCATAAGTCGTTATGAATCAGTCAATGGTAAAGAATCAGCCTAGGATCGATTCAAGCAAGAAATGGTTCCAATGTTCATTTTCATGAAATTACGATATTTCAATCGATTATTATCGATTAAAATAATTCCATATATTAGTCTAGAAAATTCTAATAAACTGTTAATGTCTTGGGTTGCTGGACCTTTATCTATTTAAATCAAATTAGAAAAAAAATATAGCAGAACATCTAGTTGAGCGATTCAGTAAGCACTGAATTGAATCCATAGGTCGCAAGTTGTAACGAAATTTTACTACAACCCATCATTTGAACAAAACGTAGCATCAATCAAGATCAAGAAATAGCAAATTTTTTAGGGAGGATGTTTAAGTTAACACAAACAATGAACCAAGTGCTTAGTTTATGTGAATCCCATAATATTCAGTGTTTTGTGGCAAGATGTCCTTAATATAGTATGTTGTAAGAATAGATCTTTACTTTCGAAGTTGCCGTAATATTACTGGCTATTCGAAATGTAATTTAAGTTTATTAGGCTAATGATTCGAATTTGAAATAAATTTTATTTTTAAAACATGAAATTATATTTTTAAATTCTGTCATTCGATTAACAATACGGGTAAAATGAGTTACATCGTCCTTGTAATGCGCCGCAAACGATTGACGACATGTATACAGCGAACACTAAACGAATGCACGACCTATTATTGGGTTGAATGCTTCAGATCTGGAAATCTTGGTCCAAAAAATTAACCACGTTGTTTCCTTAAAACTACGGATGACAAGAATGAAATAAAAGATATTGTGTAAGCTGATTATTCTTAATTTAAGTAAGCAGCAGTTTTACACGTAAGCATCAAAAATATATGGGTTAATTTGCGTATAATTGTTAAAAACGCTTGAAAGTTAAATGCCACGTGAACTGAATGATCGCCCGCACAACGATCGCGTTGAGGCATGCCTTGCGTTGCTTAACAGACACAAAAAACCAAGGGATTTTGAATAGCATTGTCACTTGCAATGAAAAGTTGATTCTTTTGTAGTAAGCAGACATCTCATTAACTGGAACCAGGTTCACTACCTATACGAAAGATTCACTCTTAAAATGATGGTCACTGTTTAGTGGTCTAGACCCAATGTGATTCATCATAGTTTCTTGCCAAACGGCATGAGCATTATTGGGCACTTGTACTGTGAAGAACTGAATACAATGATGGAGAAGCTCAGTAATCTCCAACCAACTTTGGATAATCACTCATTCCCGCTGCTTTTGCATAACAAGGCGCGATTCCACATTGCACAACAGACGATTTGCAAGCCAAGAGAGTTAGGGTTGGAAGTTTTCCGTCATCTACTGCACTCACCATGTGTTGCGCCGTTAGACTTTTATTGATCCAGAATTTGGGCAGCTTTTTGACATTAAAATTAAATAAAAAATTTCGTTTGATTACATTACTGACTCCAATGCATCTCACTTCTTCAAGAAGAGCATTGATAATTTACTACTGAGCTAGCAAAGATATGATAGATGAATACCCAATTAACAAAAATTAAAAGGTGAACAAAAATGACTCTAAGTTTTTTGTATACAAAACGGCAATTTCTTAGGTAAAGACTTAATTATATTTCATAAAAAACGAACTAGGCCTATGGTTGATCCGTAGTATGCATACATCTACTAATTGAGGTTAGATTATAAGCTATCGGAAATGTATGTACGTCATATCGTAAATTTTATTATCCGTTCAATCTTTCGGTAATTACAAATGGCTTTATTGTATACTAAATATATTTTCGAACTAAAGACAAATACATTCGACAAATGTTCACGGTTCAATATTCGCCGACAAAATATATATCGAGTCCCTAAACTACAAACAATAAAAGTGAGGGAAATAATATCGGTTAGCTGAATTTTCGGAGGTCGGGAACAACAGATTGTGGACCAGTAGTATTCACTTACGAGATATCGGAGAGCACACAACGTATCGCATGATATCAGTTACAAATTAACGGAGGGAAATGTTTACAAGAAAACTATCAGTTTCTTTGTGCCTCTCATATATTTTGACAGAATGTATTGGTCCTGTTTTTGTACCAGAAATCGGATATTCGATATGTATTCTAGATCGTTCACATTAAGAGTTTCTGTACGAATTATAAAGCTTCTACAAATGCGTGATGTATATGCGTTGTAAGAATAGAGAGAATACCTGTGTTACCTTTACATTAGAGAATGTGTAAAAATAGCATTATTCACATTAGTATCACATTATTGATCAGGCCGTTACTCTGACTATATTGTAGGCTCTGTATACCTCGTTACCACTATGATGTGGTATTAGCTATTAGCTTATTAGCTATTAGCTTATTGGCTATTAGCTTCTAAAAATGGCTTATCAAACCTGAATCAGTGATCAATCAGATAAAATGGAAATAAGACAATAAAAATTATCTAATAGGAGACTGGCAAACATGAACATAATTATACCTACTCAGTATCCACTTAGATAATTTAAAACATCTGAAATGTATAGCAATGGTTCTTAAAAAATTTAAATAAATAAGGTTTTTCTCTTCCCTCAAATATAAGTTGTGTGTAAATATAAATATACATGTTATCAGTCACTTTGATACGTGATATTGTTTTATCATAGTTTTAAGTAAGTTTTAATTAATTATTAACATTATAGTCCAGTTTCACCATCACTGATGAACTATGTGACACAAACGGACGCACTGAAATCCAGCGTTGCGACTCTAGCACCGCCGCAGCAAATGTGAGTGCATTAATTAGTTTTTCGCATAATGTAGCATTTTTATCGTGATTGATTTAATTCCTTTCTTTTTTATAATAATTATTTTTGATATTATGAGGAATAAATATTATTCTTTCTTTCTAAAACATCTTTGTGTGCGTAAATAAATTTATAACATATCCTTCACATTATTTATTCACCCTCGCAGTCATTACTTCTAAGTTAATACACTCTTAGCCTTTTCAAAATAGAATTTGTATTTTTTAATAAAAAAAAAATATTTTTGCTGCTTCAGAACGTAAGAGTGGAAGAACTTTATTAGTTCAATATACGTTAAACTTTCTAAGGGAGCCTCTACAGTGTTCAACTTTATGGAATCGTCTGGTATTGGACCCTCCTTGAAAGCGTTATAAATATTTAAAAATATTTACGTTAAGAGTGACTCAGATTCTAAAAGTTGGTTCCGTGTTATAAAAAAAATTGTATATTCCTACAATTAGGTACCCATCAGCAGTTTTTTAGTAAAGATCCCATTTTATAATCACTATTTAAATCACCATCAACATTTTTGTTATATAATATTAAATTGCCTAATATTCCATGTTTTGTTTGGTAATAACTCATTAAAGTTCCACTACATGGCTCTGGTCTCTTTTAGCTACAGTTAGAATCGAGAGCATACCCCACTTGGCTACTCAACTTTAATGCTGATCGGTGGAGGGAGTATTGGCTAAATCAAATCATGGAATTTTTTTGCTGTCTTAGCAATCCGACATGAAGAAGCGACTGCTACTTAACTATATATCGGTATCTTAACAAACCCTTCAAAACGGAAGCGCACATGAAATTTCGCGGTCACCATCCAATTATAAATTACATCCGAAGTTCCTTAACTGGCACATCAAACTTGGATATACAAAAACATTAAAAATACTCATAATTTGAAAAATCTACCAAATAAAAATCTAACCTGACTGGTAATCACGTCCGTGAATTCTCGGACGACATAGAACTTGGAATTAAGATTCGGGATTAGGTTTTTATATAATTTAATCTTATCTAGACTTTGACCTTTACTTTTTTCGGTTGCAAACTTAGTATCCTCTCGGCGTTCAATCGATTTTACCACTGGTGTTATAAATATCTTTGAGCAGCGATGGTCTACTAGTTTGAAACTTATTACAACAAAATAAATTTAACAAATATTGATCACATAAACAGGGTATGGTTTGCATAGAACTATAAGAAACCATAAAACCGCGTCCTTACGCTTACAATTTTCGACGGATTATCCTACAGGAGGAATCATAAGGGCGTCAAGTCAAGGTTTACGACGTTCGCAGCTGTATTGCTTATACTTAACGATAAATCATATGACTTGAATAACGCACTCGTGGTTCAGTGAACAAAACCAAAGCGATTCTTTATAGCTTTTAAAAAATTGATTTGAAGTTTACTGCATATTAAAATAACCTTTATATTTGATTGCTACTTATTTATAGTGGAATATCCAAAAGGAAGCGTACGTGAAGGCGGTCACCGCGCAGACTCCCTACTGCTTTTCTGAACATGAATCAAAGCAACAAAATTGAATTAATTGAAAAATTACACGAAGCTACTCGGTGGTAAGAAATCGTTGACCGTACATTTATTTCTTATTCCGATTGCGGCGCAGCCTGGAAATAGTAACAAATTATCATTTCGTGAAAAATAAAAGTACGCTATTAATTATAGAATATAAGCAGCAATTTTGTTAGAATATTATGTTGGCTTCAATTATTCATATCGGTTGTCACTGGAAAATGTTCAGTAAATCATTTAACTGATTTCTCATTCCTTATCACGATTGATTACTCATACAAAACATGTAGGGACTCCTGCAGAGAATTTCTAACTCTATTGAGAACATTAGTCATTATGCAAACACTGAAATGATATGTATTTGTTTAACAACTTAAAATAAATATATTATGGTCGCTAGTGCAGTGAATATTTTATTACGAAAATTTTACATTTTGAATGAATACATTGATTAATAAATTGTATAACTTATTTCATTAAAATTATGCATGTTGTTTAATTTTCATAAAGATGAAGTCTCAGTCACTTTTTAATTAAAAAAAAATATTAGTGTTGTTAATTCACAATTCTCTACCGCGATGGCATCAATAATTAAACCACCGGTTTCTTCAAAGCCAAAAAAGTAATTAAACGAGTTATTATCACAGTAACATCTAAGTTACGTACAATTACGCAGCAGGATTACATTCAAGCATCAAAAATTTCCGAGTACAAACCCACAACAGATGTCGGAAGAGATCTAATTAATTTGTGCGTCTAATAGTGTCGACTCAGTGACCAGCCTTCAATCAAACTCAAAGGTGATTTATAAGCTTATCAGATACCTACTCGTTGCTTCATTGTAAAGCTCCGCGTCATATACAAAAGATGTGTTAGTTAGTTTATTTCATGTCTAATCCAGCCTCGTCTCACTGATGCAAATGTAAGCACTGAAATATATGATCGAAAGTTTTATTATTTGCCTTTGCTTGTAATGTTACAAGACATTTCAGTTGATTATAAAGCGCTGATATTGTATACGCAAGATTTGTTTTTCTTTTTTTTTAATTTTCAATAACAGTAATGGCTCTTCTTGCATATATTTTCATATTAAATACTAAATGTTAAAAAAAAAATTAAGAATTTTGAACTTTTTGGACAGACTTGAATCTAAATAGGTTCAAGCGCTCAGAGGCCGCTAGCATATTAGCTAGCGCGTTAGCAACTAGTCCCTCATCAATAACTCAAAATACCGCTTGCATTAAAAGACGAGGTTAACGTGGTTACAATCTACAATATAATTTACGATTTCATTGTAACAAAGAAAAAATTATTAATATTTATTTTTACTTATATTTCCTTTTACTTAAAAACGATAAATTGCGTCAGAGTGACGTGTTGTGTCGTGCCATCTTTACCGTCTATACAAGATGTAACTACATTTATTTAATCATTCAAAAACCATCCCAGACCGAGACAAGATTTATTAAATGTGTTTTTAAAGCGTATACTTTGTTATTTTTTAGTTTGCCTTTAATAAAACCAACTTAACCGGTCTACGATATATATTCTGAGGAAATGCCATTAGTTCTCTAAATACAGTCCATTAAAAGCAGCGATTGATTGGGCGGGTCGCAAGAACCTTTTTATCAAATATAAAATCTGACGTCCATAATATTATTGGAGCCTTGATGAGGATTGACGGTTTAGCAAAAAGTGTTGGGAATATAAACATATTTTTCACCAGCAGGGTAGGATATTTTGCTTACTTTTTAATTTAGAAACAATAAAATTGCTTCTTGTGTTCGAAATATTCGATTATATACTTTCATACGTAATTGTTACTTGTTAGTAATTTCGAGTGTACTTAATTATTTATACATACCTTTTTATTAATTGTATGTACACTGACAGCAGTCTACTTTGCTAATATTAATCGGTATTGTTCAACCCTACATAAGTCTAATAATTAGTGTGTAGGGGCTTAAGGGGCTCTATTATATCTCTGAGTCCAAGTCAGTCTCGTCTGCAAGAAGTGTATCCTGTTGATTAACGGATACCGTCTAGCTGAATTCTCCAGGTATCTCTGCGCGGTGGTAAAGCCGTCTGACTAGATGTATGTATGTATTACTATGTACTCTCCAGAGTATATCAGTTGTGAAATAACTTTGTCGTGTTTTGCTTGCTACCTGGAGAACCAGATAATCGTTCTCTCTTTCCCTTCCTTAGTGTGCTGTTGACGTTGAATTTGGATCCCAAAGGATACGCGGCCTCGGATGCCCCTTGGAGACGTGAAGCGTTGGCTCAAATACAAGAGATAATCGGCAAAATGGATTTCCGCGTCGCTCACTGGTAAATTGAGGACCCGAACCAAGGCAACACGCGCTGTAGTCCTGGAGGTTGTCACGCCAACTGGCGAGAGTCCCGCTATACCTTTTTCGTACTGGAATAAGAGATCGAAGTGGATCTGGAGATTTATGCAACCCGGGGAAACCGTTGGCCCTTCCGTTCTCAGAACTAGCAAAACACAACTACGCACCAGTACTATCTTATTTCACTACTCAATCTAACTATCATGGGCTATCGAACAAAACGAAACGTCCAGCGGCTTCTCCTTCCATATTTAATGTGGACGTGTGTAATTTACGGTGAATTCACAAAAATATCTGAGGTATCTACCTCCATCTTAAGACATCAAGACTGATCTTGTTGACCAGACTGGGATGGCCTTCGAGAATTTTTGACATCCTATCCATGCGGGCAACTGTTGTTCTCCACTTATGATCCTGACATATCAAACGTGTGTTGTTTGACGAATCAGTTGCTGATGTAATTCAGCTTCGTTCCTAGCTTTGTAATTCTCATCGGTGGACATAACCAACCATGGTTGTATAGACGATGTGCTGAGGCTACTGGTGATAAGTACGCCGCCTTTCAAACATTGTTCTTATGCGCATACGTATGCGAACAAAACAACATATCGGCAGAGTTGGTGAGAAAACCATCCGTGAGTCGACATACCAGTTACCTATACGGGAGGTGTGCTTTCTGGTCGCTCACTAAGTCTGTCGCGGGTGGATTGGAGGAGGGTTCTGATCTTAGGGGTTGACATAATTATAATGTATTTCAAAATAAAAAATAACGATTAAAAATTTGTACTCCATAATATCCATGGTATTAAAACCACACTAATTGTAATTGTATATTAGCGACCAACTTATTTACCCTTATTAAACAATTGTATTGTAGCCGTATTGGGGCGGCTTAGGATACTAGCCCCAATCGCATGCTGGCAGAACAGGGTGTTATAAGAAGCGACAGAAGCAGAAGCTTGCTTGGTGGTAGGGCTTCGCGTATGAATTATATTATCAGTATTATTATTAAATCATTAATATTATTACTGGTATTATTATCTTTCTGCGAAGCCTGCCTGGCTAGCTACCACCCTCCTGCTTGGGTCAGCCGCCAAACAACTCGTCGTGTTCCGGCTGGGGGCTTGAGAGCCAGTACATTCTTTCTAACCTTCTTCTCATTTCCTGGCCCACAACGTATCAGTGATATCTTTGGTCTTGCTGATGTACATGGGCGACGGTGACCACTTACTATCAGGTGGCTTGTTTGTCGGCTATTAACATAAAAAAATTCAAATTCATTTCTTCATAAAGGTATCATAATAGGTATACTTATGTGCGCCCTTTTTTCTTCTTCAACGTTTCATATGCTTTATCATGTAGGTGAAGAAAAAGAAATTTCTCTGCACATCTTTCAAAAACAATACACGTTAATAACAGTAATTGTTGCTAACCTGAGCGGAATAAACTAAAGGGCTGGTTATATATGCCTCTGTTACTTATCTATTCATCTTTACAGTTGTAACCCGTGCCTATGAGTTGTGATTTCAAAAGTTTCTTGAATATTTACAAAAGCAAGTCACGTATGAACATACACATATATCTTATATCTTATTCCGTTAGCCGTTCACAAATGTATTGGTATTCTGGGGGACTGGGTTGATACGTCTCGCTCCTTAATGCAAGCTGGCGTTTTAAAATGACTTAAATAACTTTCTTATAAGTCACAAGTGTCTCGGAAATTCTTGCAATTAAACAAAAACAACATTCAACATTGGTTGAGAGGAATATTTAACAAGTCTCAATTTAAATTGATTATAATCATCATTTAACTGCTAATAACGCAGTTCAAAATGATTTGCACCCATTAAACACACTGAAGTAAAAGCATGGCTATAATACCGTTTTAGCTAAAGTCAATATTATTTATGTATTTTATTGTATAAATAACGTTATATACCATACCAATTTCTAATATTTGATAATGTAAAGTCTTATATATGATTATGTTCAGTTTTGAATAATAGTAAAATAATGTTGAAAAAAAAATCTAATTCCTTGGTCTAATAATATGCATGTTATTCACACACTAACGAATTGCGCTAGAATTTTCTGTATTATTTCTCAGATGCATGAGCATGTACAAATGATACAACATCCACGACTCGAGAGCAAACATTTAACTATCATATATATGTCTGCCCCCACCGGGAATAGAAATCTGGACTCCTCGCTCATCAGACAGGGTAGCAACTAACACCTTTTAAATATTATATTTTAACAATATTTCTAACATTTTATTCTTAAAAAATCCATAAATAAATGTTTTCGTTCACTGTTCTACTCAAAAATTCCTCATGTGTTACGCAATTCATGAAGGAACAAATTATTTGCAATGTTGTTGACGCCGAGATATCACCCGGTTGATTTAGTACCGCTTTTATTAAAATTCGTCTCTCATTTTCTTTCAAAACAATTATTATTGATGGCAATTCTATTTTGAAGACAGCTTCGATCTAACAAATGAAAACTTAATGTCTAATAATACTGTGTTATTATTGAATATAACTGGTATACTTTAAATGACAAAACTGGGCGTATTCTTTGCAAATTACTTATTATTAACATTATGCGTGGCATTCGTCACATTCTTAATTGATAAACACACATTGAGTATTCACACTTGAGTTCAATTGACCTTGTATCGTGCTTAAATTAACAATAATTAAGTACGTACACACTAGTGAGCTTTCCGAGCTTTCTAATCAAGATGGCGGCCAAATGTGACAGCTGTCATATATTTCATTCTGAAGACCACGCTGCAATTGAACTAACTTTTACTGTTTTGACTACGTACTGTAATTCTTTTACACGACATCTTGGAGCCTCCTCGCTTGCGCCAGATTGCTCCCGAGGGGTAGTAAGTATAAGTCCCATATAATCTTGATATTTTCTCCACAAGGAGCAAAAAATGTATAAAATTTTACCGTCTTCCCTTTTATACGAAGACCATTTTAGAACTGCTTACTCTCAAATCTTAAGGAGAGTATATGAGTACAAGGAATAGGATATATTTTTGAATTAATTTATAATACGAAGGCTTCTTGAACATTAACCCTATTTGAATTGGAGTATTTTTTTTATTTACAAGCATCGCTTCGTTCATATAACGGTTCACTGTTGGGCTCGAATTTTCTTGCAGTGTGAGAAAGTTCAAAATAGAAATCCAAGTCAGTTGCGGTATTTCAGTTTTTATCTACACAAACAAGTTTCTTGTCAGTCCTAAAATCGATATAAAGATGTTAATTTTCAAGTTTTTTATATACATTCTATACGTACATTAACACCACTATCACTTTTAACGGGTTAAGCTCAAAATTTTTTCTTATAAAGATAAATAATACTCACTCAACGTTAAAATATAACAGTAAAATTCTTGATTGAATACCGCTACAAAAATAGCCCTTAAGGATTTAGGCCAAAAAATTGCACAGTTAGTAAGAAAGATGAAAAACGTTTTTCGTTTACAAGGGTTGTACACTTGATGGATTGCTAAAACGGTCGTTTTGACATTAATAGATTTCTTGTATGGGGTGTGCATTGACGATGTTATTAAATACGTGAAATGCAGTTTTTCTGAGCGTCCACCGTATCGCGACGTTTGCAGACGAAGGGGCAGTGCTAATGTTTGTGAAATGACTCGGATTTATTTCAAACGCTTTTGTAATGCCCCTCTTTGTAGATTCACTTGGTGAACAGAGATATCGCCATGGTAAATATTTATAGTATAATAGGACGTTTAGTAAAATATTACACAATAAGTACAGGACGAATGAAAGTTATTCCTTAAAACACAAAAGTAAATACGGAAATTACTGAATGAATTTAGGAAACAAAACACGAAATTAATGAATATGGAACACAACGTAATTATTAAAAATTACTAAAAAAGTTTTTGAAATATTTCTACAGAATAAGAATAGTAACAGGATTTTAAAAAGTAAAGATGATTAATGAATAAAGATTTAATTAATTACTTTAATTAGATTTTTTTTACTAATTAACAATTCGTTGACTAGATTATAACAATGGTAGTTATACACCATATGTTCTGAAAACTCAATGTTTTATTGATAAATGTTTGTAATAAAGTAATTGTGAAAAGTAAATTATTAATATGAGCAACCATTTGGTTTTGAACCCTATAAGGACACAATTTTTTTGTACCCACCTAATTTGTTCTTCTCTTCCCTTTTAACAGCCACTTATCATCGTAGGAAAATACTCTGCCTTATTTTGCTAAGTGGTCTAATAAAATTACAACAAAAAATAGTGTAACACCTTGACATCAAAATTAAATATATTTATTTATTTCACTCAAGGGTGACCTTTAATTGTATGGCTTAACAGATAAATAAAGAGCGCTTAAAGAAGATGCATATGATTAATGATACAAAATAAATCCTTGCAATATTTTTGGTTTTCTTAATGGCAAAAAACTGGTTTAAATAATTGCAATTCGTCATCTAATCTTATTGTAACTTCCGATTAAAAATATAACTACGCTGCAAATCGTGATAGCGTGTCATTTTTCAGCGTTTATTCTTGATATTTTACTTTGTTTTAGAGTTTCTCCTCGCCAGTGTAATTGACCGTGATCAGATCCATGCAACCCAGCAGAAATACCGGCGTACAAAATATGAGTATCTGCATCATATATGTTCAAAATTAATACTGTTTTTATTATTATATTTCATTAGCGATTTTAAGTTACATTATACCGTTTAAAAGTTTACACATTCACACCCCCGCACTAGGATTCGCTGTGTCGTGGGCGGCATGGACATACACAAATATGATGTTACAAACACCCATGACCCGAGAACAAACATTTACCTGTTACATAAACGTCCGCCCCGGCCGGGAATCGAACCCGGGACCCCCTCGCTCGGCAGACAGGGTCACTACCAGCTGGGCAACGGGGTGGTGATATTATTTTATTAAATTAACATAATACATGTAGATGCGTCGAAATATCAGTAAAATACATAAATCGTGAGTACCCAATACAGTAAAAATGTGTATCTAATATCGGCGATGACATATAATTTAAATTTATTTTTATTAGAAGCTGAAATAATCACCTCCTGTCAAAAAGTTCTAAAAATCCTGAATGATAAAGCTCGACTTACAAATGTATGATAACATTAAAAGATAGCTTTGTACAAACATTTCGTTGCGAGAAGACTACTTCATCAATGCTCCAACATATTTTGTCAAATTTACATTACTAGTTTTACCTAAGAACCAATCATATAATATTATTCACATCAAATGGTTACTGTGATAAAGAAGTTATACCGCATTCTAGTTCATGTTAGAGACCTCAGTTATCTTTGATCGCACCTCCCACAGCTGTCAAACGTAGGAATAAATATGTTATTACGAATGCTCACAGGGTCCCTATCAGATAAAAGTTAATCTACACTACAATTAAAAACCCGCTAAATCGTTCTAATGCCACGCCAAGGGTTAGGTTCCGTACATACGCCAGCTCAGTTAGTTCTGCTTTTGGTTTTTTTTTCGTTTTGGTGTATAAAATCATCACAAAAATACTTGGACATCTCGGGGTTTTCCAAAATGCTCTTAATTGTGTGGTAATTTAAGTACTACGATCATTTTTGTTATTTTGCTTCATAATAACATTAATAATGCACTAAGTTAGCTGTATAAACAACTCGACATGTTACCTTAATATCATTTTCAAGATTAATGCAACGTCAAATCAGGACATACTTCCATACTAAAGTTGTTTTATTTGTCTTTAGGAGTATTATACTCGTAATATCACAAAACAATTTTCAAGCTTCCTCGAAGAATGCAGATTAAGAAAAAAATAATCCATTAATCTAGTATTTAAAACTTTATATAAATAAAATTAGTGAATTTTAAAAAAAGGAATTTATTCTCATTTTATTCAGATTTCCTGAAAACTTAATTTCAATTAGCGAAGCAGATTTACATATTATAAAAAGCCTTTCCTATAAGTTACGAGATTATTAAACAGTTTAAAAGCGCTCTGTTATAAAATTGACATTCTACGCCAATGTTAGTATTAATCTACGTCTCTCGTCGTGGTCAGCTATAAATTTTATCTTTCGTACAAACTGTGTGGATACAATTTCTAAGAATTGTGCTTTGTAGATAAACATATATACATACGCATAAAGTATTCAAATGTGAATCATATAATTCGATATACAAACTGACTGGAAACATGTGGGCAATCCGTTAGGGGGAGGTCATTTGCAAACAAGTGACCTCTTCAACCCTATCCAAATAAGAAACATTTTTGAGTAATTTCAATATTTTCAGCATTTTTTCAAGAATGTGCGATATTCAAGTTTGAAAATAAAAAAAAAAACACTTTCAAATTCAAATTCAAAATCATTTAATCATATAGGTATTCAGTAAATACACTTATGAACGTCATATTTTGCTTCTACCACCGTTTCGAAAAGGTGCTTTAACAACGAGGAGAAGAAACGGCGAAAGAAACTCCTCAGCACACCTTTTAAATAACTGATGCATAAAATATGATTCTACCATTGTTATCCAGTGGTAACACTTTATTTAATACACAATAATGTTTACCACGCAAAAGGCCCAGAACTACAACATCATTTTTTCTCATTTTGTAAGGACAATTTGACCATGGTCACTATGATGACGGTCATAGTGGTCATTACGGCATCGTACCAACTGTGTTTCTTAAAGTATTTGTCATCATTCAACAGACAATATATAGTTTGTTAATGAGACCGCACGGCAATACTCTTCAACGAATCACGATCTCTGAAATGGGTTCAATTGAAGTCTTTCGATTTAAATCGGACTACAAAAATGCCGACAGACACACAGACAGACAAAATTTCTAAATAAACTTGTTTTTAATTAAATTTCATGTAAATGGTATATTTGATTAAACTATTGACATTTAATATTTACTTATAAATACTTCGATTTTATGTCTTGAATCCAAGAATGATTAAACATCCACTCTTTTTATTCTAACTCAATAAAGGTGCATTATTATCATAAAAGCTGTTTCGGTGAACTTTGAGCCAATTTACTACTTTGTTCACTGCCTGCTTGAAGTTATACTCAAACGGAAATTCGTTGAAGTTCAAGCTAATTTTGTATCATTACAAAACAAATGTTTACATATAACTGGAAAATAGGGTTTCAACTCTTCACTAGGGAATCCTAGAATCACATTGGGCTCAACATCAATTGGGCGTGACATTCGATATTTGAACTGCCTTCTATTTAAGCATGTAAGTAAGTTATTAAGTAGAGGGCCTTACTTACTTATCGTGCTCTTTCGCTATGGAATGTAAAGAAAGTGTCATTAATTATAGGTAAGTAAATTAAAAAAAATATAATATTTTACGTACTTTATTGTAATCCAAATATGTTTATACAGTTTTAACACTATATTGTTAAGAATTGTATGTACTAAAGGCGGTGTTATCGGCAAGAAGCGATTTTTTCCAGATAACTTTTGGTATTATAACAGTGAAGATGTATGATTATTATGAATGTACGTAATGAATCACAATTCAATTACAAAAAAATCGTACTTAATACATAATATTTAAACAAATATATACAACATACCATATGTATGTGTATATGTGTGTGTGTGTGTATATGTGTGTGTACATTTAAAAAAGGGATGAGTGAGCAGCAAACTAAGACGCAAGACAATGTTCCTTAACTCAATTTTTAAACGAAGTAATAGAGGGTGAGTTTAGGGTAAATAAAAGGTAAGGAATTTTATAGCCGGACGGCATAAATAGGAAAAGTTTTTGGTAGAATAATGTTGAATAAGGAGGAGTACTGAGTGATAAGTTAACCGAAGATAAAAATATTAATAGTAAAAATATTAACTATCTCATTATGAAAGTAACTATTTATAATAAAAAGTAACATCCGGTTTTGCAGTCTACTTGATGATAATATATTTTTGATTATTTGCCTTTGGCAATCATATTTTATGTGTTTCGGCTATTATCATGTTGTTGCATAGAGCAATAAGAAGATTGTTAGAAGGCATTAATAAAGTACAGGCAATTTATCGTTTTTATATAATAGCACCGGCCCATTTCTACTTTGTTAATGTTGACTATTACAAAAACAGTGTACAACTTTTATTTATTTTTAAATTTTTAACTTAGATTTCTTCAGTTGAACAAAAAAATAAGACCTATATATACACAGATTGAAATATTATTGGAAAATATTATTGTGTCTCTTGCTACTTTGTATATGTATGTACATGTCCGTATAACGCATTTTTAAAGTGATAAAATATTGTTTTAACAGTTAACTTGGTTCCGGAGATTACTCGCTGCATAGACACAAACTAACAAAATTCGTATTCTATATATATAATATTATCATGACAGTAACAAAGCGTCATTCAAAGTTTTATAATGGTTTATAAACATATATGTATTTACATTATATTTCAAATTTAAATTCAAAATCATTTAATCATATAGGTATTCTGTAAATCCACTTATGAAAGTCATTTTTTGCTTCTACTACCGTTTCGAAAAGGTGCTTTAACAATGAGGAGAAGAAACGGCGAAAGAAACTCCTCAGCTCATCTTTTAAACAACACATGGTAATTACAAAAGTTTAAACCTGTGCGGAACTGGTTTCGACGCTATTATTCCCAGGCATCCTTGTCATTAATGTATTCATCTATACTATAATATCCTTTGCCTATAATATTAAAATTTGAAGGTCAAACAACTGAAAGAAGGGCCAATTTACACTGCCATATCATTTCATAATCAAACCACACTCGACGTGACTCCACAAAACGCGAAATAACCGCTGAGAGCACATAAATAATAAATATTGTGAAGAGGATCTTACGCAGGGGAAATATTGGCGACCTATTATGCGGATGAACGATCGTGTCTTTGCTCGTTGTCTGAAGACAATCCATTTATCTTAATATTTGCCTTTTTATATTGATTTAAAAATGCCCGCGATTCCGTGTAGTAAAATATTTATCAGAGTTACATAATTAAGATAAGGTTATAAAAAAACGTTCACCCACTCATGCCCCCAACACTAAGATTCCCTGTGTAGTGGGTTGCTTGGACGTATACAAATATAACATCACAGACACCCATGACCCGAGAACAAACATTTCGCACCCTTAGAATGAAAGGGACTTAACTCAAAAATTTTAATTTATGGGGAATGACGAAGAAAGTTTTCAAAAATGTATCGTCTTGAGTAAATTTAAAGAGACTCATGTATGACGTTTTTCCTTTTGCCCTTTCTCACTTATAATTCGGGCTCTTTTTCACCATGGGGTTTTAGAGTAGGCTTTTTTAAGTAAATTTATAGTAAAATCTGGAATTTCAGGAATTTTGAGTTAAGTCACTTTAATTCTAAGGGTGCGATTTATCTGTTACATAACTTTTGCCCCGGCCGGAAATCGAAACCGGTACCGCTCGATTGGCAAGCAGGGACTTAAACAATTGGGCTAGGCGGCCGTCAATTTAATTTACTATGTGCGGTTTTTTTTGTAACAATCATAACCGAAAGACCAATGTATGACTTCTGATGAGAACGGCAAAGAACGTAGCAGGTATGGTGTAATTATTGTTATCAAGGTTAGTCGCAAATTTCTTGAATTTAAAAAATTATGACTAAATCCTGAAATGGGCATTAAAACTAAGTTACCTAACGTTTTCAAAGACATCTTTCATGAATTTACTATGATCATAGACCTCAATAATGTAACCTGAATAAGTAAAACGATAAAGTTTACTTTATATAAATAATGAAACAATCATTAATAATGAAATGCCACTTATTAATCAACTATTTTTTTTATAACTAAAAGAACATAAAAACTATAAAACCCAGACGTCTATTATTTCCAACCACATTTTTGCTTAATGGGAAAGTAAAAGGTACGCGTTCCCTTTTTATCCATCCGGAATAACGGAAAAGCATAGATGAACTGTATTATTCCTCTCGCTTCATAAACGAGACAATGAGAATGAAACGCACAATTACGAAGAAAATTTACATTCACCACTGGCTCTTTTTCTACCACCTTCCGCCGGAGACGATGAGGCAGCTCGCTTCGTTAAACGTCAAATTATCAACACGTTTCATCCACCAGATGCAAACCAAAATAACCATTAACTTTTCAAAAGGAAAGCTTTTTAATATCCCATTCAAACATAGATATTACCCGAAAAGCATAAGACTCAATTTTGCATACAAAACTCCCAATCTTTCCTCAAATATCATGATCATAATTCAAGTGAGTTGCAGCCGACTAATACTGACGTTAAGATATTTTGAACTTTAACGCATTGAATGTTAAGTTAATTTTGTATTGAAAGGAGCTAAGAATATTTAAATGCACACTCGAAAGTAAAAGTATTCACCCTCCTGTTGGCACCTAAACCCCATCCAGTGTGTTTCATTGTTTTGATTATAAATTGCGAAAATGAGGTATGCAAAAGTGGGGTGCATATCGAAAGCGGTATTTTTACTTTGTTGATGAAAATTCATCAGAATTTCGTTGGATTTTTCATCAGAATACGTTACAAAACTGCACCAATAAATATGCAGATGCTCGACCGACATATAGCGCGAACTAATTGCAACACCCGTAGCGTTGGCACGTCGAATTTATTGCGAGACTGTAAGATTTATTTTTAAATGTAAACATATGTAACGTATGCATTAAGATGTATAAGGAATTAAAATGTTATGAAACTGTATAAATATACATTGCTTACTTACTATGAAGATGATTATTACTATTATATATTATTACTATGAATATGATCTAAGCTAAGGCTGCTAAAGCTAAAAACTGAAAGGTGGCGTTGTATGTAAGTAATTATTAAGTACTTATTTTTAAATAAAATATACTTTAAGTCTACCACATCAGTTAGCAAGTAGTAGTTCTATATAAAATACATAAGACTTCGTGTCAATTGCCGCTTCCTACATTTATGCAACACTTAAATTATGAACTGCTTTATCACCACATGGCCGCTAAGCGAGGAAACATCAGTATGGCTGGGATCATGCGCATCTCTGAAACACCAGGAATTCCCAATATATATATCGTCCCCTGTGGGTCGAAATTTTGAGGTCAACATAAACAAATACTGATTTTGAGGGTCAACAAGGTTTATAAGTTTGTGGGTGACGGTGGATTTTTAAAGTTGCTAGTATCAGGCGTTTCTTTGCGGAAATACATTGTTATTAAATTAGTATTTATTTACTTTGCAACAATCCGCAAGCAGTAAGTAATTTGGCTATGCGGGTCTGAGATATCAATTTATTTTGGAAAATGGTTATCTTGCCGACAGTAGATTGGGAATCCCTGGTTTTCACTTTAAATTATATCAAACATAAATACCTTTTAAAATTGTGTCAAAAGTCAATAATTTTTTACACTATTTGTTATAAATTAAAAATATTAATCTTCTCCACAAACAAAAAATTGGCAGACAAAAATAATTAGTCATCATGATGTCGGTAACGAGATGGTCCGTTTATTTATTATCTACCAACAGTAAAAACTCACCACATGGATTGTATATTCGTTTGCTATGAAAACGTAAAGCTGTTCCAAAAATTTTACGGTTGTCCCGTTAAAATAATACACAAAATAAAACATTTGAATCAACGATGTGAGGTAGTGTCAAAAGGCTATGATATTTCCGATGGGAAAAGAGTTAAGCCAGTATATTTATCGTGTTAGTTCCGTGCGAACGGGCGCGTGGATGTGGAACAGCGCCTACGCCGGTATTCGAACTAAAACTAAATCACTCGCTCAGACCAATTGTCACTA
The DNA here is from genome assembly GCA_003671415.1 of Megathymus violae. Lineage (NCBI taxonomy): Eukaryota > Metazoa > Arthropoda > Insecta > Lepidoptera > Hesperiidae > Megathymus > Megathymus violae. Next base: position 997,490 of record PDGT01000049.1, on the reverse strand, counting down.
TTTCCAATATTTAAATGGTTTGAAAGACATTTAAATTAATAAATCTAGACATTTTAACTCAACATTTGTGAAGGTAGTCGTTGTTTTAGTATATCCTTATTAAATATCCATGACATTTTCGATTCAGCATTACGATTTTTCAATGCTGTACTTTTCTCATGTTCCCAAATCCACACTGTATTAAATTACAAGGTAAGGAATAATACAAAATCCGAATTAAGTGTTGGTATTTACGTACGTATACTAGTTGGTACGGTATACTATAAGATTTGTTTTATTTATATGGAAGTAGCAATTTAGCATAATTAACTGATCATAACCATTACCACGTAAAACTACAGTCCATTTTGAAATAGGTTATACATTAAGGATTGGGTTTTATTACTTCTGATTACTGAGATGAACCGTGTCATCTGTACGCGTTGTCAGATAATATTAAAGACGTATTGTTATATTCCTTTCCGGCAATGCGGGTATTGCCAGACTTGCTTAGCTGAAAGCCAACCCAATTATTTATGACAGTATAAAAATACTTTCCTCGGCATTTATATTTGCTAAGCAACTCATGAACGAAACTTGAGAAAATATTAAATCAAACTAATGATAATAAAAACATTATTTCATAATAATTATTTTCTATTTAAATTTTACCAATTTTTTCTCACTTATAGAAATATGTATAATATCTAGTAAATACAGCGGCAATTACCGAAACACATAAAAGACCTTTTCTTAATTTATGTTTATCATCTGTTTTTGAGTGTAATGGATTGTATTACTTATTCGGACGTGTACTTTTTTGGTATAGAAATAGCTTTTAGTCATATTTGTCTCGCGTTCAATGCCTGTTCTAATTATACTACGAATCTTCGATTAACATGCGCTTTAAATTTGAAAAAATAGATACGCAATACCTATTGTGGTATTGAGGTTGTCTTTGGCTATTGTTATACGCGCTCTTAATTTGTATAACTCGTTTTCACTGTTTGAACAGCGTTCGTTAGTGATCGCCTGTTTGATTTATGGTTTATACCAACGCGTAGGATGCGTTTCGAATCAATCGCGTGGGTGTACCTTGTTTAGGTGTTGTGATAATTCCGCAATACAATCTTAAAGTGCAGACGTGCAATCCTGATGTACTGTACTAGGAAAATATGTAGGCATTTGATTATACCTAGCTTAGTTGGTGTAAGGATGGCGTAATTGAGTTCTGGCGTAGAATTTTACATGAATACTGTTATTATTTTGCGTTCGATCGCAAGTGAGCAATCTTCTCTTATTCTCACGATGGGTCAACTTTGAAATATTTAAATCAGGCTATATATAATATACCTTGTATTATTAAGTTAGGTATGAATAATATTCCATGTAAAATATTTTTTTAATTATTCTTGTTTTTAATAGCGTCAATTTCTATACAATGATAAAGTGATTTTTGGTCACAATTAGTATTCTCACAATATCAGTTATATTTTTGTATTTAAGAGCAAAATTTATTTCAATATTTTTGTTTCAAAAATTTTCTGACCATGTTATTATTTAACTTTAACACAAAATTAATTTAAATTCATTTGCCCCAACATGCCATTAAATTTTCCCCATTTTGTTTTATTTCCTTAAAATTTGTTAGTAAGCTCCAGTATCAAAATTACAATATACGTATAGCAAAAGCGAAATTAAAAACGGTACACTTCATAAACATATTAAAAATATACTCAACGCAGTCGGTGCGTCCTTTGCAAATTAAAAAGGGACGTTTTAACCATATAAATCAGACGGCAAACGTTCTAATTACTCAAAAATCATATTTACAAACATGAAACGTGGACAGGTAACACTCATTAAGCCCATGTATAGGGAACTCACCACATATAAACTGTAAAGCTAACTCTATGTAGTGTCACCATGCGCCGTGCCATTCAAAGGATTATTCCGATTCTTATAATTTTTTAAGCCAATTGAATAACGTCGCTAATGTTACAACATTATATATAACTATAACTATACATTAGTTTGTATATACATATACAAACTTAAACAGATAATGAAACATACAAATTATGCAATTTAAAATCATTGCTCAATTATTTATATATTTTATAATAACGCTATATTATGTAAATGAAAAAATACGTGCGTATTAGCTGGGGTTATATATACTAACAAAACAAAAAGACTTAAGGCCACAACTCGTGAAAATATTGGCCAATAATTGCGATCTGTTGCTTTCTCTACCAGCTAATTTAAAAAAATACACACACACGAACACAGAACCTTCTTCTTTATGACGTCGGTTAATTAATGGTACGCACCGGATTAAGTAGAATTTCTAAGAGATATTTTCTCAATATCTGTCAATTTTTTGTAAAGTATTGAGCGTTATTTTTCTACGCAACTGTATTTGTTATCCATCCATAATAAACACAACATGGACACCCTTCACATGGGCAACATCACTGCTCATATTTGTGTACGTATAAAATTTCACGCGTGTTGAGAGAAATTATGGTTTAAATACACTCAGCGTTAATTCTTGACACACTGTAAAGTCATTCTTATGCAAATGACTTAAAGTTTGCAATAAATCGATTGTCCACGATGTACATTTGTGTGTACCTCGAGGTAGTGGACTGTATTTTGCTGGTAGTGGTCACAATGAAACAGCAATCCAAACTTTCAGCACTTCTATTGCCCACCTTTGAAAGACACATCAAAGAGCACGAGCGGACCGACAGAAAACATAAAAAGAAGTGTGGCCATATTTACAACACATGTTGGGAAAGCCAACAACATTCATAGTCAGTTCTTTTGCCAAAAAATCAATTTTAGTTTTATTTATACTCGTATTGTGTGAATTAATTTATTTCACATATAAATGTAAGTATGTTATTGGTTCACCGAACTCTATATGTAAATGTTTCAATTATTACCTTCTTCTATTACGTACATTGTCAGAAAATCATTACATATACATTACATTAAAGTAATACTAGAGTTGTTTTCTCCTCGGACATATGGAACGACACGAAACCGAAGAACTTAACATTATTAATGACTTAATCTACATATTTACTGAAGGCACTAAGGTCCTCTTAGATGCGAAGGAACAGATGTCTATATCTGCATGGACGGCCAGGAGTTAATTACCAACAAGATTGCATTGTTACTACAGAGTTTATCAAGCAGAACTGGCTATACCGAAGGACATGAATGCCATCCAATATAGTACATTTCCATACAAATACAACTTGAATGTTTATGATAAAATTTCAAAAGTCAAGTATTTCATTATTATTCAAATACTTCAATAAGCAGTTCATTTTATTACAAAGTAAAGAAATCAGCGATATATTATTTCGTACATCAAACATGAAAACGTCCCAAATCTGATTATGAGATACTTGCAGACTACTCTGGTAGAGTCATCAATAACATTTTAATAAGCTCAGTGATGGTCTGTGTACACGCAACATTAGAATTATTACTTGTGTCACTAATACACGGATTTGAAACTTACGGTCGATTTAAATAAATTTGTTAATAATAATAAAAAAAAAATACTACTTCACCTGCAATATAGCATTACATAAAATAACCAAAGAAGTAAATATACATCACTCTTATTGAATTTTATATACGGATTTCACTATTCTATTTGTTTCTTATCAAGACTATATAAACATGAAAGGAGACAGGAGCTTTTATTCCAACAATAAAGAATGAAAATAAAAACATGATTGACGACTGTCTCACGTTTGAAAATACTCCTTTCTTTCATTATTTAGTGATTTGAGTAATTCCAGCGACAAGCACCTTGACTATGCAAATCATTAACGACCAACAAAAAGTTCTGGAAAATTCATGGCCCCAAAGGTTTTTATGAGCTGATTTCGTGACATATGACAATAAAACGAAACCAGCGCTTGGAACAACGTGTTTATGGAATACAAAATTGCTATCAAAGACCAATAATTTAACTGCCAAAAACATAATATTTTATCTGTGACATCCTACTGTTTCACGAAAATTATTTGTTTATTTTTGCATAGGTAACTAAACCCTATTAGTTTGTCTCGAACAGTAAACATTGTAAATGAAATTTGTGTGTTGTAATGTTTATTTTTAGAATATTATGATACCAGTAAAACAATACCGGTATTTTATTTGCCTTTAGCGACGTCGTGTATGATATGCAAAATATAAATATCGTCTACCATTCGAGCAAGATGTACGAGTAGCTATATGGTAAGAGTACAAGGAATGACAAAAATTTTAAAAAAGGTCCATACACATAGACCGCCTAAACTTTAGACCGATTAAAAACAAAAAATACTTAAAATATATTTTATCCAGATACTTAACATATCTATTTGGTAAGTTGAGGAACATTTAATAAATGCCACTCATATAGGAGGCAACTCCGAACATTCATTATTAATGATCGATAAATATTAAGCATTTATGATAACAAACAGTAACATAAAAAAATTATACATGGAATCGATTTTAATAAAATAGTTGCTACGAGTACATATTACACGATACACGAGTATACCGGAATGTAATATTTTTTAGATATTTTGAGCCCAATTGTTTTGCTCCCCAATAATACTAAAACCAATGGACTGATTGAAATAAAATTTGTTATGGTATGTTAACCTATCATCAGGGCCACAATTAAAAATACTTTTTACTGGCTCTTACCTCAAATTTTTATATGTTTTACAGAACGAGAAAAACCCAGTCCTAAACGCGTAGTAGTAGCAGTCCAAAGCAAGTGCTACTACTAAGCGTAACATAAATTTCGTGAAGCGAAGCGAGCGCTGTTTGCTAGTATTTAAAAGTATATAATTATATATAGCTAGTATTCGTGGGTAACAGGTAGTATTTAAAAATAAAATAAAAAATTAAAAAAAAAAAAACTACGATCACCAAACTGCTAAGTTATGTTAATAGAACCTAAGCTGAATTCCTATAGGATTCAAATCGGCACTAACTAAAACTCGATTGTCAAAATCCTTAACTTTAATACGGCAGGTCCATATTTGAATTCATGATATAAAACTTATCGCTGAAGTTAAAGTTTTAACTTCTCATGAGATTCAACTTTGAATTGTCTTTGTCGATTTCGAATATTGTTTGCAGTAGCTAAACTCCTATTATCGAACTATAATCAAGCCGTAATAAAATTCCACGGCCACACTATGAAAAGGCATCGAAGCCTTGGCTAAGCCTAGAACAGCATACATCACGCGGAATGATTGAACGGTCGCGAGAGATGGCCCGAATACAGATTCGTATCGCGACACACCCGGACTACACAAAGGGGCATTAGTATTAGTGGTAGATGGATCTCGAAATAACAAAGTGTGCTATCGAACTTCTTAGTGCTTTGATGTATCGCTCCTATTCACATATTGCGTATACGGCCTTTTGTGTGTGGTGCGCGGATAAAATCTTGTTTGCGTGGACAAGTATTCTTGGCCTCCCTCATTTATTACATGTCGTCTTATTAATTTATCGAGGAAAATGTACTGGTCTTGAATTAAATATGAATGATTCTTATAACATAAGCCAATAGGCACCAAATTAGTTTTTTATTATTATTATCCGTAACGGTGATGGGTACAAATAATCAATATTTATTGTATCTAACTTCTGTTATTCATAAATAAATGAAAACTTTTTTTATTTTTGTATGCCTTTCTGTTAATGCACGTATCGACTCACTGAACACAGTTAGATGATGCTTGACATATTTTTGACTTTTGTACTCCCGAAAAGATATTACAGAATAAAAATTAAAAGTTACTATGTACACTATTTTAAGAAGGTAATTAAAGTAGGTAATTTGACTGCTTTTCTGCAGCTATTTGTAATAAGTAACTATTTTTTTACACATCATCATCATCTCAGCCGGACAACACCCACTGCTGGGCATAGGCCTCCCCCAAGGATCTCCACAACGATCGGTCCTGCGCTGCCCTCAGAAATTATAATTTTACTAAAACAATAAAATTGGACAAATAGTCTAAAAGTGCCTGGTAAATTTATCAACAATTGATTTAATTTCTGGTACTAATTGTAAGTGTAAGGCGTAAGGTTGATGCTATAATATGTAAATAAGGGTCTATAATTATTTTAAAAATTACATAGGTAAAATAACAAACATAAATTGTTCCGATTATTCGAAACAGAATTCTCATTTGAAAAACTTAAGGATAGTTGAAATATAATTTTTAATTAATATTATAGGAAAGTAACGTTCAAATTTGCATTGCAATAGTAAAATAAATGTTATAACAATACAATAAGATGAAATAATTATTTGTGAAATATCACAGAAATCGTCGAGAATTCTCCGCACGTTTATTCACCGATAAAAGTAAAAAAAAAATTATAATCTGCACTTAATTTGAAAATATTTGAAATCGTGTCGAATTTATACAGGAACATGAAAATTATTATTTTTTAAATATTCATTTAAGTTATCACTGCAATATTTAAAAGATTCATAAAAACTACTATTGTTATTAATATCTAATTTATTTTTTCCGCTGAGTGTTAATTTCTTTTTTACATAACTTCTCTCCTTTGGTCCTAGTATTACATTAAAGGAATGACCTCACAATGAGGCACTTAATTCTCATAATACAGTGTAGATACACGTTATCCGTTCGATAGACACTTCATCGATAAATTTAAAGTAAGAAGAGAGATAAGAGATGATATTCAAATTAAATACCTTTGACATTTCCAGATTACAAACATTATTGATAAGAGGCTAACTTGAACTGGAAGGACAAAATGAAAGGATAATGTTGATTAACATTTATTTTATAATATTTTTACAAATTTTGAACCCCTTTTCTCCTCTGTTTGACAAACGATTTTCTTTATTTTTCTATTGTTTGGTTATGGATAAGCTTTAGAGCCATCAGAAAATAATTAGAAATATATTAAATTAGACCAAATATGACATACATTGAGTACTTTCAAAAAATTTGCTGAGTGAATTTGTAATGGATTATCTGTAATTGACTTAATTCCACCGCAGTGAAATCTATTCAAAGATGGAGTTTATTAAGATTATTTGTAATAGAAAAATTCAGCGTTATAAAAAAATATACAAAATGTTTGTCAACAAACAGTCACAAAATTTGAAACGGTCTAAGGATATTTACATACAATAATATTTTTAAATTAATGCTTGACAAAAATCCCACCTGATGGTAAGTGGTGATGAAGCCTAAGATATTTAACACACTAACTTATAAAAACCCCTCCTCTTGGAGGTTCTCACATCATGAGTATTTGATTTACCGTGTGCATAATTCTAAATGAGTGGGATTTCAGAAAGTAACATTTAATAAAAGGATCTAATATATATATCAAAGCAGTTTCCTCGATATTATCTTAGCTAGCAACGCGTAGTTGCCTAATCCCTGGTATTGCAGACGTGCACGGATTACAGTGACGATCTGCCATCACGTGACTCATCTGCTCGTTAGTAAAACGAGCAGAAGAAAAATTTATGTTACAATATGGTGATAGCATATCCACATATTTCTCGCGGACTCACACATGCATTATCACGGCAATGCACTTACGATCTCGCTGTCTCCGAGCCGTGTTATCTTTATCCAATTTGTTACCCTTATCAAGAATTAAATGCGTTTTAGGCCTTCACTCGGCAGTTTTTATTTTTTATTAATTACGAGCCACAGAACACGCCGCCTATAAAGAAAGGAGACAGGTGATAGCTTTTTATGATAGGTACCCATTTATCGAATATCCATTTGTTACTCAATGAATATCCGACTACGAAGTTTGTGTGTAGATACCTACTAATGAATCAGCGAGACTTGAAGAGCGCTGCTTGTACACTTGACTGATTTTAGGGATCCGTACATTTAATAAGAAGGAAGCGTCATTGAATCTATCTTTTTATATAATCTCTAAATATATTCGGTGGAAAAAATAAAATTTTATTAATCTAAATTGCACAATATATAATTGGACAAATGTGGATGCTGTAGGAATAAACTGAATACTAATCATATTAATACTAATACATTACACTAGAAATTACCCACATTTAACAATTTCCTTACATAATAATACATTGACAAGAATTATTTTAGTAAATTTGATGATAATACAAAACTATTTGTCTTAGTTGGAATTAGAGGAAAGGAAATAAGAAATTAATAATAAAATTGTTCAATTGGCTACGCTGCTTGTGTGTAAGAAGTATTGTTATGTTTACCTTGCCCTATAGTAAGAATTTCCAAAAAGACAAAATAATAAAAGACAATTATATTCACAAAGTCTTTCTACAAGGGAAATTATTAGAAGGTACATTATTACAACACTTTTTTTTTAGATTAACGATAAATATAATTTGCCAGATTACTGTAAGAGATTAAAATAAATTTCGCCACCATAATTTAACCAAGAATTAGGTAGGTAGTAGCATTGCTTTTGTTGACCAATCACTTGTGAGCAATCATATGAAGCATGAATATTCGGAATTGATTCCATATTATTTAAATTGATAAGTAAGGTAACAGAATATATTATCTGTACCAGTTATAGGATTAGCTTCATAACTTAAATATTGATCACCATAAAAGCCCTCCCTGAAAAAAAATTTTTTTAACTACTTGAGTACAGATATTCTACGGAACCTTATCTACACGAATCCGATTTGAACTAGATTGGTATTTTGGCCTTAGGCGTCAATACATAAAATAAATCCATTGGCTTGTTCACAAACATATTTTTGACTGCGTATAAGAAAAACATCGCAAAATACGTAGAGGAAAAAAACACATAATAATGAATTTTTTTTCTTCATTTACAAGGAGCGTTACAAACGAATTTAGTATTATCACAATTGCGACCAAAAATCTAATAAATTGTAGTATGAGTTGCATAGTAGTCGATTATTGTGAATGCCCAAAGCACGCGGTTATTTTCATCAATTCTGATTGATATACGCCGTCAGGCTAAAACCACTTCACAGAATTTCGATAATACATATTTATTTCCTTATGTCTCTTTTTACCAGAAAATTAAACAAATTTGCAAATAGTGTAACAAAATATACAATAAAATATAACTTTCGCTGAAATGAACTTAAACGTATGAATGAACCCCATAAATTTGATATAAACATAATAAACGGTTCACCAACATAGTAACCGTTAACGTACTATTAAAATTATTTCTCATCCGAAATAAGTTTGTAACATGAAATGAAACAATATAAAATATGAAATAAAATGTGACGAACGCGTTGACTCCTTTGCAATGACACAAGTCAACAGAATTATTAACGTCAATATAACGTTTCAAACACACAAGTTTTAGTTATTTCGATTTGATTTATATGAAATTTTAAATAAAAATACTTTTATACGTTTCCTGGAATAAACTGGGAAGTCGTTTAATCTTTTAATGTTCAGTGTCGACACTGCCTCTTGCGAGTTTTACTCGGTATTCCCGAATGAAATCCCATTTCTATATTTTTGCTTTTTATTAATGTATGAACAAAAAAATGTTTGTTATATAAAGAAGTCGAAAATATACAATTCTGCACAACATTAAATTTAGTTGGTAAAAAATTCTCGTACGATTTTAGCGGCTCTTGATTTATAAATAATTAATAGATATTGTATTTATTATTTGGTGTTGGTAGGCGGTTTAATCAAGTCATTGTAAAGCTTAGATTTACCGTTGAGTATATTTACGTTTACAATTTAACTTCTACAACAGACATTGGCGAGCTAAAAGGCTCTATTGTAGTCATCCAAACTAAATTTGCGAAATTTGACCCTCACCAATAAATGTTGAAAGTTCAAGAAACGTTTGTAAAACGCACTAGACTGCAACGAATACACTTACAATAAAAAGTCAGCAAAACAATGTATAGGTACATTTGATTTCATATAAAATGTGTAAACTTTTCATATAAGGAGCCCAATGGAACGTTAACTCGTACTACGCTTCATTAAATGTTTTATACACTTGTCGTATGTGTCATAAAAATAAACATATATGAAGGTTTCTTACTTATTAACGTGCTATTTGAAATTTGTAACAATAACATGAAAAATAAAAATAAATATTGATAGAAATTCATTTTTAATTTGAAAACTAATCACTTTAATAATGAATTGCGTTGCATGATATAAATGAATTTGACAAGAGACGTAATTAACAAGTAATTTCAAAAGTGGTAAATGTAATATTCATAAACATTTTTAATAAACGTGTAAGTGTCATAAGCTGTTATATTTACAAATGATAACGGAAAAAATATTCACCCTCTTTAGCGGTACATCACTAATATTTTATCTTGATACTTGATAGACACTTTATATGCCAGTTATGTCCTATTGAAACATTTTAATCTTTTTAATTATTATTTCATATCATTAAAGAGTAATTTATACTACTCATATCTTTAAGTTAAAGAGCTTTTGTTATTCACCTACGAAGTTTTGAATAAGAAAGTTATGTATTTTGTCATTGTTTATTTTTGCTATGATTTATTTAATTTTAAAGAAGAAATCAAACAGAATTTAGAATCTAATTGAAAGGCAAAAGTTTTATTCCAATACGTTATAATAATAAAACGAACAGTGATTGGTCCCTTACTGTAATTATACGATAAAAAATACTATGACTGTAAACGGATATCAAAATACAATTTTCCATGATAATTTGATAGGTTTTTGATACACTAATTTAAGTTTATTTATTTACATTTTTTTCAAATTCTTAATCTAAGGTTTACAAAGACGAATTTATTATAATGGCATTGTCTGTCAGTTGACCTTGCTTGGTGGTGAAATTTTGAGGTAAACGATATGCTTTTTGTTACTATATACACACAAATAAGGCATTACATAGACGTCGTGAGAATGCAAATGTTATGTGCCATCAAAATATCTGCCCCCGCTGAAGATTACACCCGGAAACCGTTAAACAACCGAGTAGAACTCTATCAACTGACCTACAGTATCGTCGTATTTATATTGATTACTTGTATAAGTTAATCTTTATTAGTTAGGTGCTAAGTAAATTTTGGTGTTATAATCCAATTTCCGAAGCCCTGCGATAAACGCGTGGAAGATAGTAAAAACTAATGACGTCATAAATGTCAGGAAGGTGGGCTACGTCACTGCGAGTCACTTTACACCTTAATGGATTCCAATGTCTCAGCAAAGACAGTTTCCGCGTCACTTAACTTTACTTCCGCTGTAACCGATATTTTTTTCGCCTAAAAATCAAAAATGTCAACGTGGTTAAGGGATGCGTTTTATTTAAAAAAATATGCGATGGAAATATAGTGTAAGGACATTAGATTTTTCATGCTTCAATTAGTTTACAAATCACGATCTCTGTTAAGAATAGACACTATTCATATTAGTCCAAAAGAAAAATGTTGCTCCTAGTATTATAGAAGTATAGGATACAGCTATACGTCTTTCTATCCGTTATGGAAATCCCGTAAAAACAAAAACAGAAAGTAATTAATACGTATGAACCCTACAGGTGCTGATATAGCCCTCAGGATTAGACAACTGAAGTGGCGCTTGGTGCAAGCTGATTTCAGAGCGTCGATAATTAACTAACAAAATTAATAAAATATTTTGCGATCAAAATGGAATATAACATAAAGTGACACCTAATTTCGCAATTGAAGTATGATATGAATATAATTAGCAAGAATATTGTGTTTTTGAGGTGAAAGTGGAGGGCAACCCTCGGTCCGTTAACCCAAGAAAAAAATTTCAGCTCATGGTGCTTTCTACCAAGGGGCTCGGTCACTTTTTTATTAGCTATTAATATAAATAAAATTTATCAAACAATAAGTCATTCAATTTTAGCTGTGTATTCGATTCATTTATAAAACTGATTTAAATAGATCTTTTGGCATCCTCTTTCCCTGATTGTAAACATTAGTGATAGTAGGACCGAAAGAACACTGAATTATCCAAACGCCAGTCGTTTATCTATTTACGGTCAGACACTTTACAGTATGGCACTTGGGTGTTTGTGAAACCTTATGATTCTATAAAATTGAAGTGTTATATTACGGATTTGGTCCTATATTTTAGCTCAGTGATGGATTTTTCGATCAAATTTACTTGGAAGAACAACACTTACTTTACTCCGAAGATATTTTGATAAGCACGTAATTGGCAAACATTTAAATTACACAGTAATGATCTCCGAGAGTGTACAGTACAGATATACAAAAACAAAATTGGTGTTGTTCTGAGATCATAAGGGGTTAAAGTGCTCTTGGCCTTCCTCTTCTCTCTTCCGCACCTTTTTGACCTGATGCAGATAACAGCTACCGTGACTACAAGTTAAAATAAAACAAGTTGTAAGAATTTCCAGTTACTCGAGAAAAACATTAAGAAAGGCTAGCACCTTACATAATTCAATTTTATAATTCAGTAAAATGTTGAAAGTGTCCTAGCATTTAACTTAATAATTCCAGTTATCTCGTAGGTAATACAAGTAAAACTCAAAATACAATTGTAGACAAGAAAAATATTCTCGAAACGGGAGATACAAAAAATACATTATGGAATCGAAAACAGTATTCATATTTAAACGACATGTTAAAGACGGATAATTAATGGTCATTTTGAATAGAAGTTTCTTTATGCACACCTACTTACATGGGCGTATCCATCGAAACGTCATACATAAGGTGGAGCCCATACAAACACACCTTTATTTATTCTAACAGATTTATAAATTATTCAAAACTGTAACGATATGTGATGGGAAGTGCGATAGTGACTAATTTAAATGTAATGTGACGCGACCCGTTTTTCGACGGAAATATAAAAAGTTGCGTGGATATGTAAATTTTGTACTATTACGATTGTGTTTGTCTGTAACGCTGGAACATAAAACAGATGCTTCCTTAGCGCTTTGATTTCTTTTGATAATTTCTATACGTAGAATGACAGCATAGAGATGTGTCTTCGTTTTTTGTGAATTGAATAATTTATTCATTTCTCTAAGCATTTTGAGTGAATTTAATGTTATGCATGTTTGCTTGATGCATAGGTGGTTATAAAATTATGCGTGATTTTGCTGTACGACTATAGAATGTGTCGAATTGCTTCTACAAATTGGACTATACGGCAAAACTTCTTCATGTTTAGGGCCATGTCATCGTTACATACGCGCTCAAGTAAAATAACTAAAATTAAATTTACAGCTCTCAATAATAGGCTCAACAACGACCTTAATTTCGAGGGCATCCAATTCACACTTTCATAAATCTAGACAGTTGTAAAACGTCAGAAAGCAATTACAAGTAAGTAGTAGAATTAAGGAAGCGGGCAAAAACAGGTTTCTCTTTAATTTGCGTACTTATCTATATGATAACGATTATAGGAACATAAGCCATTTAGCCAGAAGCTTGGATTAGTTTGATTATCTGAAAAAATAATTTTAACAAAATTTTACATTTTATTTAAATTAATGTTTAGTTTAATTTTACGTTATTATTATATTGAAGTTATTGAGTTATTAGTGAAGTAAGGCCTTAAATTTAATAAAATACTTCTATTTGTAATATGATTATTATTATTATTATTATATTATTATTGATTATTATTGATTATGATTGATATTATATTATTATGATTATTATATTATTATTATATTATTGAAATAATCAAGTTGTCGAGGGTCTCTATTATACGATAAAAGATGGCGTTATAATATTCGTGAATGACACTAATTAAGTTTCCTTCATAGTTTATACATAGTTTAAAAGTTCTGAACTTGGAACAATCCACAAACATCCCTTAATCATTACTGACAGAAGATTTTAACGGCACTCTGCGATTTATCAACTGGGTTTCGTGATTATATCATTTGATTCATATACATATATGAATGCACATATTTATGCCTGTATTAGTAACCTGTGAGGAAGATAAATATCTAAAATCTACTTCATGGTTTTTATGTTATATATGTACGTACGACGGACAGACAAAAAATTCAAAAACATATGTTTGGTCTTTTCTTTGATGACAAAATTGCAGCTTTATTATTAGTACAGATTATATAAAACTAATTTCGAAGTGGAATCCCACGCTATTATCGAACAATAATGAAAATAACGAAACAATACGAACTCATTCAGTAGAATTATATGGCTCGGGTCTCTTGAATACGAAGTACTAGGTTTCCTCCTAATGCCATACTTATCTTAATTTTATCAATATAACCTAATTATTTTGCGACCATTCCACAAACAATTATTGCGTTATTGTTAGTTTTTCTACGTATTCATTATCCGAGGCTAGTTCATTGTATCAAAAAAATAAACTTGCCGCCGGGCACGTTTCTATAATATCACTAATTGGTCAAGTATTTATAATATAATTATCTGTGGAAAAATTTTGGCCTTATTGATATATTTTTGGCTTCAGATATAGTAATTGAAATCATCAGAAACGTTTAATACACGCTTTCCCACATATCAAAATCATACAATGAGAGGTAAAAAAAATTCATCAATAAAATATTAATATGGCGGCGCGAGGGGTCCCTGGTTCGATCCAGGATATTTAAGTGACAGAAGTGTTATTTCTCAGGCCATGGATGTTGGTGATGTCATATTTGTGTATGTCCATACTCCCCCAAAATTTAAAAGCTTCTTAAGTTATTTTTTTATTTTTACCTTAAAAATTTATTTGCCTACGTATTGTGTAATATTATTATAATGTAATACTTAAAAAAAAATACGCAATTTCTTCAAAGATCCTTAATGTTGTACTTTGCAAAGTATTTGTGTACATTAATAATTAAATAAAATTATAATAATATTAATATAATATAATATGATAGTAATGTGATCGAAATTTCCTACTGGTGATTTTTCACCCAGAAAGTAATTAAAGATACTTATACCTCACTAACTTACAGCAATGCGGATCGAAGGAGGTGTTAGGAACACCTCATGAAAGATGTCGGAAGTGTTTACGCTTCCTAAAGGTCTGCGACATAACTTATCGACTTCTCTATAATCTCTAATGCCTAGCAACCATCCTCCTACTTGACTGAGCCGCCAACCGACTCGTCGTGTTTGGGCTGGGGTTTGGTTCAGTAGTTTCTTTCTTCTTTCTTGGTCGACAACGCTTCAGTAATGCCTTTGGTGATACTAATGTCCATGGGCGACGGTGGCCATTTACCATAAGATGGCTTGTCAGATCGTTTGTCGGGTATTTACAAAAAAATACATTCAGTAGGTTTTTTCCTTTTATAAATCTAATTGGATCGAAGACACCAATTAACTGGTGGCCCAAATGCGAACTAACTTCGATTGACAAATATTCAATGTAAAAAATGAAAGTACTTTATAACTCATAATCAGTAAATTATAGATTACTGAAAATACTTAACTTCTCGCCCTTGATATTCGAATGTAAGATTCTTATTTGAAAAACAGGAACAAATAACAAACACAACTGATTCGAAAAACTTTTTAAAATAAAAAAAAAATCGGTTGTACTTCAACAATTAATTTTGCTCTGAACAACATTTACGTATTTAACCCACAAATCCGTGCTACTTTTACTGATTTAGTGATTTTTCCTACTAAACCTGGGTTACTTCTTGACTGTCAAATATACGCAAGTATTAAATGAAGCGGAAAATAATATTTTACTGGCATTTTCCTTTCACGTTTTGTAAAGGTATCGCGTTAAACCACTTACCGACTAAGCGGCTCATGATATCCGATTATTCTTTATAATCGGTGGAATCGCTTACTTGGTCATCGATTGACACGTAAATAGTTATGACTTTATTATAAAATTTAAAATTTTTAATTTTTTAAACGCCCAATACTTGTTACTTTTGGAAGTGAAACTCTAATTAATAATAAAAATAAATACATCCTAATGAAATATATACATGATTTGTTAACAGCTTAAGACATTTTCACATCAGGCCTGTCACGGAATAAGATTTGTGAAGTAGACAAAGCGCTTAATTTTATTCATTTTAATCAGTTTTGGGATAGAATTACTAAAATTCCATGTTTAGTTTAGGTCATAAAAATTATGAATATTCAAAATTTTAAGTTACCACATTTAGTGACTTGGGCTGTAGGTGAATATTACGCTGTCAATGTTTTTATCCTTGAAATATATCGTTTTTTCATATTGCCATAACAATGAAACACAAGATTTGAATTGCCCACTGGCCATTATTATACCATAAATGGAAAACCTTGAAGGAAACCTCTATTCAGTATACAATATTTAAATTCAATTGCGTGTACAACCATTTACGAAAATCAAATTCTACCCAGCAATGAAAAAAAGTAGTTGAAACAGAATGAGTCACCAGTAATTTTAAATGAAATAAGCTCTTACTTCGACAACTTTATATACTATAACTCTCTCAAATACCATTTATTCTGTATTACCTTTATATTAGAGCCTAAAATTGAATGTTTTGTTGAAAGGAGGAGTAAAAGAAAGTTGGTTCTCGAATGGGTCAGATGACCTTTTTTCTTAGCGATCGGTATCAAAGGCAGTCGTCGATGACTCGCAGCGACAATGCTATCGGGTCCACCACACATCGGTATGGTAATATATCGATGCATTCCTTGCCTTTGTGTAAATACATATTATGTTGATGAGGTGGGCGAAACCCTTATTGATATACATTCAAACTTATTGTCAATAATGTTGGTGCGGCCGTATTTTAAAAGGCAATTTATTCCACCTCGATGGAGAGTCCGATAATGTTCAGCTATGTCATGTTTCGTTTTTATGTAAGATGTACGGATGATATTGCATTAATAAAATTGAATCTATTAAATCTGTAACTAATATAAGACCCATTTTATCTTGAACATACTAAACAGCACGCATAAACCGTAATTTAAGTTCAGTGTATTGGGAGGGGGGGACATATTATAATATTACATAGAAAAACAATTAATTAAAAACACAATAATAGTAAAATGTTATTTTATTTTCCCTGTATCTTTACCCTTATATAGTACTACGTTTATAGGTATAAAACGCATCCCACGCCGCATTCAAGCAAGATCGATAAATTTTCATCAAAAGATCATTCCAGATCGTTCTTTTAGAACATTCGTCTGACACCGACCTATTAAATTTCAAACCCGTTAGGCCCCTTACTCCGTCTCGGCTTCAACGACCACGAGAACCCATAAAATTGGTATTTACCCAAATTAAACGTTGCTTGTAATTGATATGAATGGCTGTTTCTAGTTAAGGAAGCAAGTGCAAAGCATAAGCCCCCTTTGTTTCAGCGTCAGCAGTGATCAAAGGTGGGATGATTATTAATTATTTTAAGCCGATCTTGTCGTATTATTGACGTATTTACATCCTACCACACTAACTACTCCATATTATAATGAGGCTTGTGTAGCTTGAACTCTGCAATAATCTCAAACAATAGAGAAGTCCTACATTAACAATCTATACATATAATAAAATTCTTACTGATCGCTTTCTAATACATGAAAGATATTTGAGAAAAACTAATATAAGGGGCCGTTATTAACGCAATAGAACCCAAAACAATAGTTGTTAGAATTTTTGTCTCTTTGTCTATGAGTTTGTTCGCCTTAATCTCAGAAACGGCTTATCCGGTTTCGTTACTCTTTTCTATAATGTATTGCAGTAAGCGTCACTTAATATTATTATATAATACAGTTCGTTTTATTTCAATCCGTCCATAAATAAAAAAGTTATAAATCAATATATTTCTAATATATTGAACGACGAAAACCCAGTCCTAAAACAATACAGGTGGTATTTCTAATCCTAATGCGTAGTTTTTCTGAAGCGAAGCGAGGGTAGTTGGTAGTAATAGATAATAATAGAAATAAGAAAATGAAGTTTTATGATAAATTATTTTTTCACTACTTCATTTGATAATCAGGTTTTTTTACAATGTAAAAGGCACATTATTCACACGGATGGGCATAGGCTATACATTTTCTGTATATACATATATCTGTGTGTGTATATATAATTAATTGGTTAACCCAAACGTGGTCGGGGCTGACCGCTAGTATAATGTAAAAATATTGTTAACTTTTATCTGATTTACATAATTATATATTATTTAAAACACACTGTACTTTTAACACGTTTAATTAAATGTCATCATTTAATTGCCCAATGAGATAGAAACTTGACGATTTAACTCCTCATAGAGAAACGACAAATGTGTGGCATATATACCAGATTATATTGATACATGATGTGAACTATAAACTAACGAAGGATTTTTTTCTTCGATACTTAAACTATATACTCCATACATTTATGAAATTTAATCCATTATAACAATCAATAAAGTAACCGAACTTAACCGGATAGATAACTATGATACGAATTTATATCAAATTTAATTTTAAAAGGGTCAAAAATTCAGGAATTTTATTTTAAGATACTCATCGTGTTAATTTTCCTTACAAGCCTAGTTTTAAAACGCTTTATATATTCCAAATACAAAAGTTTCACAAAATAAAATATATCCCGAGAAATTCAATGTAATCATTTGCTACAATTCAATTTAAATAACTCCAGGTTTACCTTTTCTCGACGTAATAAAACGTTCTAATGACATCATCTAAAGGCACCCCGATGGTATATTATTCCATTTATAACCAATTTTATTTTTCAAATATCCAATTTGTGCTACACGTCGATGGTAAGGGATGCGAAAAACATATGAAACGACGATAATTTTCATTTCTCACTGTTTCATTACCGTCCCCGGGTGTTTGTGATGTTTAATAAAAGTCATATAAAATGTTATGGTTTTTTACAGTTATCTAAGCCCTAACGTCACTGTTTCGTTTCAAATATACGATATGCCGTTTCGGATTGGCTATTACGCGTTTCATCTTGTGATTGTGATCAATATATTGCGCTTTCTTTTCCGTACATAAAAAGGTATTTGTTCGATGTATTGTGTATTGAATATTTATAATAAATTATGCTTTTTAGATGCCTACTTTATTAGTAAAACTAAATTGATATTAATTACATTATTGAAATCAATTCGCTGTTTATAAAATTCCCGTAAGTACGGTTTTTTGGTCTTTTTTGGAAGTCCATTTAAAACAAGAAAACTTAAAATATTTACTTTAAATAGTATCTTCTTAACTAACCAAGAGAAATGCAATACTTTTTAAAGTTCTCAGGACAGATTTGAAACATCTCAATTATAATTATTACTGACAATGTGAACTTAATTCACGACAGAATTATCTGATATAAGTGAGTTTTATTCCTCTACGTTATTCAGACTTTCTTATACTGTAATAATGTTTCTTCTTACACCTTTTTTTTCATTTACAAATATACAGGTCGAGTCACGGGCTTACACTCGATCTGATTCTGGTCATAAACTTGTATGTCTCCTGCTGTTATGTCTTTGAATATATTTGGGCCAACATAATCTATTACGCTGTAAGTTTTGTCACATTAAACAGCTATTGAATGGGTGAACCCTTAACGGTTCGTAGTAAAATCCGTCGTTTCTAATGTACATAAAAGCATACGACTGTGAGATGGCCTATTTGATTCGAATACTTAGGCAACGAAGCTATAAAGAGCTCCTTGAAGGGCTTATAACATTGGAGTTGTTGATCATAATAAATTTTTGGATAAAATCAAAATAAATTATATAATATTCTAGATATTTTTGTCTTAAATAATTGGTCCGGTTTACTTAATATTTTATATTTTAGTATAGAAATTAATTATCCGGCCAGGCTGCAACAGCCGAGCTCAAGTAATAATCATGGAACTAATAAAGTTTAAGTAGGCGCAGTGTTGCCAGCCTCTTGGTCTTCTATATGGTACATGTTGGAGAGTGTGCACAGGAATCATTCAAGTAAGTTCCCCTATCGCCGTTCCCCCAGCGGACAACTCTACGTACGGCAAGTATCCACCCTTACCTAGTAAACATACCACCTGCTCGGACGACGCGGTTTGCGTCTTCATTCATTATGCGCACTGCTAAGGACTGGAATAACATGCCCGCGTCGGTTTTCCCGGCTACTTACGATATGGGAGTTTTCAAGAGGAGAGTGAATAGGCTAATATAAGTTAGTGCGTTCACCATTTTAGACTGCATCACCACTTACCGTCAGGTGGGATTGTTGTCAAGCATTCACTTATTATATGAAAAAAAATAATGTTGCCAATTGAGAGTATACTGACTCAAGTTGGGATTATAGGTATCTGCCAGATACATATTAGTTTTGATATTGCACAGATATTGTTTGTCAATTGATCAATATTAATCAGAATGAGTATTATGGATATGGATATGTTATATGAGCAAGGATATACAAACGTGACACCAGGCAACGCAAAAAAAATGTAAATTGTCAATTTTAGGTATATATTTTGAAGAAACGTTTATTTGCAAGTAAAATTATGAATATATCAAATTTAAAATTGAATTTCACTTTTTTACGAGTCGAAACGATATATTGTATCTCAATGAAAATTGGATTTGGTTTGAAGACATTATCGCCCAATGACTTGTAACGATTTCAAATGGAACCTAAAATGGAAGGAATTTGTGATATACTTCAAATGACATTTATAGATGGAAAGTATTCCAAGGTAAGCGTGTTTATCACTACGACGGGATATCTATTTGCCATAGTGTTACGAAATCGAAGTAGAATGAATAGTATACTAGCAAATTCTTGACAGCAATAGTTACTGTTATAAGCAAGACGCTACCAAACATGAATGTCCAAGGTAGCATTTGTAAAAAATGTTGAGTGTCGCATGTACTTAAGTATAATATTTATGAGTACAATTAGTCGATCTTGATGATGTAGAAGCACTGTATCTTAACCACCGGCTTAAATATTTGCTGAATATTACTACTTGTTGCTATTGATTATTACGTATTTTGGATGTCGGGCAAATTTCAAACTCCAAAGTTCATATGCTGCTCATAGGTTCCTAAAAACCAGGTCTGAGCTTGCATGATTTTTTATACAATAGCTATCTAACAAGCAGACAGCCTACCTGATCGTAA
Organism: Megathymus violae; assembly: GCA_003671415.1. Classification (NCBI taxonomy): domain Eukaryota; kingdom Metazoa; phylum Arthropoda; class Insecta; order Lepidoptera; family Hesperiidae; genus Megathymus; species Megathymus violae. Next base: position 976,373 of record PDGT01000049.1, on the reverse strand, counting down.
GTGATCACCATTGCCCATGGTCATCCAACATACTAATAGCAGTTGTGGTGGTCATGTTGTTGGAACTGATAAACCCCCTTCATAAAAGTCTGTCCATTTTCGTAATAACTATAGTCATAATTTAGGAAATTATTTTTGAGTACTGGTTTTTTTTCTTCATGTCATTCAAAATTTACAGGTTTTTAAAATACAAAAAACTTATAGATACCAAAGTGAAGTGAGATTAAGTTTATATTTAGTCATAAACATTGTATCAAATACCTACAATATTATTCCTGCACGTAATATTTGGATGTTACTTTGCAGCCATGTTCCTGATTTACTGTCTGCCCGAAGCCAGTAACTTTCCTAATAAATAAACCGTATTCACGCCGATGTCTAACTCTATGCTTTGCAAGTATATCGTTGGACGCGACAGTTGGTTTTTGTGTCCAAGGTACATAAATTTGTCCCTTTTCCCGCATACAACATATTCTGAGACCTTTATGAGTAGGGTCACGTGACCGTGAACGTTAAACTTAGCAATTTATATCTTTCAATTGTAATGAAATTGTTTTTTCAAAAAACAGGATGATCCCGGAATGTTAAGTTGGAACTAGATTTAATTATTTTTTAGATGAACTCTGCCATACCTCTGCATAGCATATTTGTAATGAAAAACATTTTAGAAATATACTGTGTGCCTATAATTTGTCCAATAACTTACGTATTGAATAACGTTATTGCGCTTTACTATCTAAGGTTACATCGCCACTTACCATCAGGTGGGAGTCTAGTCAAGCGTTGATTTATGATGAGCAAAAAAGAAAACAATAATTATTATATTTACTTTTAAAACCTCTTACCCTAATACTAGATACGATAGTAGCCTTGTCTGCTTAGCTAAAGATTTCGGATTCAAAACCGGCCCCCATTCTGAGCAGATATTAATGTGAGACATAAAAGTTTGTTCTCGCGTATTGGTTGCTTGTTAAATCCTTGCCCCTCCGATAAAATTAACATATAATTTTATAATGTTTATTATTCAAATTGATTGTCTTTAAAAGGCTGTAGAAATGAATTTGGTTCCTTTGGTTAAGTAATGTTGCCCAACACCTTGTAATATTCTTGTTTTCGCTTAAAAAATGTTGAGACCATAAGCGCATTCATAAAAAACAGTACTACTACAATCTATTGTAGGGCTATTTACGTATGTTACAGATATTTAAGAAAATTGCCAAATCCGTATCGAACTGACTTCATAATTATGATTCTGTTATATAATTTTTCCTAGGAATATTTTTGTAATATATTTCTGTTTTTTTTTTTTTTTGTTATGGAATATTATTTACTGTAAACGTTTGGATTACATTACATTTAAACTGTTCACCAATGATAAGATAGTCAGAAAATTTATTGTTTCATGCTGTTAACAAATAGTTTGATTAAACTGTTAGCGTAAGGGAAACAGAAAATATGCAAGTGCGTACAAAAGGGACGCTAAGTAACAACATATGGTTCGGAATAGATATGTGAGGTGTACAGAATGGATAAGTGATTCTACGAGATACAATGCATAGCAAGAGAACAAAGAGAAGCGCCTGCGCAACCTTTCATCAACACCGAGTCGTTGCAGGTCACCAAATGAGAAAATCAATACGCGTAACCATAACGTCAAATATGACAAGAAAGAAAGATCACAAGATGCATGAATAGAGCCCTTTAAATTCCAACTTCAATTTTAAAACTACAAAAAAAGTATAAACTTTTCTAATATTAAGATTTTTATTAGCAACATACAACACGATGTTTACACAAACACACGTGATACATGGTAATATTAAAAGCTTCATCTGCCATCTTAAATTCAAGTCGTTATAAAGTTACTAAAAGCTCGAACGAAGCTATTTCAAGAACGACTAAATTCTGATCTCCAGAAAGCTGCGCTTCTACGACAGTCAATAGTTTTTAATCAACAAAATAAAATCTCAAAGATAAAATGTAATGAAAGTCATAAGTTTGTATCACGAAAAGTTTAGCTGTACGCTTGGAAGTTGGATCTCCACGGCAATATACAAGTTAGACTATAATTTGCTGACGAGGCACTCGGAAACTTCCGCGTCACATTTTGACGTAACTTGGCCCTTTTTTGTTGCTGAAACACTTTCCAGCAAATTCTTATTTGATTTTATTCGCTAGTTTGTCAACTTCGTGATGCGTGTACCTAACTATATTCGCTACACATAATACAATAATGATTTATGAATGGCAATGCCGAGTTACTATATTTATTACGTAGAATACTTTAAGCTTGTTAGATTGATCGAAAAGATTTTCAAACTAATTTCGTTATTGAACAACGTAAAAAGATCAGCACACAATCTGTGCAAACTTTAATTAATTTTATTTTTAAGGCCTGCCAGGGAATAGAGTTTATAATTTTTTGACGTGAATAAAAAGTTTCCTAGTATTTTTTTTTAAGTAATAAATGAGCACATGGCTCACCTCACGGTAAACGGTCATCACCACTTGGTTACACTCCATATCTATCCTATTTATTTTTCTACCACTAGAAATGGAGGCTGAGCTTCCAAATAAAGCAAAGAAAACAATTCAGAATGAGATTACTTCTTAAATATATTTGTTCGAATAACACGGCACGTCAAATTCGAAATGAAAATGTGAAAATATTTCCGCGTTACATTATTTTACAAACTGCGTTTAATTCCTCATTTTACTCGTGTATTAAGTAAACCGTAATCTCTGCTCTAGTTTGAATTGCACGCTCTCAGCTTAAGCAATTGTTGGTGGAAGCACGATCCTCAAACAATAAAGTATTTTAAAAACCTATGTAGTGCGCTCGGTATTTACAAAACGCTTTTGGTCAAGCGTTTTATATCCTAGCGTTTATACAAAGATTAATTATCTGTGTAGTAGGTACATTTTCATGTAGTTAAGTAGTAAAACAATGTAGATTAATAGTACATAAAATCCATTGCTATAATTGTTAACTAACCCCTTCAAATATAAAAACCTAACTGCACGGTGAACTATTCATTAAGCATTTGATACTTCATAGATAGCAAATGACACAAATCATTGCACAATATAAATTAGAATGTAGCCACGACGTATTACTTCCATGTATGGAATACTAATATTGTCCTAGCGTGCCGTGTATGGTTTTTGGTTTCCCACAAGTTGTTATAGAGCGCCACGATCTTGACGTGGTAGGATTTGCTACCATAATCATGCGTGCTAATTTTAGTTCCACATAAACGGCGAATGTGATGTATAATACAACAGTCCGAAAGGTAATGCGCACCCGCTCGATATTTCAGATTGCACCTAAAACTCGAGCATGGGTGATATTACAAATCAATTATCCCCTGAAGCCGTACGCCTTGCAAGTGTTATTTCTTTTTTATACAGCAGATCTGTACAACCTTGTAATTGGCTCTCCGATACTGTACCCAAAACACAGTTTACACTGATTTTAGAAGAAGAATAGTAGCTAGCCGAGCAGAAGCATACTGACATGCATGAGTACCATCGGAATTAAACTACACAGACCAACCAGCGACCGCCATTAGAACGGATCTGCCAACATTACCTACATAACAAATTAGCAGCAATAAAACCCAGTCCCAAATTTAAACCTGTTTACGTCAATGTCCATCTCATGTAATTATTAAGTTTCGTCTTTGTTCCGCTTTCAATAAATAAATATTTTTAAAAAATATGTCATTCTCGTTGAAATTAACATGTTCTTTTAAAATAGTAAAATATTATAAAAAACTTAGTTTAGTGGCTTTAGATAAGAAAAAAAACGATTTTAGCTCGTATATCGGACATAGTCTAATTCAATTCCGTGATTAAGAAGTGTGTATAGCACCATATAGTTCTGTTCGGACTAGACGATCGGACGGACAATGTAGGCTCTATAATAATACATTATTGAATGAATAACCCTGAAAATTACCTTCACAGATACATAAATATATTTTGCATTATATTAACGACAGTTTTCCGTTTTGGTGTTGAGATTTCAGAGAATTTAAGCGCAGCGATAGTCTCCGTTCTGATTCTAATACACCTTCTTACATATTATTATTCCACTGTGGAGGAAATTATTCTAAGAATTAAATAGAAACATCATAAATATATCGTTACGTAACGCATTACGACAGATAAGAAAAACTAGCACAATTATACGGAGCAAATCGGAGAAAAGTTTCGTAACACAAATAATTGATTCGGTGCCCCGTCGTCAGGGAAGTCTCAGTTCTATTTAAGTTTCCTAAAAGGAAATGAAAGGAAATCAGAACCCGCGCCTTCGAAGCCTTTATCGAAACTTATCGGAATATTCCCTAGAATAAAACGGTAGCGGAGCATTTTATTAAATCGACTTCAAGATAAAGTCCACATTTCTTTTGGCATCTAGTTTGTTGAGCGTATTGCCTTTCTTCAGACTGATCATTGGTGAGCATGTAAATAGTTGTCTCTATTAACCAGTACAATTTTACTGTTTGTACTTTCAAAGTTATTTACATCTCGTTGTTTCATTCTAGTTACTAGTCCATCTAATCCATTGGACCTATCTGCATACTAATACTCTAATCTCACAAGTCAAAGTCGCAGCTAATTCCACAGTGAGATATTGATCTTATAAACATTTAGTACTGTCTAATTTACCATAATAGTTACCATTAATTAAGCTTAACATATTTTTTATACATAAGTTACCAATTATTACTTTTATATTAATAATCCCAACTCGGAAAATGTTTTATTTGTGAAATTACAGAATAACCGTGCTGTGCTTATTTTGCTACGTTGTACATATCCAATGACAGTATTACTAATAGCCCCTAAAACTAGCTGATCCTCGTGTAATAAAAGATATGTAACAACTCTATCATTTTATTTCCATTTTACTGTTTGGTTAGAATCCCTCGTTGCTGTTTATAAATCCAATCAGGGGGCGATAATATTCAGAAATATAACACTGATAATTCCAATTTCAATAGGGTGTGAGGTTATTATCCTGTCATATACACGGGTCTTGCAAAGGACATTGAGTATGGGATGTATTAGTGTAACATGAGGGGAAAGGTGCAATTTTGTCACAATGCACTAATCACTCAGTAGGGTCCGTCACGTCTGTACCAATGATGCGAAATTGATCAATTTCGTCTCGATTAGTAAGTAATGGGTTCGTAAATGGTGTTTTCTCCTTTTCATTTCTTACTTTGAACCAAAAATATCTCACATTGCATCGTCACTTTTCATAAAATGAAACCCTAACTAAGCCTGCTACGATTTAACAATAATGTAAGGTGTGCAAAAGTTATTGCTCTTCAATATCTTAGAATATTCCCAGTCAACTTTGCTAAAGTAACTATTTGTCATTGTTATCCAGTTAATCAATTATTGCTTGAAAAAATAGTTAAAATTATACAATTTTATTACAGTAGGATTTGTACTACGTAGCGTTCCACCGTTCATTATATACATGCGAACGGTTACATAAGATTTATTACTGTTTATCAATATATTTCGTTTCCCTTCGTATTTTGTCTGTCATCATGTTGATGCTTTGGAATATACGAAGATTACCGATGAACGATGATATATAGAGTAAAAAAAATATATATCTTTAGATAATATTGCCTATCTTTTACAATTCCTCACAAAAAAAAACATTTCTAATTTCAAAATCTGCAGCGAGTTTTCAACGCTGCATTTGATAGATAAGATATTTTTTCGCTCAAATACGCCAATTAGCGGATAAAGTAACAAGTTGCAACGGATAGCGAGATATACAAATTTATGTGTAATATACAATTTTCCATGTTCTAAGTTAATCCGTTACTATTTCTATTCTGATAGCTGTTATATACATAGAAATATAATATATGTACATAGAAAGATGGCAACGGATACAAAGATTATTTAGAAAGTTAGCATTCAGTTTAGGGCAATGTAAAAAAAAATATGTAATTTTGACCCGTCTTAAAAAATATTTGTACCAATTTTGTGTTCGATATCTGGTCTGGTCTGTATTATGAAAAACCTATCGAAATCTTTCATAAAGTGAGCCAATAGGCCGCTATAAAACGGGACGGTGCGTACAGAATAATAGTTACCACATCTCCAACAGCATTTGGAGAATATCGTCGATGAAGAGAACATTATAAAATTATACAAACCATTACAAAATTATTTATATTGTTGTCACTTAATAGACGCAAGTTGTTCAATAGTGAAGAGAGATCTCTTCATTGGATCGATACTGACAGGTGACATTTTACAGTACTAATTAAATGTCACGTCACTACATCATCCTGTGGCTTTTTAAAAGTAGCTCCTTTATTAACAGAACTTAAATTGAATTTAAACTTCAAGTTTATACTTGAGACCACCATATTTTGTACGTCCCGCATAGATCTCAATTCATGATATAAAATACGGCGTCTACAAAAAGTTTTCTATATTATATTGGATATGTTTGACTGAGCAGTTTCATTTGAAAGAGCGTTAAAGAATTTCATTGTACGATTATTTCTATTATTGAAAGTTAGATCACTATTGTTATTTGGTAGATTGGGTTGTGAGTTTTATTTCAAAGTGAAATTGTCATTATTGTAAGCAAGAAAAGCATTTATCAAACGTTTCACATCACGAACACTAAATACATACACGTCAGTAATTAAGGCACTAAAATTTCCTGTGTATTTTATCCCTACTATTATGAAAGCAACAAATAGATACAATCCTATTTGAAATCGCTCAGTCTTAGTGAGTTGGAATTACTTACATTTAAATTTTTGTGGACTTTTAGAATGAAAGTCAATATTGTTTGAATAAAATTATTTCGTGACGAAATGTTGGTAATGACTGTACAGATTTAGGCATAGTTAAGGTATAATTTGGTTATGTTTATTAGAGATTTAGGTAACACGTACAAAGGTCCACATAGCCACATTCACTAATAAAATGTGTTATTTCATAATAAATTGCTTCTTTAGTACACTAACTATATGTACCAGCTATGTGCTCACTGTTTCATTTGATTTCCTTAGAAGTTCAAAAGTTTACGCCACATGTCATACTATATTATAAGCCGTTTATCTATATATTCCTGTAAAGGGTCGCTTGTTGAAATTGTTTCCCCGCTAGACGATTTCATAGAGCGTCTCAAAAGAAGACATAATTGCAGTCAACCCCTAATTAATTAATCATAAGAAGACAAGGCCAGCGGTGACGTAATTGATATTTGAAAGGACCGCCTGGACCGACCTCGGGAGACGTTAATTTGAAGGGGGGATCTGCCACAAAAAAGCTCGCGAAAATATTTTTTATCATCCAGTTGTTTTACTGACAATATTGACTGACAGACTCTTCTCGGAAATATTAATAATTAAGACACACAACAACGAGTTTGGTTTTTAATCAATTAAAAAAAGAGATGTTTTATTCTGATGCGTAAATATTTTTCCTATCATCGCTAAATCTTCTGAACCTGAACTATTTTGGCCGTAACCAAATTACATGAAGGGATCATAACGAAGTCCGGAATTCAACAATAGAACTCCTTGAGGGATGGTAATAAAAACTGCGAACAATAGCCAAACATCGAGCAGCCAGGCTTTAACTTGGTGGTTAAGGTGTCACGGCCATGCAAATTTGTAACTTTAAATTCATTGTTGGTGAAAATGGAAGAGGAAAACCAGCTAATTATGGGCTATCATATACTGCACCCGAAACACTTAAAAACATTGTATACTTGCTTTTAGAAGCCTTTTTTCTGGCCGACAACGCACCAGTGATACCATAAAGTTTTGCTCTATAGAGCCCGATGCCAGACAGTCTGTGTGACCATATAGGGGCACCTAAAAGGGCCTTAGATCGCACGATTCCTGTGTAGAGGCACCGAACTCCTTTCTGAGGGCCCCCAAGAGGTGGCAGCAACCGGTGCAGTGCCCCAGTCACCGTCTCTATATGGGGGATCAACCACACGAAGTCCCAATGGCCGTCCAGGATAAGCCCAAGGTATTTAAGATACCGAGTCACCTGAACGTTAACGTCACCAACGTGAATGGATAAGCTGGGTGGTTACATTTTCTTAGGAAGCTTATGGAACTACAACGCATCCGTTTTGGATGACGCTACCTGAAGACCCAGTTTCCGAATTTCGGCAACAACACAAGTCACGCCAAGTTCGGCGAGCCTGGCAGTCCTCTCAAAGGTATCATCCTCGACTAGTATCATCGTATCATCTGCATAACAGACAACGCTGCCACCGAGGGGGAGGCTGGCACGCTGGACCGCATCGTAAGCGAGATTCCACAAAATAGGTCCCAATACAGAACCCTGTGGAACACCACAGCTTACATCTCTTTGACATAAGTACGCCCCAACAATATCACACAGCTAGGGGGGCACGTTATGGTACATCAGTGCTTCCCTGATTGCCTTCTAGGGCAGAGAGTTGAAGGCGTTGATGATATCTATACTCATCGCCATTACCACCCTGCGGTTTCCAATAGCCTGCTTTGACACGGAGTGGGCACAGAAAATCGCGTCTACTATTGACTGTCCCCGTCGAAAACCGAAATGGCTATCTGACAGGTGGGAGCCCCCTTGAGTCAGGTGACCGATAAGACGGGCGGAGATTACTCGTTCATACAATTTTCCGGCCTCATCCAGCAGACATATAGGTCGGTAGGCTGACGGAGAATCTGTGGCCCTGCCTCCCGTCTTCAACAGAAATAGCCTTGCTTCTTTCGAGCCAGATGGGAAAACGCCGACGCGGAGACAGTTATTAAATAACTGCCTTAATCTGTTCCCTAAAGACTAGTGCTAGCCCTAGGAAATGAAATGCTTAAATTATTTTCATTGATATTTGAAACAAAATGATAAGCGAAGAACCAACAATGTAAGTATAGAGGATTTAAATAATTCTATGAATGAAATAATTCAAATGCTGAAACAGGGAACCGAACTCGTTATATGTATACCCAGACGAGTTCCGATTCATTAATTAGCGAATTCCGCAATTGAAGATGAATTTATCTCTCGATAGTTATTTTATTGATTATTCAATGTCAATATATGTATAATTTTGTAAATAACAACCTGATAATAATAAATTAACTCTCCTTGATTAATATCCTTTATAAAATTCACCATCTAATTAAAAATAACAATTTTAATCATGTAGAGCATAGTTACACGAAGTTATGTAATTAATCAATTAAAATTTCCACATTCCTAAATGTACCAATTAATTCCCCAGAGAGAAATTTATGTGCAATTTGGTAGACGACTGATTGTACGACATGATACCACTACTTTGATGTTATATCGATAAGCTTGATACAAATTTTCCTGAAAATTGAATACAAAAATTAGTAAATTAGTTTTCAAATTATTTAATCTTGTAATTTAAAAGCTAGCAATAGCGGGCATTAGTTGTTAGATGAAGGTTTGTGATTAAGAATCATTTGAATTATTTGTACTACTATATTAATCTGTCGTGTCTCTCTGTTTGTACATTCCATTTGTTTCGTCAAATTTCATAATAAATTATTCGTTCAAATCGAAATCATCTTTTCATTCTGGTGTTGTGTAACTTATGTACGTAATTTTTTGCTTATACTACCGTTCCGAAAAGGTGCTTTAACATAGAGGAGAAGAAATGATCAAAGAAATTCTTCAGCACATCTTTTATATCAACACATGGCAACTACAAACTAAATTTAAACCTAAGCGGAACTGGTTTCAACACTATTATTTTCAGTCCTTGTCATTAATATATTCAGCTATACCATTATATCCTTTAACTATAAGCTGTGCTTTAACGTGTCGTTTAAAAGTTTCAATAGGTAACTATTGTATCAACTTTGGAACTTTATTCTAAAAACAAAGTCAAACCCCATAAAATAATACTGAACCTTTTGACGGCGATTTGATGACGTAAACAAATTATGCCTATTTCTTGTTTCACGATTTTGTGTATCACATTTCTGTTTGAACATATTTAAATATATATCTTTTTAATAAATACTGTTTTATGACTCATTGACATGATGTTGGCCATTTTTTAAGTTTTTGTCTGTGTGTCTGTATGTCCCGTGATAACTTAACGTGGCCGATGTTAATCTTGTGAGAACACGTGATTTCGCAGATGATAGGTTGTATAAAATATCAATAAACCTAATGATGTCTAAATAAGGCAAAAACATAAAATTTCGAATAATCATGCAAATTATGTAAATGTAAATTAATCTTTCAACCCGAACGAAGTCGAAGGGTGCCGCAAGTTGTTTTATAATGGTACAAATAGGCCCTTGAAACTTGATTTTCACAACTATAGTGTACATTACATTACATTTTAACTACTGTGTTACTTGAAAACCAGGATTACACACTTCGATATATCAATAAATATATTTTTTCACATGCCATACTTTGATCAAAATATGTTTCCATAAAATAGATTTGTTTTTCAGTATCAATTATTATTACTACTCTATAACAACATATAGAACTAAATTTTTATAAGTTTACCGTGCAGCTTTGCGCTTTGGCTTCCTGTCACAACATTGACGGTTACAGCTCTGGAAATGTCTCTTGACTGACACTTCCATTTGGATTCTATTTCCGTGTGCTCGTCATGTTGTTTAGAGCTAGTGGACTGTGTACTTAATGGATTAGCCATTTGTCTGATTACCAGCATCAATAAATAACGAGCCAAAGCGGACGCATAGGGGTCAAAGCAAATCATTAAAATTTAGGGGCCAAATACTCGTCCTACGCCGCCAATGCAGCTTCAGTACACTAATTTACCTTCGCAAATATTTGAGAACGCCGAATGCTAGCGTATTACTCCAGTATTATTACTGCATATAATAATATTACTGATAAACCGTTAAATTGATTATAGTTAGTTATCGAGTCTTCTGTTGTACTGTTCCCTCTCTAAATGTTACATTTATTTTAGTGTCAACTTGATTTTTAACATTCACATTTACATCATAAATAATATATATGTCCCGTGAAAGAGAATATGTAGTTGCTCACAACACAAGGTAATCTGGTGCGGAAAGTAGGTCTTAAAGCATGTAAAACATGTATTTTCACAGTTAAATTCTAATAAATATTCACTTACTTGTTCACAAATTCATCTGTGCAAATAATAGGAATAATTCGGCTGCAGTTACTTCCTCCTACAGTACAGTATGTAGTAGTTTTTGTTGTATTATACGTACATATAATGAACCTGTCATAAATTACTTTTAAGTCATCTTAATTTTTTTTCATTCTTTCACAATTTTCTCATTACACACAAATTATTTTAATAATTCACATACCTTTTACTTATGCAAAATTGTAGTACCATTTATACAATATCGAACATTGTGATAGTGGCATAATTACATTACCTAAAGGTTAGAATAGTAATATTGCATGAAGCAAAAACTTTAAACGAAATTATTTGGGAATATTCACAATAAATCATGTAGAGGAAGATGCATAATCTAACTATAATAGGTGTTTAATTATGGAAGCACAGATATGCTTTCGAGAAACGAAGCAAAGTTCACATGCGTTCTTGAGCAACAAATACAAACTGACAAAATGTTAACTCGGCATGAATTATGAGCTACGCTCGGAGACTACCCCGGGGAAATTAAAGTGTCTTGTTGCAACTTTAAAAAGATGCTCAGGTATAGAAGAACCTATACTAGATGCCTTGGATAGATTCTATGCAATAAATAATTCAATTTTCTACCTTAACGGAATTGGAATGCATTCTTCAATTGGTACTTTTCGAGCAATTGAATTAAACTTCAATCATATTTATCGAAGGATTCAGAATAACAGCTTAGAATTCGTGGACAATTTGAATAGCTGCGAGCGACGAATTTCAGATTATACATTTGCAAAGTTTTATTATGAAGCTATTTAATCCTGTTTATTTTAATTCAAATTATGTACCCGATAATTATATTCTAACAGCAATAACTCAAGAACTTATTTATTAATTTTTTTTTCTACGTTATGTACTGCTGTGAAAACTTTTACATATGTAGAACCACCAGTTTAGACTATTAAATCTGAAAAATATACACACACATATACCTCGTATACTAATAAGTTTCGTCGTAAAGTATAAGTGTACAAAATCTAGTAAAAAAAAATCAGTATCGTAAAGATATCAAATTATCAGTGGTTAATTATGAAGTAAAACAATTATAAATTCTACAGTAGATCAATCTTTGTTGACAATTTTAGCTCTGAATTCAGAAAATGGTATCATGCTAAGCTATCCTTGCATAACGGCGAACGGTAATACATCATTGTCGGACAGTTGGAGCCTGGAGGAACAATTTGTAACGTCAATTGCGGTTATTATCCAATCAATCAACGTTATTCTGTGACTAGATTTAGAATCGCAGAAACTAGAATATTGTAACATTGTAACATCATAATATTTTGAAGCTCCATTCAAAGTCTTCCGCCGCATGTGACCTTCAATATATAAAAATCAATTGCCGCGTGAATGATAGATTATCATTTGAGAATAGCTCGACCAATATGACTGTTTTTTTTTGTGTTTGTAGTTGACAGCACATGGTTTATGAAATAAAAATTCTGAAAAACGCACCAAATACTTCAGAAATTTGATGTTCGAAAAATGTTACGTTCGTTTTGACAGTTCTGTTCAATGAAGGATTCGAGTGGATAAATTCTTTCTCGACGAACTGACTGACTAGAGATGAAGACAGTGTAATGAATTGATAAGGGCGCTTTCTACTGTCTTCATTAATAAATTGCACCCGTGTATTTACATAAAAATCGAGTGCCGCATATGTGATAAATCATCATCTGAGAACGGCTCCAATGATTTGGCGATTTGTTTCTGTTGATAATTGTCAGAACCAAGTTTGAGTAATACACTTTTTTTTTTGGTAAATTCACCGGAAAAGTTGGAAATTTGGATGGTGTTTCTATAAAAATCCTAATAAAAAGGTGACATTCGTTGATGAATGAATCACGTTAAATGAACGATTCGATTGGATTACTTATTCTCACCTAGCTGGCTGACTGATTGAGAAACGACCCACCCCAATAATCATATAAACAAAACAGTGTCTGTCTGTGTGTGATGTGTGAAGAACAAAGAGTTCACATAAGGTACAAGTACCCAAACGATCCGTTTCACATTGTCTGTTTGTCTAACCTGACCTGACGATAATGACGGGATCTCAGGTTTTATTTCAAAATATGTAGAAAAACTATTTCTCTGATAAGACGTTGTTCAGCATCACCATCAGGTCCATATCACAATCATCGTTATCGTTTTGATCACAAAATATCCCGTCAGCAACTAAGTAAGTGTTCAGTTGTTCATCCTCATAAAATGTTTAGATAGTTTAATGCGTAGTATGAAGCCCTGAAATTCATTCAACCGATTATTTTGTATTATATATTGCATATTAAGCATTTTTTTTTTATGTTTATAGTCGACAAACGAGCAGACGAGCCACCTGATGGTAAGCGGTCAACGTCACCCATGGACATTAGCAACAGTACTTATGCGTTGTCGGCCAGGAAATTAGAAGAAGGTAAGAAAGAAAGTACTGATTATCCGAAGATATATAAAAACTCAAGGTCTAGCGCACCTAATGTCTTATCCTAAGGGATTAGACACACCATTAGAAATACCGAAATGCCGTTGTACCCAAACTTATTCAGTATGACAAGCTTTTTTGCAGGTACATATTTTTTTATTTGAATAGCCGACAATCGATTAGATGGATAGATGTGATTGTACGTGGTCACCGTCGCTTATGGACGACCATATCGGCGAAGTCATTACGGACACCCTGCCGGCCAAGACAAAAGTAAAAAACTGATATGAGACATTTTTTTTTTATTTATTTATTTAACAGCTTAAGACAGTTTTAATAATTAAAAAGTTCTGCCAGACTGCAGCACAGTTTGTCGGCAGTGCAGCACAGTTTTAACTGAAACATAAAAAGAAAATTCACAGTTGATTGGTATTACCCTAAATGTTCTCAATACTCCCATCTCTTTACGGTGTGGATGATTTTAAGTCAAAAGTGAATAGTCTTTTTCACAGTTATTTACTACCTAATGTCAGTGAAAGTAAAAGTGAAGAATGTCATGTACATTTTTCGTTGTAACCTTAAAAGATCATTAATATGTTATGTATATAAATTCATGATTGTAAAACATATTTCATAATCTAAATTTTTTTTATGCGTGGATGTTGTTTAGCAATAATATAAAGATATATATGTAGTTTATTTTGAGGTATATAAACATTTCATTATTACGTTTGGAATGACAGTGAAAGAAAGTATAGATGTTTAAATTAGTCAAAACGTTTTTAAATATATCAATTACGTAGAGTATCTGAGTTTTAATCGATCACCCTCACAACAAATAGTGTTATAGTATCCCATTTTCTCAAGCGTAATCAATTTTAACTAAATTCTGTCAACATTGTATCTACGCAAATTAGAGAAAATGAATACTGTAAGTAATAAAATTCTAGAGCAGCTAATATTACTAAGGTTCCCATGAAAGTTGTTTCTTTCATTTTACAAATTCGCATAACATGAGTATGTACATGCGAAAAATTTCATAAGGCGGGTAAAAGCTGCAATCAGGCGCGAACAATTATTTCCCTGGAGTCTTGGTACATATACGCCGAGTCCGTTACTAGACGTGCGCTATTTGTCGACCAGATGAGCCCTACCATATGAAATTTGTGTGCTTACTTTGCTGGTTCCTTTTATGTGTTTTACACTCATATTTTAGACAACTTGAAATAAAATCAGACTTATAATAATCTATTATATTTTTTTAATGTTTTGAATTAATGTTCTATATATTTTATTAAATGATATAAATAATGATACGTATTTTTTTACGCTTAATTTATTTTGAATGACAAATTCAAATGATAGTGCGATTCATCTGATGTTAAGTTGTAGTAACGCTTAAGATGTTATCTTGTCGTCTCTAAAATCTTATATTTGGCACAAAATTTTGCCGTCGACTATGCAAACTTTCCGTCTCCCTACTTTTCCTTTCGTCCTTTTAAGGGAAGTTCATTAAATACTAATTTACGACCTTCCTCTTAACCAAAATCGACGCCACTTGGAGGCGATCCAAGTAGGTTTTTAATGCTCTTTATTTTCTGCTCATTCATTTAAGTAAATTTAACTTGGCGGTGCAGTTGACCCGGTTTGTGAAAGTTTTTATCGTCACTGATTTCGACACGAGGCTATTTTCCGGAACAATGTTCCTTTTCAGTGAATGGCGTTCCCTTTTTTTATTTCAATTTAAGAATAGCATTTTAATTCTGGTTTCAGGACCTTGTACCGTAGTAAAGTATGTCAGAACATATAATCATAACAAAATCAATACGTGATATATTTTTTAAATTGTAAAATGTAAAAAATTGAGGAAGAACATTATTTTACTGTACAAGTAGGTACCTAATCTTCATATTTATAATCTTATTTGTTATTATTATATTAACACGTCGTACTATATATATATATATATATATATATATATATATACTACTGCCGCCTCTTACAACAATTTGTTCTGGCATCATGGGATTGGGGAGTATTCTAGGCCGCCCCAATACGGCCTGATATATTGTATATCATTATCAAAGCAGATATTTCTTTAAAGAAATATACAACCTTGTTATAAACGTATTGTACTTTGGTACTATTGTCCACAACTTAGTGTACATAGTAATAAACTCAATAAATCTGATGTTTTATAAATAATTTTAAATGAATTTGACGACCCCGTAGCCCAGTTGGTAGTGACCCTGCCTGCCGAGCGTGGGGTCCCGGGTTCGATTCCCGGCCGGGGCAGATATTTATGTGACAGATAAATATTTGTTCTCGGGTCATGGGTGTTTGTGATGTGATAATTGTGTATGTCCATGCCACCCGCAACACAGGGAATCCTGGTGCGGGGGTGTGAGTGTGTGAACGTTTATTTATTTATTTATTTAATTCAATGATTGACAATGGATATACGTATTGCAAATCAGCAGGTATCTATCTATAAAAATTCCTTTTTCACACTAACAGATAGGCGAAACTTTTCCAATCAGAAATGGGGAGAAATTTAAATATAAATTGAGTTACCAAACGCAAGGGTCCAACAAAAGCGGTCAGTAATGAAAATCGACGTGGACACATTTGTAACGCAAGTAAATTCTGTTTCTGATTTCGTCCATAGAAATTAATATCAGATAGTAACATTAATTTTCACTTAGTATTTTCCAATAAGTAAAGTTTATTATAAAATATATAATTATTGATATAATTATCGGCTTGAGAGCCAGCACTAACTTTCTTACCTTCTTTTCATTTCCTGGCCAACAACGCATCAGTGATACCTTTGGTCTTGTTGATGTCCATGGGCGACGGTGACCACTTACCTTTAGGTGGCTCGTCCGCTATTCTAAATAAATTAAAAAAAGAGTTCGATAAATTAATTCAGACACACGGCTACAATCTAACAATGATGTCTCGTTTAACATAACTTCGCTAAAACGCCTGAATAATAAAAGTTCTAGACAATGGCAGTAGTGAAACATAATACTTTAGGAAAAGTTAGCGGCTGAAATAAAAAGTACAACGAACTCGTATGGTAGTGTGTGAAGTTTGTGCCTTATTTAATCCACTCGAACGTTGTAAGGACTACATACAATATTTAAATTCAGCATCACACGACGTCACTTTAACCATTAACGTGATTTGATTTTACTCTCGTTAAATAGTTCCTGCGAGGTTCACTCTGCATGGTTTGTCTACAGATATCAATTTAAGTTTTTGTATTCGAAGACTGGGATTTGATAGTAAGTACTTAAGAGTATAAGGAAACGATTTAAAAACCTACTTTTAAAAATTTAATACATTTACACTTATTTTGTCACGAGTCCTTATTTTGTCAAAGTAACGAATTATTAAATGTGACAGTATTCAACTTTTATGTGCAGACGACATAAACATCTTATTTAGCACCACATCATACGAAGCGCGTTAGCGGCGTACAATATAACGATGAGCGCGTACCTATGTTATGTGACTCCCAATCTCTACAGCTGAAAAATTACAAAACAGTTCACAATCCTTTTAGAAGGAGAAATGTAGCCATTCCGGCACGTAATGATTCTTATCACTGTCGAGAGTAACCACTGAAAACCGTTTGTGGAAAGACCTTTAATGGAGTCAGGCTATTGTCTCATTCGGTGTTTAGCAAGTAAGGTAGGGTTACTTATATTAAAGTACTGACGGAGTCCGTTACAACCCATAAAGTAAAATATAATGTACAAAGTACATTGAAAACATTCTTACTGAATTTAAAAGAGGAGTAGTAGCTATAACCTATTGATGTGATGCAAATAATCATTACAGACTAATTGGCTAAAGTAGTTCGTATTCGTAAACTCACGGATATGAAACTTCACACGAGTAGATGTCTTATGGTGATTAGATACTCGTGGGAAACGTTAACGTGATTTTCGTTTTACTCGTGCTGTTCTTTACTAACATAGTGGTTTTTCTACGGTACGTATTTAAGAAAATGATGGACTCATATCGAAGCAATAAAGATCGACTCAAGCAAATTAGTCATTTAAAAAATAATTTAAACATTTTACAGTAAGAAAAGAACTAAATATTGTAGTAATGTTTTTTTCCTGTTTGAAATGTTATTCATTTTTCCAATTCAGAATATTTTTTGATAAGAATCCGTTTAAAATAATTCTTCAATTCTTAGGACAATAAGGAAGCAAACTGGCCATTGGAGTACAATTAAAATAAAGTCGCCAACTAAGAAGGGATGGATCCACTCTGTAAAAACACTTAAATGTTTTAGATGTATGCTAATATTGCAGATTAAAAAAATTCAGATTTTGATTGCATACGAAATTTTAAGCTGACATACGGCTAGACGACAAATTAATTTACTGACTATGAATGAGAAATTTTGTTTGTGTGTATTCAACCCTTATATTTGGCTTTTTAAAAAATTCAATATTTTGTATGGAAAAAAAATTGCCACGTTTTTACGTAACGTTTTTGTACAACAATTTCACGAAACGATCCGTTATCAATTTTTGTAATAAATGGTATTTTTCCATTATTGTTGGCCTTTGCCCTTAGATGAGAATCAAATTATTTCACTCCAATAATGGATTTGAAAGTCATCTTACTCACGTATCAAAAAGCAATTTATGTTATTTATGTATAATATTATGAACTACAAAAAAGCTAAGTACATCGTTGGACACATTCCAACTGTGTGTAAATGAAAGATGAGTTTTTTTTATCAAGGGGTCATTATGAGATGAAACAGGAATAAAATATAATACACATTTGAGGAAATGGACCCGTAAATTCGATAGATGACAAACGAAAAATTAATTTTACCGTCCTTTAAATCTTTGGGTGCTTCAATGGTTCATTCTGTGCCTTGCCCTAAAATGTTAGCATTTGGCAGTATTTTTATAGCTAGATCTATATATGTATGTAATACATATGTATGAAATACTTTATGAATATGAGCGATTGAGTGGTGATATATCAACGTACCAAAAAGCCTCAAGACTATGTAAGTCCAAAATCAAAAATGCCATGTCTTCGATCTGATCACGAGTGTATTGGACGACGTCTTTGAGTTTTTGGATTGGAAAGAATGAGGTATCGAGTATTGACAGCGATTGCATTATAATGAAGCAGTCAATTGGTAACTGTATGTAGAGAGCCATGACATACATACATAATTATTGTGAGAGGTCCATTAGTGTTTTAAAACATTTTTAATGTACGAATGTACAAGGTCCTGTCACAGTTTTATATTAGTATTAAACCATAAACACTTACCATAACTTAGCAAGTAAGCAAATTTACTATTATCAAAGTAGACGCCTAAGTGGTTATGGAAAGTTAATTTCATGTGACATTGCGTGCCACTTAAATATCCGCCTGAAATTGTGTCAAAAGTCATGATAACATCATCACGCAATAAAGTTCGAGGCTGGTAGAGAAAATAAAAATAGTTTTGAGGTAATTAAATAAATATCCGTCAATCACACTGGTGAAATACGTATCGGGCCTTCTCAATTACCAGGGTAGACTCATGCTTTCCAGGGTGTTGCTAATGGTTTGAAACCAAAATAAGTTCAGGCATATGTTATCTGATAATTAGATTTTCTACTCGTGTAATAATTAAAATCGTTGTAAATAAAATCACACTGCACATACCAAAAATGTTTATTTTCCACACACACAAACGAGCAGATTGGCCATCTGATCTAATTGATCACTGACGCCTATGGACATTCGCAATATCAAAAGGCATCATCGACACCTTAAGGGCTTAGAAAGTAGCGAGAAAATCGGTGCTTAACTAGTTTTCTGATATTGTAACGTTGAAATAATTTACGCTTGGTTAAAAGATGATGGTATCAAGTCCGATGGATAAAGAAAACCTTTCCACCATGCATGAG
This sequence comes from Megathymus violae, assembly GCA_003671415.1. Lineage (NCBI taxonomy): Eukaryota > Metazoa > Arthropoda > Insecta > Lepidoptera > Hesperiidae > Megathymus > Megathymus violae. The sequence goes on along the minus strand of PDGT01000049.1, from coordinate 956,806 downwards.
TACTGTCAGGAATAAATTGGATGCTAAACAATGCAACGACCGTTAAGAGTAAGTAAGTAAGAGATATAAAATTGTTAATACATTATATTAGTAGCAGTGAAACCTGAAGAGTTGAATTAACTTTCCGCCTGAGATTATCACCACGCAACCAAGCCTGACGGTGGCTTACTGTGAAATATTAGATTGGCTACGAACCAAGCTGGCCTAACCGTTGGCGAACCCGGTAATGGAGTTCTGAATGCAAAGTTTCAATCTCTTTTAAGAGCCGTATTCCTGGCATATTTTAGGGTTAAACCACGGCGCTTAATATGCTAATGCTTGTATTGATAAATGTTGAGTTTCATTGGCCTTCTCTCGACTGTAACATAATGTATCGATTTTGAAACTACGCATACAGTAAGAAATGAAACGCGATGTTGCTCATACAACAAACATAATAAGCGGCGTTACCATAGCAATGATATGATATCACATCGCTGTTCAAAGAGATAAAATTTCATATTTCTAAATGAATTTTTGTTTCAACATTATGTCGTAAGTCATGATATTGATATTATTTACAATCATAAATGTATCTACTAAATTATATAAAAAAAATTATTATTAGTAAAATAAAAAAATTAATCGAAAATAAAGATTTTCATAGCATCTCAAATGTAGTTCATTCAAAAGAGTAGTTCTATGTTCGTGTGTATTTTTATGTATATCTACTTTACCTCCGTTGTGTATGAATCAATTTTGATGATTCTTTTTTAGTGTAATAGGGATGGCTAAGAAATGGTGTTTTTTAAATATGTTGAGAGTTTAATAATGGGTTCGGACAATAAAAAGTGCAACTTCTTAACGACTAACAATCATTGAGCCGTGATTATGTATGTACAGACATAACTAGTTGTTTGTGAACTAATTTTGATATATCTTCTTTTAGTGTACAGAAAATAACTGTGAGTTGATTCCCATTAGATAAAGAAAGGCTGTGATGATAAAGAATGGAACTTGTTGGGCGTTTAATTGTAGGGGTTTAAGTGTAGGCGTGCCAAAAATGTGGGCGTTAAATATTGTCGAGGTCAAAAATGTAGACTTCAAAAAAAAAAACTAACTGCTACCTACCTACACTGCTGCCTCCTCACGTTCTAAGGGTGATAAATAGTGAGCAAGAAATGCATAAATAAATGGTTAGGCTGTTGTGTTTGCCTACAAAATTAAAATATAAAAAAATCAGAATATTACAATACATACCCACTAAAAGAAATGGTATCCGTTGGTGAGCGAACTGTGCTCAGATGTTGTTGAGCTGATGATCTCCTAAATAAAAAAAGAAACAAATAAACCAGGTAAACGGGCGCCAAGGATACCATCCACCTACTACACGTAACGGATAAGTAAGCCGGATAAAACATTGAACTATTAATCTCAATTGGGGTGATACCGTACTCAGTGCTACAAGAAATTGTAATAATTAACATGATATTTTATAGAGGATAGAAATAAAATTATGAACAAGTAATCCACAGACTTTTATTCCTTTCACACAAATGATTAAGGAGAATTGCTACTTTAAATCCAAAAAAAAAATAATCGAAATAGTAAAGGTTGTATGGTTCATAACATTATAAGTAGTATATGCTGCAACCATTGCATATGTTTTATAAGTTGTATATGTTGTATGGTTGCAAAATCATAGATATATACCTGTACAAAATAAGGTCAAAATAAGGCACGTCCTCTTAATGTGATACCCCTCCTATCAGTGGACTGCAAGGCTGCTTCCTCACTGATGTGGTACTTTCCCAGGTAAGGGTCTCCTCATCCCGAGTTCGTAGGCTCCAAGCAAAACGGTAGGAACTAAGTAAGGTTCCGCCAGAAATAAATTATGACATTAAATGTTAAGAAAACTTAGTCGCGGAAGGCGACATAATAAAATAAGGAACTTCCATCGGAGTGGAACATAATTGACATTAGGAAACGAAACTAATGCTTGAAAATTGGAAAACAGGAAAAATGGAAAAGGAAAAAAAGGGAAAATTAAAAGCTGGAACAACGAACACTTACGTTATTCTCATATGTACGTTTTGCAATTGCCTGCTTTACGTAATTCCGATAAGCAATAACAAAATTATGAAAATTAATCTTACCGCATAATGCGCTTTCCAATTAGTTTATTTTGTAACCAGCGTGGTCTTGTGCCACATGATGCCGGCACACCAAGTTAAATTTCTATTTTTTAGGAAAAAATAACGTCTCCCCTTTACGGCAAGAACGTTTATATTCAATGCTATTGCATTACTATTTATTATAGCCAAAATATAGGGCAAAATCCCCGATTAATAAAATTAATTGCCCAGACGCATCTTGCTTCTTCGAAAGCCAAAAAGAAAAAGAAAGAAGGACGTTTGCACCACAGATACGTCCGTGATGATGCAATATTACCGCAGAGTAAAAATTTTTAAACATGGCAATGTCTATGAGTTTCTCCATACATTAATAAATAAATTTTGTAAACCAAATAAATAATTCAATTATAATAAGTTATTTTACTTTCAAAAACACCACTATCAAAATATATTAATATTTAAATTAATAAATTTAAATCCAAAAATAGGTCACGTGATATCATTAACCTTGAATCACGACACGTCACGCGATTAGCATTTCAAAATTAAGTTAATTTCGAAGTAATTATCTAAAGCAAACATGTAAAAAGGATGAACGAATAAAACAATCTGTGGTAATGTCTTCTAAAACCGAAATAATGGTTTCATGTAACGGGCGATGTAAAAATCGTACGTTACAAACTTTTCAACAGATAACAATACTTCAGCCACGTTTAAAGATAAACCTTAATCATTTTAGGCTGTAATGATGAGTCTTGGAAACAACAATGCAACTCCTCCTCGGATTAGAATAATCCAATCATGTTTTCAGCTGTTTACTTTTGATAGTGATTTCATATTTGTCAGTATGTAGTGCATTATATTTTATATAAATTTTTTTTCGCTTATTACTACAATTTTTTGAACTTGGTTTAATTTTTTTTATAAAAGATACCTACCGAACATAATGCTCGTATGTAAAAAATAAACTTAATAATAAAATATATTCCGTTTTGTGTCTAAATTCAGAGTGATTAAGTTCGTAAAATTAATTGACAGAAATCGTATAATTTTCAAATCGGTTGAAGTGGCAATTGCTTGGATCTTTTTCCTTTAAGTATCTTTTTAAAGTAATAAGTTCCGTTAATTGTACACTACAACATAGTCAAGAATAAAATCTATTTCTATAGTAGTATAATGAAATAAGCAAATGACCACTAGGCTTATTATTGTTTTTTACTATCGTTAGGCTATAACGGGTTGTAAGTTAATTACAGATTACAAACAAGTATATTCCCGAAGTAGTTATGCTTTGAATGAATTTTCAACGGAAACTGTTTTCGTGAGAGAATGTTAAAACAGCTATAGCGTGTCCCGTGGAGTTGCGTGTGCCCTGGTTTTGAAATAATTATAATTTTTTTATTCTTTGAATAGAGTACCTATTCATCGTCGTGATTACAGCTTGTTAGAAATATTTTCCATATTTAAAAATTTGGAGTTTAACAAATCTGAGATTCCTACGAAACAAAAACCCAAGTAATGTATTTATTTTACATATTTTGATGTTTGCTGTAAAGCGTTACAACGGTGACAGCGATCATGTCGCCGGCGCAGGTACGGCAACCAGTATTTAATGTAAACTAATTGTTTATAAAATTAATTTTGTTATGTTTCAGGTTTATATTCGTCATGACCAATATAACCTTAAAATGGAAAATCACCAAGATATTTTTCAGTTACCTTTTTTGTAGATTAGACAGCCATAGAAGATTATAAAGAGGTTTGCTTAAGTGTCGATACAAAATCATGCATTACCTACCGAAAATGTAAAAACCCCTTTTTTAAGCCTGATTGGGTTAGTTTAAGCCATCAGCACAACAAATTACACATGTCTCCTAACAATTGAAAAGGACAGGAGTACAAGAGTATTCCACCAAGGTGGAAAGTGGTTAGTACTATTCTGAGTTTTAGATCGTCGAGAAAGCTAAACGATTGTGATCTAAAGATAACAAATACGAACGACGGATTTATGTATTTTCCCAAAGCATGAAAGCGCTTAGAATCTTTTTTCCACTAGATGTTATCCGTTCATTTGCAGATACTAACCAAAGTTACTCAACTTACTTAATGGTTAATCAGTTTTGATTGTCACACGCCATAGTCTATGTGCTATGCTATTTTTAAAATTAATTTGATTTTGTTTTCAAGTAAGATGCACTTAGATATTACATTCACATCACGCGGTTGAATACAGTACCGACGTCTCAAAGCGCTAAAACAAATTGCAAGCGCTGTCTACCCTCAAATGTAAACTATAAATAATTTCGTGAGTGTATAAAGATTCAGTGCTTCTGTGCACTGGAGTTGGTCATTCAATAATGCACAGCGTTTTTAAACGTACAGCGGTGAGTGAGACTCGATGCCGCTAAATGGCCTGGACTGAGAATTTACCGTCAGAACGTGTTTTTATATGAAAGCGTTGTGATAAAAAAAGGTGTAGCAATACTAGAGTGCTTGGAGTATTGAAAAATAATCGATAGAATATGGAAATCCATATTCAGAATACATGAGTTGTTAATAGTATGATTATGTTACGTGAAATATTTCATAAATATCAATATAGGTATATTAATACTACAATCTAAAGATTGGTCGGAGTTATATCAGCTGAAATGAATTTCAACTTCCGTGCTAGAAGATTTTTTAGCATTTTTGCTGTAATATGGTATTTTAAAACGTAAAACGAAATAGACGTAAAGATGACGGGCTCCTCTGATATCAGTGTCTGCCGAGAGCCAGAGATTATCCCCGACACCGCAGTCACACCGTCACCATGATCCTTGTAATTGGGTTGAAATATTGGTATAAAATACTTAAATCGTGAGTACCTGTTGCAGTTAAAATATTACTATTCACCTGTTTAGATACCTTAGCGAACCGCAAGATAAATTCGTAAGGCTGTGCAATTACGTGTATTTATACAAAATGTTATTGCTATCAAATTGTATTAAAACCACTAAAACTTAGACCCCGTGTATCTCAATATCCAAAAACGGGTTAGCATAACTAAAACTACATGGAACAGAACATGTTACTGTTCAGGTCCTCTTATAAACTGAGCGGGCGATAGCAGCAATATGAACATGACATATATTTCCATATATATCCATATATATTCCAACATTTATAAATCCGGTCAAGACAAAATTTAACCTGCGCAATTTGTAAGATTGCTTTTGCTTTGCCTTACCTTATAAAGATTTACTACATATTTGCACATTTCAAAATATGTGACGTAAGCAAAATTAATATACAAATATGTATGTTTATGTCCCTAATCATATAAATCTCAAAGCAGAATGATAAATATGTATCATGTTTATACAACAGGCATTAATATTAAATACACATATGAGGTAACCTCAAAATATTTGTTGATAAACATAAGTTTTATTGTCCTTCAACATTTTATTAAATTCTGCGCTATCAGCGTAATATGATATTGATATAATAGTATGTGATGACAGTTATTTAGTATGTTTCGCATATATTTCCATAATTTCCCACGAGATACAAGAATGTAGAACACGTATAACGTCTACAATTTTTATTTTATCAACAATTGCTTTTGTTTTATTTTCACGTTGAATGACATTTTATTACTATTTTAACCGACTTCAACAAAGGAACCAGTTCTCTGTTCATGTATACGTATTTCTTCTATGTAGTTACAGCCAGAAGTCCGTTGTTTATAAGCCGATTTTCAATAAACTTTCATTAATGTATGAAAGATAGCTCGTAGTTGATCTCCTGTAAATATTTGGGAAGATCTAACGATGGACTTTGGGGTTACAGAAGTGCAACTGATGAGAATAATTAAGCTGTAAGATAATATATTTCTTGTAATAAATGTAAAAATAGTTGCTGTGAACAGTACATTAAAATTACAAAACTAGTCCATCATTAATAATCAGAAGATCTGATCATTCCTTTTGGAAACAAAATATGCAACTCCTTAACGGACAAAAATAATCCAATCGTGTTTTCATTTGTTAGCTTTTAATACCGGTTACATTGCAAAGCCCCCATTGAAGTGTTTGAATCTAGGACTCGTCATGGCATAATACTAGTCCGCTGACGAAACAACAACAGCACCTCTTAAAGACGAGGCATTAGCAAATAACACTGAGATTAGTCAACAGGACCTACTTAACCTTGGCTAGAGCTACCGCTTAAAAACAATTGCGTGATCAGCTCGTCCCGTTATGTAACCAGTAATATTTTGTAATGCCTTAATGTGGACGCATATTTACACTGAAAATGGAAAATCAAAAGCTTTAGAAAATAAAAGCTTTGCGATATATATCTATCTTAATATAATATATAAAACTTAATATATATATATATATATATATATGTGTGTGTGTGTGTGTGTGTGTGTGTGTGTCTGCGCGTGTGTGTATCACATACTGAAATGTTTGAAATCGATGCCAAGGTCGAAACGCGACAATACAATACTAATAGAATAGTGCGATGTGGCGGGATTGAACCTAGCGTATTTATCAACTCGATTCTATTTGGCTTGGAACTGGTGTAATGGGTTTCGGTATGTCGTGATTATAAAAACATTTTATTTAAATCAATTTCCGCGTGTAACTATTATTTTGTAGTTTTTTAAGTTTTTTTTATATCAGTAGAATTTCCATACTTTCTCCTTCAGTAAGTCAGTCATACTTTATACTGAGCTTTTATTTGACGTTGTCAATGAGCTGTCTAACGAATTTTAGCTGATTTTTAGAATAGAATAGAATTGTTAGATTATAGCTGAAAGATTTTTAGCTGCTAAGTATAAAAAGCAGATAAATCATTTTGACATCATAAAAACATTGTCAGCTATTATGGATAATTGTAAATTATGTAAGATTTCGTTAATAGTAACTTTAATGTAATCAATAAATATTCTTAGCAAAAACGAGACTAAATTTATGCTTTTATAAATGAATTTATGCTTGCAAACGAGCTAAAGCTAAAGCCTGGCACCCAGGTATATCTGCAGCATTAAGAATGTCACCGACGCATTGCTGGCCAAGAATAAAGTTCAACTCATTTGCTAAC